>JASEVX010000004.1:98021411-98314222 GCA_031761405.1 Serripes groenlandicus
AGATGTGTGCCCTTCATGGGAAAATGGTGCAAGTTTGCTCTCTGAACAGTGCAGGTTCAGATCACACTGTTCCATATGATCTGGCGTCATATCAGATCTAACTAGTTCATAAAAGTTTATAACCCTTTCCTCATTAGACACTTTCTGACGTGCTGCAGCAGACAAGCAATTTCTGAAAGGGACCATGACTGTTTTCATGGAATTCAATATTGTACTTTCATTCAATAGAGTTCCAATTTTGTTCAGTATGCTGCAGGAATTGTTGTATGTGGGAAAGGATTTAATAAGCTATGTTTTAATATAATATGTGATCAGTGTAGATCTTGATCTGACTGTGTGGATGTCATGGCTGCTGCTGATCTGGAACTTAAGTGTTACCTTTTCCCAAGAACAGGGTGTAATACTTTATAAGAAGAAGAAGAACATTCAAAATTTCCTTTTGACAGACTTAATATATATACCCCATTCGCACCCTTTTGGACTTATCTGAAACAGACCACTTCTGAAAACATTGTGGCATAAGGGAAATTTGTTCATAATGGAGCAATTTCTCTATGCGACATGTTTATCGTAATTTAATAATCTGAATTTTCATTTTAAATGGAGTATATGGAGATTTTCTATGTTTTGGTGAGCTGTATTACGTCCAAAGTCGTCTGCTGCAGAATTGTCGATTATGAGGGAAAGGTTAAACACTTCAGATGACTCTCCTAAAATTATGAGGAAAATTGGTCACAAAGAAGGGATTTATGTCCCCAGTCAGGGTATAATCAAGTTAAACACTCAGTAAACCCCTCCTAAAATTATGAGGAAAATTGTCACCACACTGTTAGTCTTGCCATATATATCAAAGTATTTACAATCAATTTCAAATATCAGCCTATATTACCCCGTTAAAATAAATAACAGTGATAACTCAAATTTGCATTTTGGTAACCCATGGAGCTTTTTGTTTCAGTAGTTGACAAGAGCATTACTGTTTACTGTAAAAAATTAAAGTCCTTCTTTAATAACCCCTTTCCCACTTTCAGACACATTTGTATGCATCTGAACAGACAACATTTGAACACATTGTGCAAAAAGTATTCTTAATAGACAATTTCGCCATTTTGTCAAACTGTTGTCAAATTCTTTTCAATAATACAAATGACTTTATTGAGCTTTTCTATAGTTTGCGAGATGTTTCAAAGTCGCTTGCTGCAGATTTTCATATGGGGGAAAAGGTTAACAAATTCATTAAAAGTCATCTACTTGGCTAATCGTGGAGAACAATGGACTTGATAGTGTGTAATTAGGGAAGAGTTATCATTTTCAGCAATGCTTCCGCTTTCTCAGTGTTTTCTGTAACTGTCTTAACCATGTCATGCAGTACAAGGGGAAAATATCATTTGTCAGCAGCTTTAACCCTTTCCCTCATACAACAATTCTGCAGCAGAACATAATTTTATAAAAAATAGAAATCTCTATAATTAATGGATAACCTAGGATTAAAAGTAGAAACATTGTGGCAAAAGAAGAAATTGCTATGTTCTGGAGCATTTCTTCTTTTTGTCACTATGTTTTTCAAAAGCTGTCTCTGCAGAGCGTCAGAAAGCGTCTATATGAGGAAGAGGTTAAACGCTTAGACCATTATCTAGTCGACTTGAAAGAAAACACTTGTGAAGCATATCATATTTCCATGTGGTATTGGTATCTGACCAGAATCTTCAGACGTCATTGACCCTTTCTCTACTATAGAACTCTTTTGAAGCTGTTTGAAGCAGATGGCTTTTGGAAACATTGTACGTGACAGAAGAAGCCTTTTCAAAAGGAGGAGATTCTCAGTTTTTCACAATGATGTAAGCCAGTATCAAAATCCTTTTTCCATTTGTCTAGACATTACTATTCCTTTCTCGGATTTTCCCCAAGTTATTGATATTTATTTTATAACAGCTAACAGTTAATTTGAAACACTAAACGTTGACAAAACATTTTAAAAGGTGCAAACTTATAATACTATGCGTCAGGTGTAGCACTCTGGCCAGCTACATCAAATTGTTCATGTGGGAAACACAGGTAAATAAATGAAATCTTATAGTGTACATTTTATCATGAAGTTAAGTTCCAAGATTAAACTAGAGTCTCATGACTCTCTCTCTCAGGACTCTCCGGCTGTCTATCTCTCTCTGACTCCCCGGCTTCCTCAAAACATACATTACATACTACAGGGCTGGCGCCGTATACACATGATATCCCGTATAAAGTAATACCCTCAATGGATCTAATACATCACATGTATATCTCTAACCTCACTGTGTTACACAGTCAAGGGTTACTCAGAGTTCCTCAGGTATTATGACTGCAAATTGTACTTTGCTGTATATATAGTCCCCATAAGCATAGTGACAAAGTTAGGTGCAGATTGGATAAGTATTTTTGAATATAGAACAAGATATCTTTGTGGATGTCTCACAACTCATGGCTTAAGTTCTATCCAAGATAATGTAGGCAGCGAAAGAGTATCAGATTATATTGAGCCAAACAGATCATGAATGATGACCACTATGCCATTTTTGAGAGTTTTTCCAGATTTAACCCTTTTCCAAAAGGCAAACACATTTTGTCAAACTGCAGCAGATGACTTTTTGCTGCAATGTTTCAACTCTTCAATAATCGTATTATATATCATTTGCACTTTGGTTTTTTGCCTAGCTGTTTTCAAACTTTAGTGCTGTAGATTTGTTGCCTGTGGGAAAAGCTGAAACAAATACAATGTATTTAAACTAAAATGAAAATAGTTAGTTTGAAGTACATAATGATCTTTGCTTACAGAGCCAAAGGTAAATAATGAATACAATTTAATGCCAGTAACTCTAGAAGATATTTAACCTAATCCATGGTGGTTAATTTACTGTCCTTGAACAGGGTATTTAATCATTAACTGAACTAACATTTCAACACATATTTCATGATTGACAAATTGTAGTTTTTACACCTTTTGTGTTTTTCAACCCAGCCCAGTGTGTGTTCTGTTCTTCAATTGTAGATAAAACACAGTATAATTGATTTAACAATGGTGATTGATGGAGAAAAACAGCGCTAGAAAGTGGTTGAACAAAATAGCAATGGGTAATATTAATATGCAACGGTAGTTAATAAAATTTGCTTAAGATGATTAATAAGAATACTTAAATCTTAAAGTAATACACAGTGGCTATTTTGATAAAGGATAAATGGACTTAAAAGTATATAACTTGACCGAGTCTAAATGATTCAAGTCACAAGTCAAAGAAAATGAATGATAAAGCTATGCATGGCCATTAATGCATTCAAAAAGTTGAAAGTGGTAACTGGTAACTAAAGAAATTGACCTTTGAATGGCACTTACACGATAGGTAGCTAGTGATGATACTTAAGCTTTTCCCACATTCAAACAAATTTGATACCACTGAGGTATTGAAAATATTATTTTGAATGTATAATCTTCACTACAAGATCGAAGCAGAGTCGCCGCACCTGCCACCATTTACATCTTTGTCAGTCTCGTGTCCTGTTGTTGGTAAAGATTGGACATTATTCTAGAAAAGCTTGGCCGTGAAGCCACATCATCGATATAATGACAAATGAAAGCTGTAAATAGCATAGGACGGTATAGCTGTAGATCGGACTGCCCAGTGCCTGAAAACATACACTTAATATCCATTACTCATTGATCCATAATCTGCTGCATAATTAATAATTAAATAATGACAATTTGGTAAAAGGAGCAGTTCAACCTGAATGTCATACACTATTGTAACTGTATAATTCTAAACTTTAAATAATAATGTATGTTTGCTTCCTACTTAGTTATGTTGTTTCCCTTTGATAATTATTTGAAAACTACTTGTATTATTTTACGTGCTGCATTGGTTGACATTGATGTGTTGTGTACAGTGCATATGGCATTATTATTCCCCAAATCATACTTGTCTGTGTGGAGCAATATTGCTGTGGAAATATTTCATGCGAATCAATCAGCATTTCAAGTACTTACAGACTTTACTTTCCATGACAGCTGACGTCATGACCACCAATCTAGGGTGTATGGGCGACCCCCACCCCCGAAAAAAACTAAAAAGGGGAACACCTCTGGAGGTTATTGTTTAGACGTATTGAACGTCGAGAAAATGGACCTTTTTTCTGGTTTTTTTGACACACAGCTTGTTTGTCGGTAACACAATAATAGCCGATTAAATCAATTATAGGATGATTGGCGATAACCACACCAATAAACTGATTCTGCAGTTCTGCATGGAGGGTGTAGTGAGTATGGAGACCAGCACTGTAACGGCCAACAGCCTACTAAGATTAGTAAAATTATGGGTCTAAACTTTATTTTTTACGTTTGTTATGATTTCCGGGATAAACATGCGGTTGGGACAAAGATGCAATTTCTGGGACAATCCTGGATGTCCGGGATAATATCACATGTATGTCTTTTTAGACTCACCTTCTGCAAATCTGTTGTATGATAATATTTGAAACACTCACAACATAATTTATGATAGATCTACAGCAGATGAATTTAAATATAAAGGCAAAATATCAAGATCCCTGACAGGGCACAGAACCCTGTTTAAGACTGAGGCGCCTGTCCGCGAACTGTGATATGCTTAGGGAGAAGAAGGCAACTGGTTCTTAGCTAAGAAACCAGGTTGACAAAGAAGGGAAACTGACCCATCAGATCAGATTGATTAAATCTGAGGAAACCCATCTCTACCGAGAGGCAGGAAGTCAACACGATCTCTTTTGAGAAGGCAGGCCTCTTCCTACCTTTGTTGAATCTGCATTTCAAGCACTTTTTCCATGTGGAAAAGGACCAAGATTTGCAGATCGAGCAAGGCGTATCCTAAATGGACATAGTACACGTAATGTAGGTCAGATGCGTGTCCCATGTGGCTTTTAAATGACCACATGAGCCACGCAATTCAGTTTCAATAACAGTTAATACATGGAACCGTTGAGGTTTGATAAATATATCTGTTAATTTGTTCAAGCCGTAGGATATAAATACTCTTGTCAGAAATAAGAAACGACTAGCTGGCGACAACTGAAAAATGTAGCGGATGGGGTTACCAGACCTGTGAAGGTCAAAGCGAGAGGTGTAATAAAAGCTGTAAAACCAAGCCAACAAGTTGTTTATACAAATAAATTTATACAGTAATGTTGGCTTGGAGGGTTTAAAGGATGGTGAATGGCTAGGAAGGTTCAAAGGATGGTGAATAGCTTGGTAGGTTTAAAGGATGGATAATAGCTTGGAAGGTTTAAAGGATGGTGAATGGCTTGGAGGGTTCAAAGGATGGTGAATAGCTTGGAGGGTTCAAAGGATGGTGAATAGCTTGGAAGGTTCAAAGGATGGTGAATAGCTTGGAAGGTTCAAAGGATGGTGAATGGCTTGGAAGGTTCAAAGGATGGTGAATAGCTTGGAAGGTTCAAAGGATGGTGAATAGCTTGGAAGGTTCAAAGGATGGTGAATGGCTTAGAAGGTTCAAACGATTGTGAATAGCTTGGAAGGTTCAAAGGATGGTGAATGGCTTGGAAGGTTCAAAGGATGGTGAATAGCTTGGAAGGTTCAAAGGATGGTGAATAGCTTGGAAGGTTCAAAGGATGGTGAATAGCTTGGAAGGTTCAAAGGATGGTGAATGGCTTGGAAGGTTCAAAGGATGGTGAATGGCTTGGAAGGTTCAAAGGATGGTGAATAGCTTGGAAGGTTCAAAGGATGGTGAATAGCTTGCGAAGGTTGAGTGCCTTTTAGAAACAGGAACCAAAAACTCAAATCAGAAGAGAAGAAAATTAAGCCTGTAAGTCGGTGTGTCCAGAAAATAAAAGTGAGGTGAATCTCTTTAAAACAAAAGTTCGTTATTAGAATAAAGTAAAAAACATTGTGGCAAAAGTATGTTATCAAAATTTGTCTGCTGCATTTGCAACAAATGAGACTGCATGGGACAGGTTGGAAAGGGTTAAAATTTAAACATATGCATGAATGAAAATTCTCATTGAACAATGATCACAGCATATCTGTGCCATGTCAAGTGTAAATGAGTTCTTTGGTCTACTCTTGATACAACTTGTTTTCTCATTATTTAACAAATGTATTGGCACTCTCTCATATATATATTTATATATATAAGCCTAATATGAGGCTAGAAATGCAAATTTGTTTCATAGCAGGCTGTACATAACATTTAAACAGATAAAAAGTGTATCTATGTAACCGCTTTTAGGTTGTTGCGGCTCATTTATTTATAAATAATGGGCGCAGATATTAGTTATAAATTATTTGTTTGCTCTCTCTCTCTAGTTTTGATAGTTATTGATTTACCCTTCTTCAAGGTTAAAATTTGTTTTCATCAATTCACTGATAGAACCTACCTTTGACGACTTCATTAGATTGGACTAATGAAAACAATGTAGGAAAATCCGAGCAATTTCTCCTTTTCCATCTCAGTCTTTAGAAGTCTTCTGTTGCAGAGTGGTCAGCAGACACTACTTTGAATAAAGGTTTTCACCAGTTATAAGCAGCAAACTTTGGAAAATAAAATCAAAGCATGTGGAATAAAGGCTTGAATTGGGAGTCTCAAAGTCACAATGTAGACTCATAAAAGCCAGCAAGATATAAAATTGTTTTCCCCATTTATATTTGGTATCATATTTATATCTTAAAATAATCTCTTGTGCTGATAGACTTTAGTGTATTAATGCACAGCAAGTAAATTTTAAGACCTTCGCAAATGAGAAGTTAGTTAAGATGACTATTTTCTGAACCAATTTGTCTTTCCCAAAATTATTTTTCTTCTCAATATTAGTTACATACATGTTACTTTTTCTCTGGATATTCTAATCTTATTTTCTTTAATTTTTGAACAAATTTTAAGAACCATTTAAAAAACATAAAATGTAAAATTCATAAAACCTTAACCCTTTCCAAAATACAACAAATCTGAAGCAGATTACTTTAAAAATATACAGGCTAAAATTAGGAAAATCCCCATATAAGAGAGCATAATTATTGAAAAAAGTTGAAAACATTGTGACGAATAGAGAAATTGTTCGAAATCAGAAGTCGTCTGCTGCAGATGAGCAAAAATGCTTCTGCAAGTATGAAAGTGTTAAAAACCAAAAATACCATTTCACAATAGAATAGTAAAATTGTCAGAAAGAAGAAATTGCTTATAGTGAGGAATTTCTCCTTTTTACACAATGTAGTCTTCTGCTACAGTGGGACTGAAATATCTTCTGTATCAGGAAAAGAGTTACTTTGAAAGGGTCTGTTTTGTATATATTAATCGGTAATGGGTTAAAATTGGTTCTGATCATGGAAGATCATATTGAAACATAAAAAAAAAGCCAGTTCTAAAGGCTAGACTGTGCTAACCTTATTTTATCGGCAGAATGAAATACAAAGGATTACTTTCCCTTTGTGATGTGAATGCCTTATTTGTTAAATAGCTTTCACTGATTACTATCTCTATTTGAACAGTAAAACCATGCATGTCTTTTACAAAATGGGGACGGATTTGTGTCTAAATCCTGGCTTAATGCTACAGTGAAAGGTATAATCCTTTCCTACATACAACACATTTTCAGCAGACGACTTCAAAAACGTTTACGCAAAAAATTTAAATTAATTTAACATCTAAGTATTGAATCAAGATTAATCATAAAGACTTTTTTGTCCTTTTGCCACAATATTTCAAAAGAAGTCGGATGCAGATATGTCAACATATGACTGCAGGTGAGAATGTATTTGTCCATTATCTGACAGGAATATCTTTTGATACTTCTGCATGAAACTTTAGCAAACAAAGTGGGAAAAGGAATACATTTCATAATCAAACATATCTGTTCTAATTGAGCAGAGAGTGAGTTTTGTATTTGAAAATGAAAGCTTTTGTTGTCAAACTTTCAAAAAGATTTGATCCAATGCAAAATCTTTTGGCCTCGAGATAAATGGATAGTGGTAAATTTAAAAAGTATGAATTGGAGATTTACCTGGCTGTAGATTTTCTAGAGACTCTCTACAGAAAATACGAAAATACACAGAAAAATACAGGTTAACCATGGAAAAAATCAAGGAATTTAATGTTATTAAAGTGGAAAAGCTGAAAATGGTCCGAATATTCTCCATGGGTGTCCACGGAACCATTACAGGGTGTCCAAAGAACTGTCCTGAGTTGTCCACAAAAACAGTCCGGGGTGTCCATGGAAAGAATCTGAGATCTTTCCAAAGTATCCCTGGAAAGTTGTCCGAATACTCCTGGGATTTTCCCTGGATTATCCGTGTATTTTTGTATTTTCTGTTACGAGTCCTGCGGAAAATATATAGCCGGTAATTCAGGCAAGCATGCTCCATAATATATCTTGGCTGTTATGGCAGGATACAGTTGAAGTTCTCTAGGCAACTAGATTGTAATTCTAGGCATGGCCTAGGTAGTCCATTGGTCATAATTATGGAACTACTCTTACACAGTTAACCCTTTCCCACTTGTAGACTCATTTGTGCAGCAGACGACTTTTGAAAACATTGTGGCAAAAGGAGCAATTAGTAATCTTTCAGTTTTGGAGATTTTTCAATCTCTTGTCTCAATGATCTTGAAGTTGTCTGCTGCAGATTTTTTGTTGTATGTGGGAAAGGGTTGATACTAAACATAATATGGCACCCAATTTGGTTGGAGTATTTTTGAGTGTAAAATAACATTGCATAAATAATTTTGCAGAGAAGTGACTATTACTTACATACATGCCATGTATATTTCAACCTGGACATCTAACATTAAGGAAATGAAGATCAGTACAATTAATTCTGAATCTGAAATGATAAAATTTATAGAATCAATGACATTGTGTTTGTTTATGCTATAAGGGAAATTGAAAGTAAACGTTTGTTTTGACAGTAAAAGTTTTCAAGCTCTGCAATGGATTAGTTTTCAGACATTGTATAGAAAAGTGCTTAAATTAAAAATATCTCATCTTCCCACATATTATAAGCCTAACACATCAATGTAATTTCCTTCATTGATCTACATACTTATATTTTCCACCAAATGTTGTGGTTGTCTCCATATTGCAAAGCAGACAATGACTTCATCTTCAGCATGTTCAGTATGTATCTTATTAGAACTAGCCTGCTATCACAAAAGGCAACTTAATACCCTAATAAATTGTACTACATCTGTTTAAACTAGAATGGAGTGCTCCCCGGAGCATGTGTGTCACCTGCCGGGGCCTTGTCAGAAAATTTTAATTCTTGACAGAAGAGGTGCAATTACTCTGATATAAAAATATTTGGATTATCCCCCTTTTGTAAACCAATCATACACATTTATATAAACATTTGTCAAAAGTTTCAATCCAATCCTTCGAGTAGAAAAATGGTAATTTGAAAATTTAAATTTTTGACAGAAAAGGGGCAATAACTCTGATATAAAAAATATTTGGATTATCCCCCTTTTGTGAACCAATCACACACATTTATATTAACACTTGTCATTAGTTTCAATGTAATCATTTGAGTAGAAAAAAGGTAACTTGAAAATGTGACGAAAAAGTGTGACGGACAGACAGACGGACGGACGGACTGGCAGATAGACGCCGGACAAAAAAAAGTAATCCCTAAGTGCCTACCATGCCTACCATGCTATGCAGGTGACACAAAAAGGGTGAACACTAAACTAATTTGACAAAGTGTTAAATGAATAATGAAACCATTTCCATTGCAGATTCATTTTGATGCACTTGCAGCACACCACTTTCGAAAACATTGTGACAGAGGGAGAAATTGCTAATAATGAGCAATTTTCCCCTGAGCAATTTTCCCCTTTTGTCACAATGATTTCAACTGTTAATTATTTATGAATTCATTTATAGAAAATTTCCACATTTTTACCGAGATCTTTTCTAGGCCGTCTGCTGCAGATTTGTTGAATATATAGGAAAGGGTAAATCTGGTGTTTCCTAACAACCAGGGACTAGTCCTCAGGCTTTCAGCGATAATCTCCAAAGATGATAAATAATCGTTGTTGAGAGTGATCTTGGATATCGGGAATTATCCATACAAAGTGATATTGGCGTTTGTAGAAATATAAATTATCCCTACATGTTTAGTTTGGTGCTGGTTGCTATACTTGACAACAATGTAGAATTGTGATCAAGTTCGCCCAACTTGTCAAGGAATGTTATCAACTACTCTTTAATACTTTTAAGTTTGCTTAATTCACCTTTTTCCACCGCAGACACCTTTTGAAAATATTGTGGTAAAAGGAAACATTTCTCTTGATGAGCAAATTCTCCTTTTTCATCTTTATTTAACAACTAAAATATCATTTATAGATTTTCCATGTTTTTGACTAGTCATCTGCTGCAGACTTGATATATGTGGGGATGATCGATAGGTTAACAAAAAAAAAACTCTTTCTCGGAACTTAAATTTATCATTTTATTCCTGTCTAAATGAAAAAACTTTTAAAATTTTACCTGATATAAACCCTTTCCCTCATACAACAATTCTGCTGCAGACGACTTTTAACATATTATGTCAAAAAATAGAAAATCTCTATAATTGAATGGATAACATATGACTAAAAGTGGAAAACAATGTGGCAAAAGGAGAAATTGCTTGTTTTGAACAATGTGGCAAAAGGAGAAATTGCTTGTTTTGAGCAATTTCTTCTTTTGTCACTATGTTTTCAAATAGCATGCATCTGCTGCAGAGGCGTCAGAAAGCGTCTATAATTTATGAGGGAAAGCATTTGAGGGAAAAAAATAGGTGCAGCTGCTATATAGCCGACAATTTCCTGATGATGAGCAATTTCTCTTTCTGTCCCCCATAATGCTATGTTCAGTTCTTTTCTTTACATGTTATCAATCAATTTGGACCAGTCTGAAATACCATAATATGGTCCATTTTAACCTTTTTCACATACAACAAATCTGCAGCAGTTGACTTTAAAAATGTCCAGGCAAAACATGAAAAATCTCTATTATAAACAGGTAAATGAAGACATACCGGTAAATATTGTTGTGAGCATTTTCACCATTTGTCACAGATGCGTCAAATTGCATCAACATGTGGGAAAGGGTTGGAGGGTACATATATATATATATATATATATAGTCTGCTTAATGAAAGAGAAAAGTATTTAACCCTTTCCCACATACGACAATTCTGCAGCAGACGACTTTGAACGTATTTTGTCAAAACATAGAAAATCTCTATAATTGAATGGATAACCTATGACAAAAAGTGGAAAACATTGTGGCAAAAGGAGAAATTGCACGTTTTGTGCAATTTCTTCTTTTGTCACTATGTTGTCAAAACGCCGTCTGCTGCATAGGCGTCGGAAAGCGTCTACATGAGGGAAAGGGTTAATGGAAAGAGTACACATGCCACTCTATTCCTTCGACTCCATGCAGAGACAAGTATCATTAAATCTACAATAACATGGTTCCAATATTTCAAGCACAAACTGTAAACAATTCATAAACTTTGTTAACACTTTCCCACTTGGATGCGCATTTTTCATCTTCGCAGCAGATGACTTTTGAAAACATTGTGGCAAAATTATATTTTGCTCATAATGAGAATTTTCTCCATTAGCCAGAACAATTCCAACTGTGTTTAATAACAACAATTTAATTTATATGGATTTACCATAGTTTTGCATAGATATTTTCAACATTGTCTGCTACAGATTTGTTTAGTGTTGGATAGGATTCAACCCTTTCCCATCTGCAGACTCATTTTGTTTGTTTCAAATATATGTATTTTATGATAAATAAAATGATTTATGTCATTGCGGTGTGTCAAAATTAATAGATTCAATAAAAACTATTTAGTGGATCTGCGTTGTCAAAAGTCGTTAAGAAGAAACGACGCCTTCATTTAGGTCACATCAATCAGGAAAACGATAAACGCTTTTCTCTGGAAACTATCTGTTACCAATAACCAATCAGCGAGCAGCTATCACGCGTCTCTTCAGTGTGTGGAATATTTCGATCGACGAAGTTCCTTTGATAATCGAAGATAAAGATTTATTAATTTAAACCGTCGATTTGGAATAATCAAACGTAATTATATCCATAATTTAATTTAAAAGGACTTATAACTTGTATCAGTGGCAGTTACCACTGCGGAATTCCGGTACAGACCGTTTAATCTGGGTGATCGTGTGAAGTTCGTTTGTGACCTATATTAGACATTCATCATGGCCGCCGTTCAATCTCCTGTGTGCAAAATCCAGATCTTTGGACATTCGTACGTGAAGCGTTTAAAGCAGTTTATTGGCGAGAGTTCACAGTTTCGATTTAACTTACAATTAAACTCTCCAACCATGGTGCAATATTCGGGTTTCCCTGGCGCTACAGTGGACACTTTATTACGGAATTTGGAATGCATCAGTGACTTTGAACCGGATTACGTAATACTTTTAATCGGGACTAACGACATTTATCGCCAAACGAATACTCCTGAATCAGTGGCAAACTCAGTTATTGACATGGTAAACACTTTATATGCATCTACGCAGGTTCGTTGTGTCATCGTTATGCCGGTGTTTCACCGTCAACATTCGTCTCGTACGTCTAGATGGCCGGTAGATCCAGTTTGGTTCAACTCACGAGTCGACAAGCTCAATATTCTGCTGTCCAGCAAACTGAACTCCCTCCCTGACGGTCGAGCAAGATTCTGGCGCTGCAACGGGTTTTGGTCCAACTCCGCTAGGATGAGGACACTGTCGCCTGATGGAGTACATCTTTCACCCAGAGGTCAAGAACGTCTATATTTCAATATCCGGGCCGCAGTGGTAGCTGTTCTGAAGTCAGGAGTTTAATCCAAAGTTATGTATACAGTATTTCTAAGATTACTATCAGTTATAATTGAGATTTTCCATTACATCCAAAGTTATGCAGCTGTTTTAGCTTGCTTTTTACCATCGGGGTCAGAGCTTTATCCACATTAAATTCCCCGGTTTACTTCAAGTCATGCAGCTGTTTTAGCATTATTCTTGATCATCAGTGAGCTTAAATTACATTAAGATTCCTGTTTTTGATGCTTGTGACATTGATTTAACTCATTTCTCCAAGTTTGTTAACAGTGAGCATATTGTTATATTGAATATGTTTCCTGTTTACTTTGGGCGTATTTGAACATTCAGCCTTGTGATCCCCAAGTTAGTTGGTTAGATTGGCTTATCCATATATTTCCTGTTTATTTATTTCTTTTCATGGGGTCACATTTCATTATAACAGTGAGCATATATTTGTGATTCCTGTTTGATGCGCGGTAGTCTTCATAGACAGTTGACGCCAATTAAAGGCCGTTCCTGTCTGTAGGTTTATTGGAGTGATAACTGTGAGCGCAATCACCCTTTGGGTTTGCGATTCCTGTCAGTTCATAGGTGTGATAACAGTGAGCGTAATCACCTTTTGGGTTTACGATTCCTGTCTGGTTATAGAAGCGATTACAGTGAGCGTAATCACCTTTTGGGTTGCGATTCCTGTCTGTGCCTACAATACCCCTTGACCTCTACTAAGAAGCTAACACTCTAGGCTTCACACAATTCGTCCAGTTCATGCGTTTTTTGAATTAGACAGGATAACTTATTGGCAGGATTATCATGAGTAGTTCAGGTTGTACATAGCTATGCTAAGCAAAATCCTTATATTTCACGTCGGCATTCTACGGTATTCCATGCAGACAGACTTCACTCATTAAGTGTTTTTAGGTTTTGCTCTGCCAAGAGTTCAACCTCATGATACTTCTACTTGTGTTTCGAACAGGGACGTACTATGATACTGCCTCAAAGGGTACGACCATCCAAGTTACAAACTCAATGTTTTCAATCAGTTGGGGTGGGAAAACTTGTCAATATGCGAGTTATCTACACTTTCGTACATTATTCCAGATGAAGCCAAAACGCAAGTTAACTGAAACAGCATCAAAATGCCCATGTTGCCCTACTACAAGTGGCAGGCAAACAAGTTCGGCCGTCAACAAGGTAATAACGCCACCCCAGGCTAAAAGAGTTAAAAAAACTGTGGGGAAAAGACAAGCACGTGCAAAACTGGCCACATTAGTGCCAACCACAACGGCAGAGGAACCGTTAGTGGAGACGATCCAACCCATACAGCCGGACTGTCCGGAAAGTTCGGACTCCTCAACAGAAGAGGAAAACGTGGAGGATAATTCCACGACAAGTGAGTCCTCAGATGACGAGGACTATTTTGACACAGCTGTGTCAAGTCATCTCCAGGATATTGTGGGAGGTAATGTTGCGCAATTCCACGAACCTATATCTACTTCGATTTCCGCACAGATTAAGAAGTCTCTGCGCAAAAAGATCTGGTGCAACAAATTCGTAGATTTCTCCCTATTACTCCCTTCTGCAAATCATTCCTCATCACCACAATTCTCTCTGCAAGTTGACAAATTCTCTAATATCAACGT
Organism: Serripes groenlandicus; assembly: GCA_031761405.1. Lineage (NCBI taxonomy): Eukaryota > Metazoa > Mollusca > Bivalvia > Cardiida > Cardiidae > Serripes > Serripes groenlandicus. The sequence continues at coordinate 98,035,876 of JASEVX010000004.1, forward strand.
GGTCCCCACTAAGAGGCAAAAAACCATTGCCACTATAGAAAGCTGGACATCTGCTTTCATCAGATTTACTTCTGTTTACACCGAAAAATTCCCCACTGAAGCGCCAGCCCTAATGAAATATGCCGAAATTGTTAGGGACCTGGCGGCTAGGTCTAAAGGATTAGCATGGTCATATTATGATACACAGTTTCGGCTGCTCAGAGAGCAACAAGCTTTTCCTTGGGACAGGCTCCATACCGAATTTTGGTTAATGGCCTCTACCTTCCAACCTCCAGTCCAACCCTCCAGTTTTCAGTCCTTTCGGACCGGTCAAGCCAAAGGTCCACAAAAACCTTACAATCGCCAACAAAAATACAAGGCGTTCCTCGATAACACCTGTTGGACTTTCAACAGACGCAAACAGTGCAATTTCCCCAGATGTCCCCATCCACATGTCTGCGGTTTCTGTAGAGGAAACCACGCAGCTTCAGACTGTTCGTTTGCCACCAAAGAACAAGGTCTTTCCACCAACTCTCCCCAAACCCACCCTCAAGCTACACCCTTTAACCGACCTAAAAAATAGATCCTGTCATCCTATAACACCCATCAAACTTAAAATTCTTGCCGAATATTTAATAGGCTATAAAGACGCCCTTTATTTAATTGAAGGTTTCCAATATGGTTTCCACATTGGTTACACGGGACCCCGTCAATCTATCCGGTCTGGTAATTTAAAATCTGCATCGGAAATGCCCGAAGAAGTCCATAAAAAGATACTAGCTGAAGTTTCATCTTCACGAATCAAAGGTCCATTTCAAGATAGTCCCTTTCCAAATTTGCACATAAGTCCTATTGGTGTTGTCCCTAAGAAAACTCCGGGGCACTTTCGTCTAATACAACATTTAAGTTACCCAAAGGGCAAATCAATAAACGATTTCATTGCACCAGATCTAGCTACTGTATCCTATACATCATTTGATGACGCTGCCTCTTTATTACGTTATTTAGGAAAAGGGGCCTTCATGGCTAAAACCGACATAGACAACGCCTTTCGGCTCATACCTATTCATAAAAATGACCATCAACTATTAGGCATATATTGGAAGGGTCAATATTACTATGATTCATGTCTTCCAATGGGATGTAGTAGTAGCTGTGCTATTTTTGAAAGTTTCAGCTCTGCTTTGCAATGGATAGCCCAGAAAAAATTGGGTATTTCCCACATGATCCATATTCTGGACGACTTCCTATTTATGGGTTTTACGGAAGAAACTTGTCAATCACATCTGTCCAAATTCATTTCTCTATGCGAAGACACCGGTGTACCTATCAAACAGGAAAAAACTGAATCCGCACGCCAAATCATCACATTTATGGGTTTAGAATTAGATTCAATTACCATGGAAGCAAGGCTTCCACTGGAGAAGTTGGAAAAACTTAGGGCTCTATTGACCCATTACACCACAAAACGTAAAATCACACTCAAGGCTCTTCAGTCCCTGTTAGGTCTTCTTAACTTCTGCTGCAGTGTGGTAGTACCCGGTCGCACGTTCATGAGACGTTTAACTGATCTTACTAAAAAAGTTACCAAACCCTCTCATTTCATCACCCTTAATTCAGATAGTAGACGGGATATAAAAGCCTGGCAATGTTTTATAGAACACTTCAATGGAAGACATCTACTGCTTCAATACCGGTGGGTCACGGATAAAACATTGCATCTTTTCACAGATGCATCAGGATCTCATGGGTTTGGGGCAATTTTTAAAACACACTGGTTTAGTGGCACTTGGCCGGATTGTCTGAAACACTTTCACATCACCCTTAAAGAATTATTCCCCATTGTGTTAGCTTTAGAAATTTGGGGCTCACTTCTAAAAAACCAATGTCTGATCTTTCACTCTGACAACGAAGCAGTGGTACACATCATCAATAAGCAATCATCCAAAGACAAACATATTATGTGTCTAGTACGTCGACTAATACTAAGTTGCATGTCACAGAATGTTTTAATTAAGAGTGTACACATACCGGGGAAAGCAAATATTTTACCGGACTTACTTTCCCGTTTACAGGTCAACAAGTTCAAAGATCTGGCTCCACACATGGATGTTCAAGCCACAGAAATCCCAATTCATCTGCTAAAATTGCTTTAAACATTTCCGTACATAAACTGTTAAGTCAATCCTTAGCCGAGTCAACAAAATTCAGTTACAAAAACGCATTCCGACGCTACAAACGTTTCCATTTTTCTCACTACCCGAACGACAAGTTGCTCCCAATTCCTGTTTGTAAGCTATCGCAATTCATAGCTACAACGGATTTAGAAGGGCTCAAGCCTGCTTCCATCACCTCAATGGTCTCGGCCCTTTCCTATGTTCATAAAATGAAAAACATGCCAAACCCAGCGGACACATTTATAATTAAGAAGTTACTGTATGCGCTCCGGCGCAAACAAGTACAGGACAAGCGATGTCCCATCACACTTACCTTGCTATCTCAATTCATGCTACAGCTTCCAAATATTGTCAAATCCTCTGCTATTGTATTACTTATCAAATGTATGTTCTCTCTTGCGTTTTTCGCATTACTACGGGTAGGTGAAGTGGCCATAACCAGAACGGGTTCTGCTAACACACTTCAAAGACAAAATGTCCTATTTACTTACAAGAAAGGGAAGGTTCAATCAGCTACCCTCACTTTTACTAATTTCAAACACTCAAATGGACAATCTGCAACTTTAGTTCTTAGGAAAAATGCCTGCAAGAACATATGTCCAGTTCGACTTCTAGCAAAATATTGCTCTTTAAACAGAAACTTCACGGGGCCACTTTTTCGTTTCTCTTGTGGCCAACCGGTCTCCGCCACATACTTCAGATCTATCTTAAAGCAAATTTTGACCAAACTTAATCTCGACCCAAAAATTTATACGACTCATTCATTCAGAATTGGGGGTGCAACTCAAGCACATGCCCAAAACTTCACTATTTCTCAAATTAAACAATTAGGCCGATGGAAATCTTCTGCCTTCCAAAAGTACATTCGTCCACATTCGATCTTGGGTACAAAATGATACTGCAACATTGCCTCCCATTTGTGTTAGCTATATTCCAAATGGGTCACATGACTGTGTGAGACAGCATGTTTTATGTGAAGTGTTTTATTGTCTTGACTGGGTGAGCCAGCAAGATAGTCAACACTTCAATTTAGATTTCACTATCTTATTTATTTACTATCTGTCTTGACTCAATTGCTTGACTGGGTGAGCCAGCATGTTTTCTATGCGAAGTGTTTTATTGTCTTGACTGGGTGAGCCAGCATGATAGTCAACTCTTCAATTTAGATTTCACTATCTTTCTTAACTCAATTGCTTGACTGGGCTCACCAGCAAGTTATCTACATACTTGAATTCCATTTAACAATACTTTGTCAAACATGTATTTGTGTATTTACTTCATCTATACTTAATATGGGATTGCGTTCATTTCTCTTGACTGGGTGAGCCAGCAAGTATATGGACACCGTTTCATAATTACTAAGCAAATATGTTCTATAAAGGTATAGAGGGCAATATTTATATAGGAAACACGTATAAAGATTGCCTCCCGACAGTGGGGCATTATCGGGGACGAATTCATATATATTGGGGTATGTTCTATTCAGTTATACAGGCGGTAATATTACCATATACATGTATGTAGGCCTGTCCATTGCTTATTTGTCTTATATTTTGCCCGTATCTTTGTTGCCAATCCAGGCATCTGCTACATATTTATCAGCCCTTTTCGTAGGGTGCTCCAGGGTGACTGGGTGAGCCAGCACAACTGGAGTGCCCTTATCAAAATATAAGCTTATGAATACAAAAAATGTATCTCTTAACAAACTTACACATTTCATCTGGGCGGCGTTCCTTTTGGCGCTTTTTTGTCCTGCCCAGATATGTTAAAAATGATGTAACATGTTATCTAACCGGCATTAAAAAATAAAATGCCCTATTTCAATTCAACTCCGTGTTACGTCATCATTTTCCCCATACTGAGTGAAATGTGATGTTTAGATCCGAGAACACCGCCATGCCACATAAATGTATTTTATGATAAATAAAATGATTTATGTCATTGCGGTGTGTCAAAATTAATAGATTCAATAAAAACTATTTAGTGGATCTGCGTTGTCAAAAGTCGTTAAGAAGAAACGACGCCTTCATTTAGGTCACATCAATCAGGAAAACGATAAACGCTTTTCTCTGGAAACTATCTGTTACCAATAACCAATCAGCGAGCAGCTATCACGCGTCTCTTCAGTGTGTGGAATATTTCGATCGACGAAGTTCCTTTGATAATCGAAGATAACCACCTCCATCCCTTTCCTCCACCGCTCTAAATATAATTCCCTTCATCACACACTTAACCCGACATACGGGTCGCGCTCGCTGATTGGTACTTGGTTTATTATTCAATTGTTGTTACTATTGCTCTACTATTTCATTGTTAATTATGCTTGATTTAGTTGCCGGGCAGGCGCTTTTTTGTCCTGCCCAGATATGTTAAAAATGATGTAACATGTTATCTAACCGGCATTAAAAAATAAAATGCCCTATTTCAATTCAACTCCGTGTTACGTCATCATTTTCCCCATACTGAGTGAAATGTGATGTTTAGATCCGAGAACACCGCCATGCCACATAAAAGGTATGAAACCAATACCTACCCACCTGCTGGAGGTCAAAGAGTTGCTTTGGCTTCAATAATTCAGACCCATTTACACTTCAAGCAAGGTTCAAGACTATGGCTGCCATGCATTTTGACATATCATGATAGGAGTCATAATTTGTGTGCAGGGAAGGAATTAACTCGGCATTTATCTATCTGATCTATAAACGATTTAAGTGTAAAAAAAACTTTCATTTAAAAAAAAAAAATTTGATTAACTGTCCTCAACCACGAGTTTCCTTGTTTAAGCACACCAGTAAATAACATTCTTTGACTGGCTACCTTCCCACATAGTGTTATGAGATCATCTGCGATGCTATAGCACACCAGTAAATAACATTCTTTGACTGGCTACCTTACCACAGTTGTATTAGACCATCTGTGATGCTATAGCACACCAGTAAATAACATTCTTTGACTGGCTACCTTACCACAATCTTATTAGACCATGTGTGATGCTATACATAGAACACCAGTAAATAACATTCTTTGACTGGCTACCTTACCACAATCTTATTAGACCATGTGTGATGCTATAGCACACCAGTAAATAACATTCTTTGACTGGCTACCTTACCACAGTTGTATTAGACCATCTATGATGCTATAGCACACCAGTAAATAACATTCTTTGACTGGCTACCTTACCACAATCTTATTAGACCATGTGTGATGCTATACATAGCACACCAGTAAATAACATTCTTTGACTGGCTACCTTACCACAATATTATTAGACCATGTGTGATGCTATAGCACACCAGTAAATAACATTCTTTGACTGGCTACCTTACCACAATCTTATTAGACCATGTGTGATGCTATAGCACACCAGTAAATAACATTCTTTGTCTGGCTACCTTACCACAGTTGTATTAGACCATGTGTGATGCTATAGCACACCAGTAAATAACATTCTTTGACTGGCTACCTTCCCACATAGTTTTATTATACCATCTGTGATGCTATAGCACACCAGTAAATAACATTCTTTGACTGGCTACCTTACCACAGTTGTATTAGACCATGTGTGATGCTATAGCACACCAGTAAATAACATTCTTTGACTGGCTACCTTACCACAGTTGTATTAGACCATGTGTGATGCTATAGCACACCAGTAAATAACATTCTTTGACTGGCTACCTTACCACAGTTTTATTAGACCATGTGTGATGCTATAGCACACCAGTAAATAACATTCTTTGACTGGCTACCTTACCACAGTTGTATTAGACCATCTGTGATGCTATAGCACACCAGTAAATAACATTCTTTGACTGGCTACCTTACCACAATCTTATTAGACCATGTGTGATGCTATAGCACACCAGTAAATAACTTTCTTTGACTGGCTACCTTACCACAGTTGTATTAGACCATGTGTGATGCTATAGCACACCAGTAAATAACATTCTTTGACTGGCTACCTTCCCACACAGTTTTATTAGACCATTTGTGATGCTATAGCACACCAGTAAATAACATTCTTTGACTGGCTACCTTACCACAATCTTATTAGACCATGTGGGATGCTATACATAGCACACCAGTAAATAACATTCTTTGACTGGCTACCTTACCACAAAGTTTTATTAGACCATTTGTGATGCTATAGCACACCAGTAAATAACATTCTTTGACTGGCTACCTTACCACAAAGTTTTATTAGACCACTTGTGATGCTAGTCTCAATGACTTTAGTAAATAGTTGATCATCAGAAATATTGAATGCCAATGGCCCATCCAAGATTCAAACTTATGAAGCTGGATTGACAGCCAATATCATTACAAACTGAGCTATCGCAGCTAGACATTCATGAAATTTACTGAAGTTGTTAAAAACAACTACAGTTATAGACAAGTTATGACTGTATGCACATGTTATTTTTATAGTATGAAACAAGATATCTTAATTGTCATTTTGATTAGTTTTTTACATTTTTAAACATTGTAAGTTTGAAGATTAATAATAATTGCAATAATACACCTTTAATTCATCTTTATGTAGGGAATTACTTGGGTTTAATTAATTGATTTATTGATTGGTTTTGATGCCATTTTCAACGATTTTGTCATATCATGGTAGCCAGTTCACCAATCCATCTGTTGCCTTGCATTCTCATACCAGCACTCCAAACATACAACAGTCTTCCAAACAACTGAGTCGAGCCCCGATAGCTCAGTCGGTATCGACGCAGGCTGTCAATCCAGGGGTTGTGAGTTCGAATCCCGGCTCGGCCAACTTTCTTTCCGACGATTGACAAAAGTCAATGCGACATGCGTCATTCGTCTTCCACCAATGGGCTAAGTCTATGTGGAAAAGCAGCCAGTTGCTTGGGAAGATTGTTGTGTGAAGTACTGGTGTGAGAAAACCAGGAAATGCATGAGTAGGTGAACTGGCCGCCGTGATATAACTGAGAAATTGTTAAAAACGGCGTTAAACCCCATTCAATCAATCAATCAATCCAAACAACTGATTTGCTTTCCATATTGACTATTAGCCCACTGGTGGAAGACGATTGATACTTGGCTCATTGACTTTTGTCAAACGTTGGAAAGAATATTGGCAAAGTTGGGGTTCAAACTCTCAATTCAAAGATTGACAGCCTGCATTGCTACAGGGGCTTGGCTTGATTTATTGAGGATTTACTGTTGTCAATAGTTATTTCATGCTGACAGTAATTACAGTCATCCATGATCTTACATTACATGATGACTTACCAGTTCTAGGCTTGACAATGTGACTTGCTCCACTGCGACCAGGAATCACACCCAGACACTAGGTCTCAAATCTACCGCACTAACCACTTCACCACAGATTTGGAAAAGTTTTATACTTGTTTCCATCACAACAGTTAGCAACAAATTGAGTTGATCAGCTGTTTTTGTTTTTCTTTTTAACCCTTTTCCACATACAACAAATCTGCAGCAGTCGTCTATGAGAACATCTTGGAAAAAATATGGAAACTCTCTATAACAAAAGAACTACCATTGATTTTAGTTGACAGTCTTCTTTTGCCCAATGTTTTTAAAAGTCGTCTGCTGTGGAGTCATCAGAAAGCATATAATACATGAATATGAAACACCTCATTTGTAATTTTAGATCTTTCACAAATAAGTCCACAGCAGACAACTTTGAAAACAATTAGGCAAAAATAATGATAGAAAATATCTAGAAATGAAATTATTATATAATAATAGTGTATCGAGTTGAAAATAAAATTACAAAAGAAGAAATTGTTCATGAGGAGTAATTTCTCATTTCACCACAATGTTTTCAAGAATCGTCTATTTCAGATGTGTCAAAATGCATCTACATTGGAAAGGGTTAAATAAATTTACTTAATGATGTGGTGTTGTTTTATAATCTTAAAAGGAATTGAGAAACTTATTATCCAAATGTTTACTTCTGACTTTGTTGATGATTCAAACTAATTATCCAGCTATCAAAACAAACATGACCAATCATTCGCATATTTGCATATATATTGACAAATTCTTCTTTGTTCTGGAAGCTAACCCAATAATCAGCCGTTTCAACAATGAATTATATTTGTACAAGTATTTAATATAGTTCATTTGATTAGTATTTCAGGACATAAAAATATGAAGTGTTAATCCTTTATCACTCCAGGCCACAACAAAGATTATTTAACCCTTAACATGTTAACCCTTTTCCAAATTCTGCAGCAGACGACTTTGAACATAATTTGTCAAAAAATAGAAAATCTCTATAATTGAATGGATAACCTATGACTAAAAGTGGAAAACATTGTGGCAAAAGGAGAAATTGCTTGTTTTGAGCAATTTCTTTTTTTGTCAATATGTTTTCAAAAAGCTGCACGTGTCTGCTGCAGAGGCTTCAGAATGCATCTATATGAGGGAAAGGTTTAACATGATAAACAGATTACCCACTGTGAACTTTTGAAAGTCTGCTTGTAAAAAATCTAAAGGTCTGGAAATATGATTATTTTTGAATCAGTTAAAACATGGTCTAGATGTTAAACAAAAGATCTATATTGCAGACCAATCAAATTTTGTATTTAATGAATAATGTCGAAGAAATAAAGGAAATGAAACGTTTTGATTGGTTCATGGTTAATTGGCAATCCTACGAGAGGCACTAATAAAGTGAAGTTTTAAAATGAAATGTTCTGCATACTAACTTTTAATCGTTTTCCTTAAGAAATAAATTTCAGTGAAAAAAATCAGTGAAAACGTATGAAATATAATATTTAAGAGCAAATTATTAATTATTTTTGAAACATGATCAGTTTTCAGTTATTTATCAATTGAAACTTATACACCTCTTGTAATCTCCTTGCGTAATCTCCAGTCATTATATAATGGCGTATTCTCACCCTTGATAATCTATTTATAGAAACTGAAGCTGGATTAGCCTTTACACATAGAGTATTGTTATGATTTAGTAGTTGATACTGGGATAAAGATTTTAAACAAGTTGATTCCATCGTTTCCATTTACTATTTACTTATTTCTGAGAGTGTACATAATTTTGACTGACACTAAAAAGAACAAGAGATGTTTGTCAAACATTATGCGGGGCCTGAGCGCCATGTTGTCAGGAATATTTGGACAATTGAATAGAATTTGCATGGACCGAAATGCTAGTTGACTTGTCATTTCACATTGGATGTCTATGAGTCAGTTTTAAGATTATGAACAATGTTCATTCAAAGTTTGAGGATGGTAGGTACAGTTCTTAATCACATTGTGATGATGACTGATATTTGCAGATAAACATGTATCCTCCAGGTCCAGGCATTGTTGAGTTATCACTCGGACAAGCTTAAAAAAGGTTTTTGTGTTCATGGTCACTGTGACCTTGACCTTTGACCCAATGACCTCAAAATAAATAGGATTCATTCTACTGCTCAGGCCCAACCTCCAAATCAAGTTTAAGGACCCTAGGTCCAGGCATTGTTGAGTTATCACTCGGACAAGCTTAAAAAAGGTTTTTGTGTTCAAGGTCACTGCGACCTTGACCTTTGACCTCCAAATAAATATGGTTCATCTACTGGTCAGGCCCAAACTCCAAGTCAAGTTTGAGGACCATAGGTCCGGGCATTGTTAAGTTATCACTCGGACAAGCTTAACAAAGGTTTTTGTGTTCATGGTCACTGTGACCTTGACCTTCGACGCAATGATCTCAAAATAAATAGGGTTCATTTACTGGTCAGGCCCAACATCCAAGTTAAGTTTGAGGACCCTAGGTCCAGGCATTGTTGAGTTATCACTCAGACAAGCTTAAAAAAGGTTTTGTGTTCAAGGTAACTGTGACCTTGACCTTTGACTTAATGACCTTGAAATAAATAGGGTTCATCTCCTGGTCAGGCTCAACCTCCAAGTCAAGTTTGAGGACCCTAGGTCCAGGCATTGTTGAGTTATCATTCGGATAAGCTTAAAAAAGGTTTTAATGTTCAAGGTCACTGTGACCTTGACCTTTGACCCAATGACCTCAAAATAAATAGGGCTCATCTACTGGTCAGGCCCAACCTCCAAGTCAAGTTTGAGGACCATAGATCCAGGCATTGTTGAATTATCACTCGGACAAGCTTTGGTCTACAGACGGACCGACAGACCAACGGACCGACTGACCGACGGACCAACGGACCGACAGACATGTTTAAAGCAATATACCCCTCTTCTTTGAAGGGGGCATAAAAAAAGATAAACAAAAAATGCGCAAGCTACACTCGATTACCGATTCTATATCTTTTAAAGAACAATGTTCTAATCAAACAATGTTCTAACTGATTCACGATTATAATGCATTACCAATTCAAGGAGCTGTCGAATTCTTAGATATATACAACATTCTGCCCAAAAAGAAAATTTGTCCCCCAATTGACAAAAGATGTCTCCTTGAATGGTAACCAGATGAAATTGGAAACAGAAATATACAACATACTGACATGTTAGCCTAATCAGATTTTCACACAGAAGCATAAATGTCCGAGGTTGGCCAAAACAGGTAAACCATTTTAAAATATCCAATATCTCAAATGATTGCTATGAACTGATTCTATATCTTTTAAAGAACAATGTTCTAACCGAACAATGTTCCAACTGGTTCACGATTATAATGCATTACCAATTCAAGGAGCTGTTGAATTCTTATATCTATACAACATTATTGCGCAAATTTTATAAATCATAGAAAATTACCGATTGTTTTGATTATTAACAAAATCTTCTGATATTCAAGTCAAATAATATGCACATGGTCCATTTCTTAGTGTTTTCTCATATTGATCGCTGTTTATCTTTTTTAAAGATTTTTCTTGTTAATTATGATTTCTAAGCTAAATTTCTTCATTTTGAAAAAAAAGGTAATAGATAATCTACATCAAACTCTTGCAAACTGTTAGATATTTCAAATATTTGCTAGGAAACATAGCTGAATAGCATAATAATTTGATAAATCTGTTCAATTTTCAATCTTTTGTCGGGTCATAAAAAAAAATGTTATGACTCCCCTCCTATGCGCTCAGGGTTTTGGGTTTTTAGGACAGCTTCATCAGTGTCACAATACATAAGACTGGTAGTAGTGATATTTTACCCACGAAATGCCAAGATATAAATGAACTGTCATTGAATATGGCCTAAAATACTATTCAATCGCAAATCAAAATTCAAATGAAATTAGTTAACCATCGTAAACCAGATTTTAACTTGGCAAAAATTAATTTAACCCTTTCCCTCATACGACAATTCTGCCAAAAAATACAAAATCTCTATAATTGAATGGGTAACCTATGACTGAAAGTGGAAAACATTGTGAAAAAAAAGGAGGAATTGCTCATTTTGAGCAATTTCTTATTTTGTCACTATGTTTTCAAAAAGCCGTCTGCTGCAGAGGCATCAGAAAGCGTCTATATGAGGGAAAGGGTTTATCCTAAAAAAAGTTGTTTTTATCTTAACATTCCCACATACACCAAATCTGGTGTAGACGATTTTGAAAAGGACTTGATAAAAATATTTGTAGATCTGTATAAATGAAAGTACACATAAATAATTATGATTAGGCCACAATTAAAAAATTGTTTGTTAGCTGCTTCCGACACATGCCAATTAGGGATGGGTAGGTAGGTAGGTAAATAAAAAAATTCTCAGACATACTTGCAACTTTTTCATTTTATTATGATTAAAAGGAAAGAAAAGGGGGGAATTTTTTTTTGGAAGGGTCGTAAAAGATTTCGGACCGGTGGTTAACACGTGGGTCGGGCGGAAGCGGCAAACAAACAATATTTTATTTTAGGACTTATTGAATACAGTTGAAAACATTTTGACAAAATGATAAATGGCTCATCATGTTTTCAAAAGTCGTCTGCTGCCAATGCGTCTGCAAGTGGGAAAAGGTTAAGTGGATAAGTAATTAAGCCACTTCAAATTCAAAAAGCCTAAAATTCCTTCTATGATGAGATTGTATTGTGTTTTTTATCAATGAATGTACACTCACAAGTACGAACGATTCTATTCACCCTTTCTGACATGCAGACATTTTTTGGCCATCTGCAGCAGTAGACTTTTGAAATGTGGCAAGGAAAGAGCTGCTCATGAGAAGCAACAGATTTCAACTTTTTTCCATGATTATATGTTCATTTCAAGAGATAATATTGTTGTCAAGCTCTTAATTGTCAGTCCTCGAGTGTAGATTTTTTGTATGTGGGAAAGGGCTAAATTATACTTTTATTTGTCCAGGTTTCTTTAACTGTTCTACAAACTTGTATAAATATATTCAGGAACGGAGATAACATTTTAGCTACGTCCCTGATATATTTAACTATCACAAACTCAAAATCTTTTCCAAAAAATACAGGAAACGCCCTTTTCTCATCACGATTTCTTAATGATGTCTGCTGAAGAAGTGTTGTTCTAATATGGAAAGGGTTCAACAATGGGTTACACCTCTGTAGATGACCGTTCACACCTGTATAACCATCTATACTGGAAGTAATATTGTCATTTTACAAATTATATGCATCATCAATTCTAATTTTGTAATGTTTGTATTTAATTTGACACTACTTTTGTAATTTTAAGCCTAACTAACTGACCAACTACTGACTCTACAACTGCAGGCCAATGAATCAACATCTTTCATAAAATCACAAGCTTGAAGAGTTTTACCTTTATCCCCATACAACAAACTTGCCGCAGATTAGGTAATTTTCTTTTGAAGTTGATATAATATTTTATTATATTAAAATTACCCCTTTCCCACAACCGCTTTGAAAACATCTACGAATAAATACGGAAAAGTAATGCTCTAGAAATGAAAATTCAATTAATAGATAAGAGTTAAAAAAAAAAAAACATTGTGGCTAAAGAAAATTGCTTATAATGCCACTACATGACATTGTATGTTCTTAAAAGTCATAATGCTTGAAATCATGAATGCTTCTGCATGTACCGTCTTTCAGTCCAATGAGAATAACTACCTACTGTGTGTTTCTGATTCACAGATGTATACTGGATCTGATGACACTGCATAACAGGTCCTCTCAAATTGATCCTTTAAACATAAATTGATTGATTGATTGTTAGGCTTAAAAGTCATAATGCTTGAAATCATGAATGCTTCTGCATGTACCGTCTTTCAGTCCAATGAGAATAACTACCTACTGTGTGTTTCTGATTCACAGATGTATACTGGATCTGATGACACTGCATAACAGGTCCTCTCAAATTGATCCTTTAAACATAAATTGATTGATTGATTGTTAGGTATTTAGCGCCGCTTTCAACAATTATATCACAGCGTTCCTGGGTAAGTAACCAGTACTACTTGTCCATTTATCCTGACACCAGTCAGTCAGTCAGAATGCTATTCCATCCCTGAGCCCCAAGAAGGGCACCCATTACTAGTATTTTTTAAAGTCTTTTGTATGACCTGGCTGGGGATCGATCCCCTGACCTACCGCACCCAATGCAGAAGCTCTACCACTGCACCACCGAGCATGTACGTAGGTTTTTGTTGGCCGATGAAATCACATGATACAACCAATGCTTGGTACTATATTTAACTAAAAACTTGACAATCAATGCTCTCCTACGTGGTTCATATGGGTTATCTAACTTATCTTACCAGTTTTATACCAAACAGTTTTGTAAACACAATTTGATTTGCTAAATTAGAATTTTGTTGCAAATGCAAATTTTGCTCATTATGTGATCTTCCACTTTTTTGACATGTCTTTTAAAAATTGTCTGCTGCAGATGAGTCAAAAAGTGTCTGCATTTGGGAACGATGAAATATCTTGAATAATATAGGATTATGTGGAATTGCAACTCTTGCTACCAGTAATTATGATCGACTATAAGAGTTAACTCCCTTGGTATAGTATAGGTTTTTTTTACAAGTTTGGTCTGAAAGTGTTTATAATCCTGTTATGAATATCTGCATATATTTAGCATTTAGCCCTTATGATAGATCATAATATTTAATTTAAAAACAGATTTCAGTAATTTTCAAACAAACAATAAAATTAGGAGTTGCATCCAGCAGAACATCACTTGAAACAGTCTTTGCAGTGTGTCTGGAATCAGTTAGGTTTCAATTCTACTTTTAAGTTGACTAATATCTATGGCTCTACTAAATGTCGACAGTGAATGTTCTTGTCACGTGGTGAGACTTCGTATGCACATTCTTGTCAAAAACTATCTGTTGCATGTAAACTACGTTTTTTGCCTGTCATGACTCATATATATGAAACTCATGGAGAGAAATGAACCGACTAGTTCAGAGCTGAAAGTGTTAAAGGTTTTGATGAGTTAAAATAAATCCGATGGTATTATAAAATGTTGAATCAAAATGTAAGACAATAATTTGTGGCAAAAGAGTGCATTGACGTAGGCCTATCTTGAAGGTTCAAGGTCAAAGTTGAACTTTGTTATTTGCACCAGAGCTATAACCTAATATGTTTTAAATTAAACGCCGTAATGAAGCCGACATAGACTACCTACCTGGAAAACACGAACAGTACATACAGATTTTCAAAGGGACAACATTAGCAGGCCTTCGCATTGCAGACGAAAACAATTACTAAAGATCGTGACCGGAAGTGATACGGGGTCTTCCAACACCAACACATGGAGCAATCGGCTCAGCTCGGCTAAACCCGTAAACCAAATGCCCATTCCGTAAATGTCCGAGTTGTGCCGATTGAAAATGAGTTCAAGGAACATGTGCTTCAGCTGCTGATTATCACTTTCCAACATACATCAAATAGTGTGACGAATAGATGATTTATTTATTGGGGTTTTACGCAGCTTTCAACATTATTTAAGTTATATCACGGCGACAGTTCACTTATTCATGATCCCTGAGTAAACAAACCAGTAGTTCTAGGCTAGATATTTTAAAAAATATTGTCGAAAACAGTGTAAAAAGATAAAAAAAAAAAACCGCATAATATTATATACTGCATGTGGGAAACGAATATAATTATAAAAGAGAAAATCCTTATATGGTTTACTTAAATATCAGATTAACAAGTCATGTTTTCGGAAACGGTCGACATAGTTAGTGTTCATGTATCTATACTGTAATTTAGAATACTTTCAAGATTCTAATCTGAAAATGTCTGACATTTTAGTTGCAGAAAACTTTATAGACAACTTTATAAAAAGGCATCCGCCGTGGTCGAGTGGTTAGCGTCGGGGATTTGAAACCGTCCAGGCGTAAACCCCCCACCCCCCCCCCCCCCCCCCCCGAAAAAAAAAAAATATATATAAAAACTATTGTCAGAACTGTGGAAACTGTTTCTAAATAAAAAATATTGATATAGGTGAAAATATTGTATAAGAAAAGAAGATTTTTCTCAATATGAGCAATTTTTCATTTCAAAAGTCGTCCGATGCAGAATTGTCAAATTCGCGATGTCTACAAGTGGGAAACAGTTACGAAAGATACGTTCTATAAAGATGCTGTCTATAACGAAACTAAATAGACTGCAACCTACATATCATGTTGACGAAATCATTGACATCCATTGCTGCTTATTTCATTTCCTTACTTACCAATCTGATTCTCATTAACCCTTCCCATATCAGACGCATATTGTAGCAGAAAACTTATGCAAACAGATCCACAAACAGGGAAAAGAGGGAAACTTTGTGGTAAAATCCCCGTTTACTCATAGTCCCACGTTGTAGAGACCTCTGGAAGTAGTAGCAACGTATAATGGGACGGGACGACATGTTTCTACAATGTATTCTGTAGAAGTTCTCAGCGATATGAACCACTCTGCCTACAGCCCCTCGTATTTGGTTTCACTAAACTATTTCACTGCCTTGGACCACTCCATTTTCGTCCAACAGGAAATCTGGTTGAATTTAATTTCTAAGTGGCAAACAGTGCAGATTTCAGGTGAGACTTCTCGTAATGAGCTGTCTCAGATAATTCTGCATTGTTTGCAAACGTCTTAAATTGCCTTTGGCAGTGAAAGAGTTAAAGTTACATTGCCATACATCTAGCTTGGCTACACTTCTTTCTATTTGGCAGAATTAAGACACAGTTAATGTCAACGTCAAATAAGACAAGGGCAAAAAGTGAATTTAATCCGATTCATCTCATATGTCGTCTTTCTTCGAGAACGCAAACTGCGACGAAAACTATATATAGAAAATATAAGATCAATGTAAATACTTTCTGTCAAACGCCATAATGCATTGTGCATTGTGAATTAGTCAAATAACTTTTTGTTCGCATGATAATAACATCAGAAGAAGCCTTAATTATCAGGAATATTGCATCGTTAAAATTAAAATACGACTTTCTTAATTCAAACATAGAATGATTAGAGTAATTCGATTAGCTTCAAGTTTGTTTGTTGTTGCCTAAAATAGTCTAATCGTCTCATGTGTTAGACCATTGTTGCAAAAATAAAGGATTGAATTTCAGTTTAATATTTCAGTTATGTCATGGCAGACTGTTCAGCTAGCCATATTAAAGTGTTGTTCTGCTTTCAGCCAACCAGTACTTCAAACAACATTCTTCCACGACAGCTGGCTACCTTCCCGCTGAAAAATTAGCTCACTCGTAGAAGACGAATGAAGCTAGTCGTTTTATCAATTATCGAAAAGAATAAAAGAGAAAAGGAAGTTGTGTGTACTTGTAGAAACAATCAATAGTATTATTGGAAACACTTGAGCTGCGCCGGGCTACAAGGCATAATATATATATAATATATATATATCTTTTGATACTACCAGTGTAGCCTAACGAGTTCATGCAACATACACATTTACCACTTTCTCAAATGCAGCAGACACTGTTGATATAATACATAGGACAAATTATGGAAAATCGCCATAAGTGAACACATTTTTTGTTTTGAATAAAGTTTGAAACATTGTGAAACAAAGAGAAATTCTCACTTTGAAAAATTTCTCATTATGTCGCAATCTTTCCTCAGCCGTTTACTGCATACGCGTCAAAATGCGTTTGTCGGTGGGGATGTGTTCATTAAGGAATACAGAGACGGAGACGGCAAGGGTCCATTAAAACCTGCCCTAGACAATTTACGTTAAACTGGTGTAACTAGTGAGTAGCATTAAATTCTTTTTGGGGGAGAAACACAATCGACTGAAACCAGATTGTTGTGTGAACCCATGTTCCATTTCATTGACTGACTTTGGATCATCGCACACTCATACTATTTGTAAGCGATTGAAACGCTTTCCTGATACACTATAGTTAACCCTTTCCCACATACATACGCATTTAGACATGTTTGAAACAGAAAACATTTGTCACAATGTTATCAACTCTATTTAACAATTCTTCACCGAGATTTTGCATATTTTTGTTTGGCTGTTTTCAAAGCCGTCTGCTGCAGATTCGTTTTATGTGGGAAAGGGTTAAACAAGTCTTTACACAATATTGTTAAAAAAGGGAATATTCAATCATTTTGACAAGTTTCTGGTTTCCCCACATCTTTAGACTGTGTCTCAAAATTATCTAAATTGTTTAAGATTTGTACTTAATTTCTTCAGTTGTTTTGAATTCGTAAGCGCCTTAAATAGCAAATCTCAGATTTCTAGGAGTTCCAAGTTTTGACTATTCATGCACATGACGTTTGAATGCCGGAAATAATATGTTAGAAGAAAACTTATTCCAGAAAGACTTGTAGTAGCACATTGTTTTGACGTTTGATACGGACGACATTTGAATGACATGTTAACTCATTTCAGACGTATTATTATTATTATTTTTTTATTACATTTGAGAGAGCCTGAAATAGCATTTAATGTAGCTGATTAGCACTTTTTCCAGAAATACCTCTTTAAAACTATTACTTATTTAATTATTGTTGTAAATGTCTTGCCCGCTGTTACAGATGATGCTGACTCGGGTCATACATAATACTTTCTTATAGAACATGTCTTGCCCTCTGTTACAGATAATGTTGGACTCGGGTCACAAATAATGCCTTTCTTGTAGTACATGTCTTACCCTGTGTTACAGATGATGCTAACTCGGATCAGAAATAATACTTTCTTGTAGAACATGTCTTGCCCTCTGTTACAGATAATGTTGGACTCGGGTCATAAATAATACCTTTCTTGTAGTACATGTCTATCCTCTGTTACAGATGATGCAGACTCGGGTCAGATATAATACTTTTCTTGTAGTACATGTGTTACTCTCTGTTACAGATAATGCTGACTCGGGTCAGAAATAAATTGTAGTACATGTCTTACCCCCTGTTACAGTTTGTGTTGGACTCGGGTCAGAAATAATACTTTTCTTGTAGTACATATACATGTCTTACTCTCTGTTACATATGGTGCTTATTCGGGTCAGAAAAAATACCTTTCTCGTAATACAGGTCTTGCCCTCTGTTACAGATAATGTGTGACTCGGGTCAGAAATAATACCTATTTTGTAGTACATGTCTTGCCCTCTGTTACAGATGGTGTGTGACACCGGTCAGAAACAATAGTTTTCTTGTAGTACATGTTTGACCCCTCTATTACAGATGGTGTGTGACTCGGGTCAGAAATAATACCTTTCTTGAAGTACACGCCTTACCCTGTGTTACAGATGGTGTGTTACTCAGGTCTGAAATAATACCTTTCTTGAAGTACACGTCTTACGCTGTGTTACAGATGGTGTGTGACTCAGGTCTGAAATAATACCTTTCTTGAAGTACACGTCTTACCCTGTGTTACAGATGGTGTGTGGCTCAGGTCTGAAATAATACCTTTCTTGAAGTACACGTCTTACCCTGTGTGCTGACTCGGGTCAGAAATAATACTTTTCGTGTAGTACACGTCTTACTCTGTGTGCTGACTCGGGTCAGAAATAATACCTTTCTTGAAGTACACGTCTTACGCTGTGTTACAGATGGTGTGTGACTCAGGTCTGAAATAATACCTTTCTTGAAGTACACGTCTTACCCTGTGTTACAGATGGTGTGTGACTCAGGTCTGAAATAATACCTTTCTTGAAGTACACGTCTTACCCTGTGTGCTGACTCGGGTCAGAAATAATACTTTTCGTGTAGTACACGTCTTACTCTGTGTGCTGACTCGGGTCAGAAATAATACCTTTCTTGAAGTACACGTCTTACGCTGTGTTACAGATGGTGTGTGACTCAGGTCTGAAATAATACCTTTCTTGAAGTACACGTCTTACCCTGTGTTACAGATGGTGTGTGACTCAGGTCTGAAATAATACCTTTCTTGAAGTACACGTCTTACCCTGTGTGCTGACTCGGGTCAGAAATAATACTTTTCGTGTAGTACACGTCTTACCCTGTGTGCTGACTTGGGTCAGAAATAATACCTTTCTTGTAGTACACGTCTTACCCTCGGTTACAGAAGGTGCGAGACTCGAGTCAGAAATAATACATTTCTTAAAATACACGTCTTACCTCTTTTATAGAAGGTGTGAGACTCGAGCCAGAAATAATACATTTCTTGTAGTACACGTCTTACCCTCTGTTACAAATGCTGCTGCCTCTGGTCAGAAATAATTATTTTCTTGTAGTATATGTCTTACCCTCTGTTACACAAGGTTTGAGACTCGGGTCAGAAATAATACCTTTCTTGTAGTTCATTTCTTGCCCTCTGTTACAGATGGTGTGTGACTCCTTCGGAAATAATACATTTCTTGTATTACATGTATTACCCTCTGTTACAGATGGTGTATGACTAGGGTCAGAAATAATTCATTTCTTGTAACACATGTCTTATCCCCTGTTACAAATGGTGTGTGAGCATGTCTTACCGTCTGTTACCACTTGTTTCCGGCAGACCAAAGTGGATTTTGTCGGATTTTCCTACCCGTCCTCTGTTATGTTATTTTTTTCGAAATACGCCTCCTAAACAACTTAAAGTGATCAAAAGAATATCTCATTCCTCCTCATAAAGAAGATAAATAGAAATAGAGGATATTTTATTATCACGTTTAATAAACTCGTTAACTAAGCTGAATATGACGCTCGCCAAGGCCCGCTGCATATCATCTTAGTGAACTCGTTTAATAAAAGTGATACTAAATAAACATTCATGAAATATCCTCTATTTCTATTTATCTTCTTTATATAAGAAAGAGAGTATCAAATTAGATTCCGTTGGTTGTGCAAGAAAAATAGAATTTGGTGCTTTGAAAGGGGAAAAAGAGGTAAACCTTGTGAAAGTTGAAGACATTCATTTGCCGTCATTCCGTTTAGCCTATAGTGGTATGGCTTTATTTTCTTTACAACACCAGGGGCGTAGCCCCCTTTAGGCACTGTAGGCACATGCCTACACATTTTTCTCAAAATGAAGCTGCGGCGATAGACATCTACGTAATGTATCGACCAGATCAGCCTGCGCTGTCCGTCTTAGGGGGATATATGTATAGTTATTCCTGAAACAGAAAATCCACAGGAGGCGAAAAGTGTCTATCCGGGTAGGCCTGTATGGCATGCTTAGGCTAATCCGGGTCGATACTTTACGCAGAGTCCACAATGTTGATTTTCTCACGAGACGGCCTACACATTGATTAGTGCAAAGCTACGCCACTGAACACGGTCAAACTTAAGGTAAGCAAGACAGTATGTATAAAAGGAATTAGTCGACATTGTACTCTTCCAAAAAATCAGACGCACTTTGACGCATCTGCAGCAGACGAGTTTTGAAAACCTTGTTGCAAAAGGAGAAATTGCTCTTAATAAGTAATATTTCTTTGTACACAACTCTTTAGAGGTCTATAACTTATGAGTGAAAGGAAATAGGTTTTTAAAAGGAAAGCCGATTTTAAAGTCAGTCATGGGTTAATTGATATCATTGTTTTTGTTCGATCGTACCAAATTAATATGACGTCATGGACTAATGTCATTCCGTTGAGTTAAGAACAAAATGTTACTTCTTGGATTTTCATCCGTTTTAACAGGTATTTTCTGCATTTATTTCGGCTTTCAATTAAATATATGTTCATGTTTTAGGAAACAGTTAGAGCTGTTTTTAATTTGCTGTTACGATTGCCCATGCACGATAATGTGTATTGAAAACGAAGGACGCTATTGCTCGAGTATACATACGAAAACAATCTGTAAATGTGCTGAACTCCAGAGAATAGATATTATAGTTAAAGTTTTAAAACTGTTCAAAAGTTGTCCTGAAATATTAGAATCATAATTCTGGGATAAAATTAGAGTAATCATTTCACTTTCCAGTACCATTAACATCTAACTATTAATCGTTTATGCTTCATTTTTACTGGGTATGTATACCCAGTAAGCCAAACTTTGTATATTTACACGACTTTCTATTGATAGATTTTCAACATTTACTGTCAAAATAGTTTTGAAATACTTATTACTTGCTTTGTTGTCCATATTTGCAGAAGTTTCAACACTTCAAAATAGTGATCTCCATCTGGAGTTCAGCACCTATAAACGTCATACTTGAATGATATGGGGACAGCAAATTGAACTATTTGCCATTTTGCTTCTTAATCACTCTTTATCTCTTTCCCTCATACGGCAATTCTGCAGCAGACGACTTTGAACGTATTTTGTCGATAAATGGAAAATCTCCATAATTGAATGGATAACCTATGACAAAAAGTGGAAAACATTGTGGAAAAGGAGAACAATTTCTTCTTTTGTCACTATGTTTTCAAAAAGCCGCCTGCTGCAGAGGCGTCTAAAAGCGTCTATATGAGGGAAAGGGTTATCTGATACGAAATGTTCTAAATGCACTTTCTAATTGAAAATGGCTGACTCTCAAAGAAAAAATGAAGACAGAGTGGAAACTATTTGTTGGACAATGATGCTCCTAATTTTAAGTCTACGAGCAGCGAAGATTAAGATTAACATGCGTAGCCGCGCATTCTGATCAGGATACCAAAGGTCACAGATTCGAATCCCGTTGAGAACGTATTCTGCCTTTGTAATGTGTGTACTGTTCTGGAAAACATCTTGGCGGAAATATACAAAAATAAAATTGTTGAAAACATTGTGACATATGGAGCAAATTATCACTTTGTCACAATGTGTTCGCCAATTAAAAGAAAACATCAGGAAAAAGTGTACCCCAAAACAATCGATCTTTGGATACGGGAGTTCCTGTGGTGTGTCAAAATGTGCCTGTAAGTGGGGAAAAGGTTAAATGCCTTAAATATTGACAGATCATTGCAACCACACAGTATACATGAGCTGACAATTTTACAGTCGTCTGCTTTAAGACATCCGAGAACATTTTGAATTTAGAAAATACAATTTTGATACGCTAGCTGTTGAATGATAGGGGGAAAGGAGCTATTGCTTGATTTATTTTTTAGCATTTTCTTCTTTGTCTACGTTTTCAAAGGCAATTTTCCGCAATTATGTAGGCGTTTTTATCAACGACATGGAGAATCTTAGTTAGAAATAATGCAGAAAACAAGATTTTTTAAGTATTCATGAAAGTAAAATAATGCTATATCTAGAGTTCGCCATCATGGACACTGGACACATAATATATAGGTTTTGAACTTAATGGTATTTGAAATGTCTTAACCCTTTCCCTCATACGACAATTCTCTAGCAGACGACTTTGAACGTATTTTGTCAAAACATAGAAAACCTCCATAATTGAATGGATAACCTATGACAAAAAGTGGAAAACATTGTGGCAAAAGGAGAAATTGCAAATCTGTGCAATTTCTTCTTTTGTCACTATGTTTTCAAAAAGGCGTCTGCTGCAGAGGCGTCAGAAAGATCAGTTGGCATATTTGTATAACCAGTTTTCGGTCATAACACTTCGACAATTATCAAGAGGGAAATCACGTTGAACAATTGCGACAACATGTTGTATAATAAATATTTGCGGTAAGGTATAGGTTTTTCTTACTTTATACTTGGTTAAACCAGAGACATATAAACATGTGTTTATATGTGTCTCTGGTTAAGCAATACCCCAAATAATCCGTGCTGATAAAACCTTTTGTTCTTAGTTTATTTATGATATACAGGGTTTTATTATGTTGGCTTGAACGTTAAGGTCAAAACTTAAATAATAAAACTGACAGTTTTTTGGAAAATGATGAATGGAATTACAATATGGATTTAATTCTTTGGAACTTCATGTTGATTGTCAATTCAGGCACCAAACAATTCGTCTCTAGGCCTACATTTCTCAGTCGTGCAAGTTGGATTCCGCCTTCTAACCGATAGGGATTTTGTCTTAGTTCTCAAAAACTCCATCAACGTGTTAAAATATCTCCACTATTTTTTGCAGTGATTATTTTAAGACTGGTGTCAGTGTTGGGGGAAACATGTACATTCGAATCCGGTGGAAATCAGGATACAAAGACATGTATCTATGGTTGCTGTGAATCAAGCTGCTGCAGGTAACCGTGTACTTCATCATACATTTCAGTTATCAGCTTTGAAAACATCTGTAAATGAAATTATAAAATGTTGAAATTTGCTAAGTGTTATTTCGATGCGAAGCTGAAAACGTTGATGGAAAACGATAAATTGCACGTTTTGACCAGCACCCGCCCCCTACTTGAACAATAATTTTAAATAACGTCTGCTGCAAACAGGTCAACTGTAGAATTAAACACATTCATGGTGTAACAAGAGTTGTCGGAGGACAATATAGCTCGCCTATCAGGGCCATCGTATATCAGGGCCTACTTCAGAACAGTTAAAGTATTAGGTAAAGTCGCACAGTATCACCTATTGCAAGATAATACACCTTTTCAATACTTTTGACAAAAATTCTAAGTTCAACTAGAATGGAGTGCTCCCCGGAGCACGTGTGTCACCTGTCGGCGCCTTGTCAGAAAATATAAATTTTTGATAGAAAAGGGGCAATAACTGATATAAAAAATATTTGGATTATCCCCCTTTTGTGAACCCATCACAAAAATTGATATAAACATTTGTCAGAAGTTTCAATCCAATCCTTTGAGCAGAAAAAAAGTAATTTGAATATTTGACAGAAAAGGGGCAATAACTCTGATATAAAAATATTTGGATTATCCCCCTTTTGTGAACGCATCATACACATTGATATAAACATTTGTCAGAAGTTTCAATCCAATCCTTTGAGTAGATTAAATTTTTGACAGAAAAGGGCCAATAACTCTGATATAAAAATATTTGGATTATCCCCCTTTTTGTGAACCCATCATACACATTGATATAAACATTTGTCAGAAGTTTCAATCCAATCCTTTAAGTAGAAAAAAAGTTATTTGAAAATTTAAATTTTTGACAGAAAAGGGCCAATAACTCTGATATAAAATTATTTGGATTATCGCCCTTTTGTGAACCAATCACACACATTGATAAAAACATTTGTCAGAAGTTTCAATCTAATCCTTTGAGTAGAACAAAAGTTATTTGAAAACGTGACGAAAAAAGTGTGACGGACAGACAGACAGACGCCGGATAAAAAAAAAAATAGACAGACAGACGTCGAATAAAAAAAAAAGTAACATTTGTCAGAAGTTTCAATCCAATCCTTTGGGTAGAAAAAAAGTTATTTGAAAATTTAATTTTTTGACAGAAAAGGGGCAATAACTCTGATATAAAATTATTTGGATTATCCCCCTTTTGTGAACCAATCACACACATTGATATAAACATTTGTCAGAAGTTTCAATCTAATCCTTTGAGTAGAAAAAAAGTTATTTGAAAACGTGACGAAAAAGTTAAGATTTTTTGACAGAAAAGGGGCAATAACTCTGATATAACTTGACCTTGACCCAGGGTCAGGACGGGTGTAGTGGGGTGCGTAGATGGACCAATAGTTCCTAAATGTATAAACTAAATATGAAAGCAATCAATGTCATAATAGTGAATGCAGAGTGATATGTTAAACGTTAAACGCAAACCTTAAACCTTGTAACTGAACCAAGTAGAAATGACCTTGACCTTGACCCAGGTGCAGGACGGGTGTAGTGGTGTGCGCAGATGGATGACCAATAGTTCCTAAATGTATAAACTAAATATGAAAGCAATCAATGTCATAATAGTGACTGCAGAGTGATATGTTAAACGTTAAACGCAAACCTTAAACCTTGTAACTGAACCAAGTAGAAATGACCTTGACCTTGACCCAGGGTCAGAACGGGTGTAGTGGTGTGCGTAGATGGATGACCAATAGTTCCTAAATGTATAAACTAAATATGAAAGCAATCAATGTCATAATAGTGAATGCAGAGTGATATGTTAAACGTTAAACGCAAACCTTAAACCTTGTAACTGAACCAAGTAGAAATGACCTTGACCTTGACCCAGGGTCAGAACGGGTGTAGTGGTGTGCGTAGATGGATGACCAATAGTTCCTAAATGTATAAACTAAATATGAAAGCAATCAATGTCATAATAGTTAATGCAGAGTGATATGTTAAACGTTAAACGCAAACCTTAAACCTTGTAACTGAACCAAGTAGAAATGACCTTGACCTTGACCCAGGGTCAGAACGGGTGAAGTGGTGTGCGTAGATGGATGACCAATAGTTCCTAAATGTATAAACTAAATATGAAAGCAATCAATGTCATAATAGTGAATGCAGAGTGATATGTTAAACGTTAAACGCAAACCTTAAACCTTGTAACTGAACCAAGTAGAAGCAAGTAGAAATTACCTTGACCCAGGGTCAGGACGGGTGTAGTGGTGTGCGTAGATGGATGACAAATGGTTCCTAAAGGTATAAACCCTTAAAACCCAAATGAAAACCTTAAACACAAACCTTAAACCTAGGTGTCTACGCCACCGCCGACGGTGCCGACGCCGGGGGTAACACATAAGCTCTCCTGTACTTCGTACTGGCGAGCTAAAAAGGCGAAATTGCTCATATTGAGCAATTTCGCCTTTTTACACCATGAAAGTGTTTAATTGAGAGAAATGGTTAAATTAAAGATTAACAATTTCTCCAGTTCCAATAAAGCTGCAGTTTACAGTGGCTGTCATAAGCTGTTCTGTGTCAGTGAAACAAAAATACCAAGCAAGATTAAATCATCGTATCGAGTACTCTCCCTTGTTTCTCAACAGCATTGCTAAGCCAAATTCCCATGACCCAAGAAAATATTTACAGATTCAATTTCTAATATATTGCTATTTAACTTCCAAATACAGCACAAGCGAATACACATGTCGGCTATTGCAGACGAGTCAACAAGTAAGCATGCTCCCTCTATTTCAGCGAGCCATTTTGGAATTGGTACATCATCATTGGTATCGTGATAGCCGGCATATTTGGGTTGATCTTTTTAGTTGGTGTGGGGATTTTGATTTGTGTGTACTGCGTGAAAGCTAATCAATCCACACCACCGAGGGGAAGATTTTCCGAGCCCAATCAAGTATATCCATCATCAACCTGTAACGTCTATAATATACACACATCGCCTCGACTAAACGGTACTGGTCAACGTGAGTAGTGTTTGTTGCTTTAAATAATCCTTTTCCCTTACTCCGTACTTGACCCTTTACGAGATGCATATACTTGTGACGCATCTAAAGAAGACATTTAAAAAGAGTGTGGCAAAGGGAGGGAGGCATTGCTCACAATAAGCAGATTCTCGTTTTGCTACTATGTTTTTCTAAAGTTATCTGCTGCAGATGATATTGCATGTGTAAATGGGTTAAATAACGGTATTTAATACCAATATAATCAAACGAAGGCTTTATAAACTACTTGTTGAATTGTACTTTATACTCTTTAATTACTGTTCTGCCTTTACTTTCAGCAATGCCTCCTCCTCCACCTTACACGGCATATGCAGCATATGAAGCTCCGCCCAAATATGAAGCCCTACAGAACTTGAGCCCACAAACTAGATCTACTGTAGTTCCTCAACCAAGGCTATCGAGAGGAGTCCCACGTAGGACGAGAGCTGTTAATTTTACATGACAATCTGGTCGTCTTTAACCCTTTCTCTCATACGACAATTCTGCAGCAGACGACATTGAACATATTTTGTAAAAAAAAAGAAAATCTTTATAATTGATTGGATAACCTATGACAAAAAGTGGAAAACATTGTGGCAAAAGGAGAAATTGCACGTTTTGTGCAATTTCTTCTTTTATCACTATGTTTTCAAAAAGCCGTCTGCTGCAGAGGCGTCTATATGAGGGCAAGGGTTAACGTTTTAACACATACATGTACAGACACATTTTGACACCTCTGCAGTGGACTACTTTTTAAAACATTGTGGCAACAGGAGAAATTGCTCTTAAAGAGCAATTGCTTCTTTGGCCACAATGTTTTTATTTCTATTCAATAAATAAACTTAAATTGACACAGTATTGAAAACCCAAACGATAAAAGGAACAGGGTAGTTAAAAACCGCAATGATTAAAATTACAGTGAAGTTTAAACCTCTAGATAATATTTACAGTGAAGTCAAAACCACTAGATTGTATTTACAGTGAAGTCAAAACCACTAGATTGTATTTACAGTGAAGTCAAAACCTCTAGATTGTATTTACAGGGTAGTACAAAACCCCAATAATAAAAATTACAGGGTAGTCAAAACCCCCAATGATAGGTATTAATTCAGTCACATGAACATTTTAAGAATTCAATCAGCTGGCGAATTAAGGTAATATTCTTTCATTTACAAGGATTTTTCATATTGTAGCCAAGATGATTTCTAAGTCGTCTGCTGCCGATTTCTTTTAAGCTGGAAAAAGTTAAACGTTTACATTCATCTGCTGTAATTGTCATGTGGCAACACTGAAGCATACAATAATATTTGAAAATATTGTAGAAAATGAAATCATATTTTTTTTTATAATGTACCCCAGATATTTTCTATTGTGTCCAATCAAAGCATTCAAATTCTCATAATTTTCAGTTTTGTCAATTATTTTCTCAATTTGATTCTACTTGGAATAGTCGAAAAATCACTTAAGATGATCAGTATATGTGATATGCATAGGCTTAATTAGTATATAAGTGTGTATTCATTATAAGTTACAGAAATAAGGATTTTCAGTGAAATGTCATGATCAGGCTGTGTGTAGGTGAAAAAGATATTGCAACAGGCTATTCATTTTCTGTTAATATAATTATTTATCACATAACAATGCTTGTATCCGATCTAATATACCCATTACGTATTTTTTTATAATGTAACATGTGTAGTATAACATGACCGAATCACTTACAAAATGACGTCACCTTAGCGGATTGACGTCATACCGTTAGTCACTTTGGTGCTATAACCGGTGAATTTCATCTAGAAATATTGTAAACTTTAAGTACATTTTATCGGCATACACTTCATGAATCACTTTATGTCATAAAAAGAATATCTCATGAGTGTTTATTTATTATCACTTTTAATAAACTCGTTAACTAAGCTGAATATGAATAATTATTGGCGGCATTCTTATACGGTTTACTGACGAAATTAAAATAGCTTTATTAGAAAACATTTACTTTTAGGTTTAAACATAATCTCTTCCATTCCCATGTTGGTAGTGTGATATGTACAGTCTTCTGTCCACCTGTCTGTCTTTATTGAATACAGCCATTGTTTATTAGCAGGTGACAAATTTTGTTCTCCATAAAATCACACTATGCTACATAAAAAATAGTAAACAATTTAAATATAACATGTTTTTATATTCAATAGAAATCAAATAATTATAAAAATACAGAATCATTCAGAAAACTAAGCCCATCACTGGTAATAATATATTGCATTATTATGCTTTCAGATAGTTTTTCTATCATACAAATAAGAACATCATTATAAATGTTCAGACCAAAAATGAAGAATAAATTAAAGCTTCTTGTAAGATCTTAATTAATTGTTATCATACTGTAAGTATAATAACTAATAACTATACTTAAGCAGAAAACCTTGTGAGAAAATGAGATATTGTTCATTATGAGCAATTCCTACTTTTCCAACCAAGTTGTAACTTCTGCTTCATACTTGTCAGCAGTTATATCAGGTAATGTTCACATTCTCACAGATGATTAAAATATATTAAACTACTTCCCTACGCCATAGTTTTAAAAGTTGATCAGAGGTTTGGAATGGGGAGAAGTATAATGCAATGTAAAAGAAACAATCACAGCAAAAGGCCGGAACAATCGGCCAGATCACCACAAATATCAACAGGGAGGCGTAACTTTTAAACAGTGACTTTATATGGACTTTCACATTCCTGCAAATAAATAATAAATAAGTATTAGAGATGAATGGCATCATATTCTATAAATAGACAGGATCATACATTTGCCAAAAAAAAGGAAGACATGTACTACCTTGCTACTAAGTCAGCTTTTGTACATAACATTGTGTATAAGCCAACCTTCTGTCTCGTTTCAAACGAAATACTTATCCATGATTAAAACCTAATAATCAGCAGCAGTTCCCTTTAAAAGTTAGAAACAAGAGGGCCATGAGGCCTTGGAATCGCTCACCTGAGAATGGGCTATTTTAGACTTAACTCTTTCAGTGCCAACGGAAATATCATCAAGACAAACTTTCTGACGAAATTTAAGCTGCTCATGTCAACAAGATTTTCATTAAATTTGGCCTAGTGACCTAGTTTTTGACCGGCCATGACCCATATTCGAACTTGGCCTAGATATCACCTAGAAAAATATTCTGACAAAGTTTCAACATGCTCAAGTTTAAAATGTGGCTTCAAGAGTGATAACAAGATTTTCCTTCAATTTGGCCTAGTGACCTAGTTTTTGACCCGACATGACCTATATTCGAACTTGGCCTAGATATCACTAAGACAAACATTCTTTCAACATGCTCAAGCCAAAAATGCGGCTTCCAGAGTGTTAACAAGATTTTCCTTAAATTTGGCCTAGTGACCTAGTTTTTGACCCAACATGACCCAGTTTCGAACTTGGCCTAGGTTTGATGGAGATATATGTTCTGATAAACTTTTATGAAGATTGGATGCAAAATGTTGCCTCTAGATTGTTAACAAGCAAATGTTGACGACGAACGATGGACAAAAGGCGATCACAAAAACTCACCTTGAGCACTTTGTGCTCTGGTGAGCTAAAAACGGAGAAACTATAACGAGTAGGAATTTCTCTTTCATCTGCATATATTTTTTTATAATCTTTGAATTATTATTGTATCCAGAATCCTGTCCAGGTTTTCCATATTATATTTTGCTCTTTGCACTTTGTGCTCTGGTGAGCTAAAAACGGAGAAACTATAACGAGTAAGAATTTCCCTTTCATCTGCATATATTTTTTTATAATCTTTGAATTATTATTGTATCCAGAATCCTGTCCAGGTTTTCCATATTATATTTTGCTCTTTTTATAATGTTCCAATGAATAAATGGTGTTTCAAGGCCTGTCGACATCAAAAGTCATTTTGGTCAATAATGTTTGTCAGATAAACATGACAATTTCTCTGACAGACAGAGGGACACTGGTGAATCTAGATGCCCCTTCCTTGAATAAAAGTGGCCTTTACAATTTAGAATATCATCTTCTGATCACTAGGGGAGTAGAAGGGCAAAAACTGACCATTTACTTGTTAGAATTGTGTTTTGGGCCACTTTTAATAGTATTTCATTTTAATCTTGCAAACATTAAAATATTATGTAGCAGAAAAGTTAAAACATATGAAAATCATTATAATTTAAGGGTATTAAGGAATAGTTTTGAAAACATTGTGGCAATGGGGCAATATTTTCCTTTGTTGCAATGTCTTTAGAAAGTTATCTGCAGCAGATGCATCAAACTGTAACTTCAGTTTGGAAAGTGTTTATAGATGTGTATACTTGTTTTATTGTAAGCATAACTAAAAAGTTGTTCATGGCACCAATGCATCAGTTGTTATGAATTCCCTGATCTTGAGGGCCAAGAAGGGAAGCCATTACTAACACTTTCAAAATCATTGATATAACCTGTCTCTTCAAGCACTCATAACGTTAGTTGGCTATTATTAACCCTTTCCCTTATACGACAATTCTGCAGAAGACGACTTTGTCTGTTATTTTGTCAAAACATAGAAAATCTCCATAATTGAATGGATAACCTATGACAAAAAGTGGAAAACATTGTGGCAAAAGGAGAAATTGCACGTTATGTGCAATTTCTTCTTTTGTCACTATGTTTTCAAAAAGCCGTCTGCTGCAGAGGCGTCAGAAAGCGTCTATATGAGGGAAAGCGTTAACCCCTGTCCTACATGCAGACACATTTTGATGCATCTACAGCAGAAACTATTCAGGAACAAGAGGCCCAAGAGGGCCAGTATCGCTCCACGGCCATATGGCAAAAATAAAATCACCAAAAAGCCCTGCCCCCTGGTGGCTATTTTTTTTACCAACCACCATGGCTTAAAGGAATCTTGTAGAGTGTCACCCAAGGAATGTTTCTGCAAAATTATTTGAAAAATCGGCCTGACACTTTCGGAGGAGAGGATATTTTAAGTTTTCACTATAGCCATATAAGGCAAAATAGCCCCACCCCCTGGCAGCCATATTTTTCAACCAATCAACATTGCTTGAAGGAATCTGATAGAGGGTAAGTAAGCCTAGGAACATTTCTACAAAATTATTTGAATATCAGCCAAACACTTTCGGAGGAGAAGATTTTTTAAGTTTTCACTATGGTCATATAAGGCAAAATAGCCCCGCCCTCTGGCGGCCATGTTTTTCGACCAATCAACATGGCTTGAAGGAATCTGATAGAGGGTCACCCAATGAACATTTCTACAAAATTATTTGAAAATCGGCTGAACACTTTCGGAGAAGAAGATTTTTTAAGTTTTCACTATAGCTATATAAGGCAAAATAGCCCCGCCCCCTGGAGGCCATGTTTTTCGCCCAATCAACATTTCTTGAAGGAATCTAATAAAGGGTCACACAAGGAACATTTCTACAAAATTATTTGAAAATCGGCCTGACACTTTCGGAGAAGAAGAATTATGGATGGATCAACAAAATTTGAAGGAATTTAAGAGAGGACATTGAGAGGATGCTTCCTATGAAGTTTCAACCAAATTGGCCAAGTGGTTAGGGAGAAGAAGTGGTTTAAAGGAAAAAGTTAACGCACACACAGACAATTCGCCATGACATAAGCATCGACTGGCTTTCAGCCAGTGGAGCTTAAAAGGAGAAATTCTTCATATTGAATAAATTATCCCTTTGCCACAATGTTTTAATTAATTACAATAATTTGATTATTAAAATATATTTCCCATGTTTTTTTCTGGATACATATGCCTACTCTAGATTCATTGTATTGTATGTGGGAAAGGGCTTTGTTCATTCCATATGTTAATAAAGTATGATAAAAAGAATAAATATATTTCCTTACCCTATTGTCGTTTCACCAGATATATAAAAACTGGCATAATTCAATTCTAAGATCACTTTTATGAGGCACTGTAACAGTATAATTCTTGATGTCCAGTAGTGAATGTCTAACCATTCCCAGGTAAATTCTCCTATCAACCAGTACGGACAAATTATCAACTTGGGTATAAACTCCGCCCATTGTAGCATGCTCGTGGTAGAGGGCTGTAAATAAAGGGATAAAATTAGTGGCACCAAATCGTTTGCCTCTCAGAAGATAAAATGTATGTACCATACCGTTTTCACATAGACCTAATTAAAGGACAGTTAACTCTCTTCCTCTCTGATGATGCAACCAAACAATATGTTGTGGGTACTCAAAATAATTATTTCACACTGACAATTCTTTTGTGTACCCAACACTTAGGGTTTGGAGATCTAATAAGGATTTAAGAAAATGAAATACAACCTATCTATAGATGCCACATTTACAAATACTGTAGTTTGTTTGAAAGGTGTTTTGTGCTTCTTTTAACATTTTTTAAGTTACATCAGGACGTTTTTCTGGGTAAGACTCCAATACACCTGGTTCGTTAACCTATCATCAGCGAGTCAGTTGTAGTGCTAACCAAACAACTCTGAGCACCAAGGACGGAAAGCCATTACAACCTTTTTAAGAATTTCCACATAGAACATGCCAATTGAAAAGAATGGAAAATCTAATTATAGCTAAATTTCATTGCAAAGAGGAAAATTGTGTTAAAACAGAGTATTTTTAACTATTTCTATTGAATTGTCATCTCCTGCAGATACATAACAAGACTGTATGAAAGAACACAATGTGTCCCTGCCAATATCTGCACCAGAAAGAGTTAATTTTGAATAATACAAATAAAGTATTTTCAACATAAATAATCTACTGAAACACTTCAACATTCACATCAAAATGTGGATCTTTCATGGAAAAGGTAGACACTTTTCCTAATACAGACAATATTTTGGTGTTTTAACAACTCTTGAAAAGAATTATGGGAAAAGAAGAAATTGCTCAAAACAAAATTTCTCATTTTACCTACCACTATTTTCAACTCCCCAATTTCTCCAGGTATATATTCTCTTATACAAGAGGGCCATGATGGCCCTGGATTGCTCACCTGATTTTTTTTTTTCACTTAAGCTATATAAGCCCCACCCCCTGGCGGCCATAGTTTCCGACCAATCAACTTGGCATGAAGGAATCTGATAGAGGGTCAACCTAGGAACATTTCTAGAAAATTATTTGAAAATCGTCCTGACACTTTTTAAGGAGAAGATTTTTTAAGTTTTCACTATAGCCATATAATGCAAATATAGCCCTGCCCACTTGCAGCCATGTTTTTTGACCAATCAACATCGCTTGCAGGAATCTGAAAGTGGGTTTGACCAATCAACATCGCTTGAAGGAATCTGAAAGTGGGTCACTTAAAGAACATTTATACAAAATTATTTGAAAATCGGTCTGACACTTTCAGAGAAGAAGATTTTTTAAGTTTTCACTATAGCCATATAAGGCAAAATAGCCCCGCCCCGCCCCCCAGGCGGCCATGTTTTTCGACCAATCAACATGGCTTGAAGGAATCTGATAGAGGGTCATCCAAGATGAGAATTTTTTAAGTTTTCACAATAGCCAAATTTGCAGCAGACTTTTAAGTAAGTAAATATTTGAAATATCTCAAACCAGAATTTAAGAAGAGAGTGCAAACATTGTGGCAAATGGAGCAATTGCTCATCATGAGTAATTTCTCCTTTTGCCATAATGTTTTTAAAACTTGTTTGCCAGTGGGAAAGGATTAAAATATAATATCAGGTAAAAAGATTAAAAAGAATGTCCAACCAAAATACGTACTGATTGTGTGAAGTCAAGGATTGTTAGCTCCTCCTTTAATGGACAGACAGCATGGAAAAAGGGCAGGAAAATAGCTTCGTAGTTAAACATGTAGAGAAAAAGAAAAGTGCTGCGGGGATAATCTTTTAATCCATAGAGTAGAAATAATGCCCATCCTGGATGTAAGGCCTGAAATAGATACGGTGAACTGATAACCTGATGTAATATCATAAGAGATGTCTGTTATACATCTGGAAAATTATACAAGGTAGAAAACATTATTGGAAAAGGAGATATTACTTGTTTGAGTTATCTTTTTCCGACAATGTTTTCAAATGTTGTATTTTAATAAGGGGAAACATGCTGTTTGTATCAGGACAAAGATTAAGTTGAACAATTTTGATCTTACCCCAAGACATGTGCTATATACAACACATCTGATGGAAGAAATATGCAAAATCTATAAATAAAAGTAAATTGTTGAAGAATGAACAATATGATAAATAGATGAAATTCCTCATTATGAGCAAGTTGACCGTTTTTGCCACAATCTTATCAAAAGACCTCTACTGCATGAATGTCAAAATGCATGAGGGAAAGGGTTAATATTGTATAGGTTATCGCTTTCTCACATACAACAATTTGAAGTAGACTTCTTTATTAAATGTGGAAAATCTCTAAGAATAAAAGTATAATAGTTGAATAGAGTAAAAAACATTTTGGCAAAAGGAGAATTGCTCATTTTGGGCAATTTCTCTTTTTATAACATTGTATTCAAAAGCTGTCTGCTGCAGAGGCATCAGAAAGTGGGAAAGGGTTAAAATACTGTAGTGCACAGGTAATCTTTAAGGTATCTCCACAAACTTGAACAGTTTCCTGATTAGATTAAAAACTAGATGCCCACAGGCAACAAGCCTGCTTTAAAGTTTTGTCACAGACATGGTGCTCTTCAAGGCAATTGCAGCACCGACTGAGAAAGAGTTGACCTCATAGCAGTTAATTAAGGGCCCAGTTTATTGTGCATCCAAACACTTCTACAAGTGGGAAAGGGTTTAAAGAGAACAGTTTCCTTTTTTGCAAAATTTGTTTTCACTTCTGCCATCATCAACTCATCATGGTGAACATGTCTGCTCAGTAACTTGGGAATCCTATGATGCATGGTTTCTCTTTTTGACCTTTGACCTCTAAGTGTGACCTTGACCTGGGTCTTGTGTGAGACTCTCCAATCATCATGGTGAACATGATTGTGTAACTATGATGTATGGTTAAGATGCAGCCCTGATAATGTTCAATCCTATCAAACATTACTGTTGACTATAGATGGTTGGGAAGGGTTGCATAAAGTTCCAATGCAATGCATCAAGTAGTTACTAAATAAGGACTCTTAATGTAGTTGCATGCACAACTTTAACCAGAATTCCTAGGCAAAAAAGAGCATAATTGTGTCAAAATCTGATATATAGAGTTTTGGGACTTGTCCTGCAAAGTCATTTGATGATGTCCAATAAGGGTGTGAAGTTTCAAAGCAATAGCATTTGTGGTTTGTGAGAAAAAGCCTTGCATGAAAAACTTTAACCAAAATTTCTAAGTCCAAAAAGGGGCATAATTGTGTCAAAATCTGATGTAGAGTTTTGGGACTTGTCCTGCAAGGTCATTTGATGATGTCCAATAAGTGTGCGAAGTGAGAAACACTGACATTTTTGATGCACAAGTGACTGTAATAGCTCTCATATTCTTCAAATAGTGGAGCTAAAATCTAATCAGTCACTGTTATCTTGACCTTTGAATAGATGACATCATAATCAATGAAGATCACCTACTGCTCAAGCTTCCTGCCAAGTCTTAGAACTGTAGGTCCTAGCATTATCCAGTTATTAATTGTACACATTAAAAGCAATCGAAACAAGCTATTGTTTTATTAATTAAATTTGAAAACATTGTCTGCAGCAGATGCATCTACGTGAGGGAAAGGGTTAAAGCAGACGACCCTAAAATAGCATATAAAGTACAGAGTTAATGCAATACCTTTTATGCTACTTTTCGACTCTACAAAAATGAAATACGCTATTTGAATTCACAAATAAATGATTTAAAATCAGGCCACTTACCTTGAACTCCCATAAACTTGAGGGCAGTTTAACTCCATTATCCTTCACTTGATTAAAATTGTACAGCAGAACCCTTTTATGGAGTGGATCTGATATGTTGAAGGTACTAATAAGTGTTTCTTCATCAAACCCTTGTACTAGATATCCTCCTTTAAAACAAAAACACTTAGTTAAATTTTCAATCAGAACGACAAGCAACATTATAGTTTTTCATTAACACCAGAGATCTGCCAAGATTTTGAAAACATTGGGCCCAAGGCCCACTGAGTCTGAAAAAGGTGGGCCATTTTCAAAAACTTTGGGCCATTGTAAAAAAAAAAAAATTTGAAACGTCGGACGTTGTGCCTCTGTAGGCCTTGTAATACCATAACTGCAGACGACGTCGATGGATTTGTGGACAAGTCAATCGTGTCTGACAGGTTAACGAATTCGATATTTGACACTCGATCACGCGATTTACATAAAACAGACACTTTTTCAATGTTACTGTTATCATCTTTATCCATTGTTTACTCTTTTGGGGCATAGTCATTAAAATAATTAAACAATAACATTGACAGTTTTTGTTTCGCCGCCATATTGAAATAAGCGTCATTGTCTACCAATGCTGTTTCGTTCCCATTCGTATTCGCGGTTCTGGCGATTCGCCCCATATCGATTTGGGGCGAATCGCCAGAACCGCGAATACGAATGGGAACGAAACAATGCACATGCTTAGCAGGTGCGCAGAGATTCCCAAGCGTGGGGATGCCCACTTTTAAAATGAGGCACAATGTCATAGGAAAATGGCGACTACTACATTATTTACTAGTGTTTTGGTTAATCAAAATACTGTTTTGAGTTGGAAAATGTTTTCAAATGTCTGGGATTTTGTCTCATGAAAGGTCGGATATTTATATGGTATCTGATAATTCGTATTTTTTGTGTTCTCCCTTCGACTTAATTCCTGTTTTTAAGTCAAAATAGTAAATTTAAGCCTCAATTTCGGCCGCGCCCAGGGCCCATTTGTGGGAATTCTGTTGCGCCATTCTCAATTAAACTGCGCCAATGGCGCAAAAACGCAGCCTCGGCAGATCTCTGAACACTAAACACACTCAATCGTATTTATACAATAACAATACTCACTAAACTCATCCTGTATAACAAATGTGTCTTCTTTGCGCGTATAAAACAAATTTGGGTTAACAATGTATGGTAATACACATGTACATGGGGCTCTTTGGAAAATTCATTGTCTGTTGTTGTGATTTTATTTGTTTTTAACTTGATATACAACTTGTACTTCTAATTCAATATAGAATATCATACTATATTTAACCCTGTTCCACTTGCAAAGGCGTCTTGCGAAAATAATGCCACAAAAGGAGGAATTGCTCATCTATATATTTTGCCTCCATTTTTCAACTCTATTCAATAATCATACTGTCATTTATGGGAATTTTGCCTATTTTGACCTAGAAGTTGTTGAAGTCCTCTGCTGCAGATTTGTTGTATGTGGGAAAGGGTAAAAATTATCCTGTATAACATACATTGACAAAAACATTCCTGATTAAGAGGTTGTGAGTATTGAAAGCAATATACCGCTAGCAGCAGGCAGAATTATGAGATGCAGGATATAGAATCTATATTTTTCACCAGATTTTCTATCAGGTGTGATCAATGTTGCCTTCAACACAATAGAAAATACCTTTTGAATATTGCATCTGTCGTTTTAGCGCAGTGTTTGTTTATTTGTTTGAATGGTGTTTACACTGATTTTAACAATATTTCAGATATATCAGCCCTTTCCTGGGTAAATTATCATTACAAAATGCCAAGGAGGGAAGCCATGGCTTCCGTCTTTGAAGTCTTTGATACATCTGAAGCGAGGAACAAACTCTGATTTCTCGCTCCTGAGACTAATGCTTTTGCCACTACATCATGTAGACAGTCAGATATTAAAACAAAATAACTAACATACAACAAGTCTGCAGAAGACAACTTTGACAACATACGCGCACAAATATTGATCTTTTTTTTTTTATATGAAAGTATGATTATTGAAAAGAGGAAACTGCTCATCATGAGCAATTTCGCCATTTGCCACAAAGTTTTAAAACAAGAAACCGCTAAAGACGGTAAGGCCGGATTGTCGGC
This sequence comes from Serripes groenlandicus, assembly GCA_031761405.1. Classification (NCBI taxonomy): domain Eukaryota; kingdom Metazoa; phylum Mollusca; class Bivalvia; order Cardiida; family Cardiidae; genus Serripes; species Serripes groenlandicus. Next base: position 98,074,434 of record JASEVX010000004.1, read on the forward strand.
AATTTGACCTTGAAAATCGACAAACCAAGGTCAAGGTCAAAGTAACCCTAGAAATCAATGGAACTTGTTACTTTTTACTTTCAGGCAAAGTTTCAAGTTTGTAACCCTTTCCAGTCCTGAGATTTTGCCTCAACCTGAAACTTTAACCAAAATGTTGACAGACAGACATCCGGACAGACGGACATCGCCAATCTATAGACCGGAATTGCTAGAGCAATCCGGCCAAAAATAATAAAATAATAAATAATAAAATATAAATAATATAAAACTATAAAACTGTTGAAAGCAAATTAAAACACAAGTCCATATAACTATAAAACTGTTGAAAGCTGAGTAAAACGCAATTTGCTGTGATATAACTATATAACTGTTGAAAGCAAATTAAAACGCAACTTGCCGTGATATAACTATAAAACTGTTGAAAGCTGAGTAAAACGCAATTTGCTGTGATATAACTATATAACTGTTGAAAGCAAATTAAAACGCAATTTGCAGTGATATAACTATAAAACTGTTGAAAGCAAATTAATACGCAAGTTGTCGTGATATAACTATAAAACAGTTGAAATCAAATTAAAACGAAAGTTGCCATGATATAACTATAAAACTGTTGAAAGCAAATTAAAACACAAGTTGATATAACTATAAAACTGTTGAAAGCAAATTAAAACACAAGTTGATATAACTATAAAACTGTTGAAAGCAAATTAAAACGCAAGTTGCTGTGATGTAAATTTAACCAAAATGTTGACGGACAGACAGACAGCCAGACGGGCAATAGGAACGTGAAGGTCAAGAGTTATCATGGAAATCAAAAGAACATGTTAGTGGCTACACACAGACCAATTTTCAAGTTTGTAGCTGTTTCCATGTCCGAGATTTTGCTTCAACCAGAAACTTTAACCAAAATGTTGACGGACAGACAGACAGACAGACAGACAGACAGGCAATAGCAACGTGAAGGTCAAGAGTTATCATGGAAATCAAAAGAACATGTTAGTGGCTACACACATACCAATTTTCAAGTTTGTAGCTGTTTCCATGTCCGAGATTTTGCTTCAACCAGAAACTTTAACCAAAATGTTGACGGACAGACAGACAGACAGACAGACGGGCAATAGGAAGGTGAAGGTGAAGAGTTATCATGGAAATCAAAAGAACATGTTAGTGGCTACACACATACCAATTTTCAAGTTTGTAGCTGTTTCCATGTCCGAGATTTTGCTTCAACCAGAAACTTTAACCAAAATGTTGACGGACAGACAGACAGACAGACAGACGGGCAATAGGAAGGTGAAGGTGAAGAGTTATCATGGAAATCAAAAGAACATGTTAGTGGCTACACACAGACCAATTTTCAAGTTTGTAGCTCTTTCCATGTCTGAGATTTTGCTTAACCAGAAACTTTAACCATTTTGCCTAACCTAAAACTTTAACCAAAATGTTGACGGACAGACAGACAGACAGACAGACGGACATCGCCAATCTATAGACCGGAATTGCTTAAGCAATCCGGCCAAAAATGGTTATTGCAGAGGTGTCGGAAATAGTCTGTATCTGAAAAAGGATTAAAAACCAGGTGAAGAGTATACCTATTTCTTTGTCTCTTACAATCTGTCCATAGCCCAGGGTCCATGGTCCCATGTTTGTTAGCCAGTTGTCCACATCGTTCACTGTCCATTTCAACAAAGGTTTATGGATGAGTAACTCTTTGTCCGCACTTCGCCAATACCATGACAAATATATCACCTGTAATAAACAAACCTTAACACTTTACCTGCTACAGACAACTTTGACAACAGTAGATGATGTTAAATACATATTGGAAAAAGCAAGTTCTTCATTTTCCAAAATGTTTTCAACACTATATCAAACTATTTCTATCATTACATGTTTAAAGCAAATGTCTATTCAATCTATATAAGGGAACCAGTTATAATTACAATAGAACAGGTGGCACTTAAGGGTTTATAAGCTCATACTCTTCGGGATCATTTCTATAGTTTATAAAGCAAAACATTTGTATGGTAAAATTCATATCAACTACAAACACTGTTTATCAACAGACAATTCTCTTTGAAGAGTGCAAGCTGCTGAACGAAACCTGGCAGGGTCGTCAAATCATCTTAGAAGCATGTCTCTTTTGGCTCTTCCTTCAAAAAGTTTTCCTTTGTTCAATTAGCTCTAGACAAGATACTTCAAAAGCTGAAAATCTTTTTTTTGCAACTGATCATGCTGTGGATTTCCTTAGAATTGTCCCTGAATGAAAGTATATTTATTGCATAGTACTGAAAACATTGTGGCAAAAGGAGAGATTGCTCTTCTTTTGCCACAATGTTTTCAAATGTCATCTGCTGCAGATGCATCAACATGGGAGACAAAAGTGGGAAAGGGAGGGGTAAACAGATTTTGAAAATGAGTCATGTTTACTCCTGATTAAAGCCTCTGTATTTACATGTTATGTACATGGTTCAGGAAGCAATATGTTTTCATGACACAGGTATCTTATAAATCAGAAAATGACTGGTCTATTTAATAGGGGCGATACTATTAAAAACAAGCACTTTACTTTCCTAACTTGAATATCAGGAGTTGGGCCTGATTTATGTAGTTGTCAAAGAGAATACATTCTGGTCTATCGCCAGTCAACAAAGCAAATGAGCTTTAGAAGCATAACAACATATTCTGACTTCTACCATGAGGATTGAAAAATCAATGATAAAACTTACAGTGATAATTATTAATGCAAATCCAACACCTTTACAGAAGCCTATTCCTTGAGCTTGACCTTGAGCATTTCCTACTGTTGTGTGGATATTGTTATTAACCAGGGAATTAAATTTCTCAATCCTTTCCTTGCCTTCCTTTGTCAAGGTCTCCGATTCTCGTTCTTCTACTCTGGCTCCGTGGATTTTTTTAAGCAAGTTTCTGTGACAATAGAAAAATGAGATGTGCAGAACTGCTGTAAAACTCATTTTACATCTATGATTATCCTGTAATATTTCTCTGATAGAAACAACTTTTGATCAATCTGCAGCAGATGCCTTTTCTTTAGACAGTTAAGTACATGTGTATGATACAAAAAAGAAGACATTGTGGACTCTGCGTAAAGTATCGACCCGGATCAGCCTAAGCATGCCCTGCAGGCTTACCTGGATAGACCCTTTTTTCAGACTCCTGTGGATTTTCTGTTTCAGGAATTATTATTCTTTACCTCTATCCCCCTGAGACGGAATGTGTTGGGCCGGATTAGGCTGCACAGACTGCGCAGGCTGATCTGGGTCGATACATTACGCAGAGGCAATAATGTTGGTTTTATTGCGGGATGGCTCATATATTCATTGACTATCTAGATTGAAAGTTTAAATCTGATAAGGGACATGTCAATTTCTTTTAAAAAAATGTTGGAATAGGAGATATTGCTTGCTTTGAAAAATCGCTGCTTTTTCTCACAAGTTAAGTGCTACTGAGGTGAAAAAAGTATATTGTATTTGGACAAGAGTCCTTTGAGGACACTTACTTGAGTGTTATATTGATCTGAGGGTTCCCAGTCCAGGCTGCTCGACATTGAGGGCATTCGGTCTTTTTCGATGCTATATACCAATTAGCTATGCAGAGCCGACAAAAACTATGGCCACATGTCAGCGTTGTAGGCTGTACCATCAAGTCATAGCAACATCCACACAGAAAGTCTTCTGATGTCGAAAGTGATCTTTCTAACTCTGGTTCAAGTGTCATTTTGTTACTGTGGTAATAGAAAAACTAGACTTAAAATGTATACTCTTAATTGCCAAATAGCGAAAAATTATCAGCATTAAGAATAAGGACTCATCAATTCAAATTAGAAACTATAGCAGGGAAATTGGGATGAGATAGTCCATCACAGAAACATGTAGCTAGAGGTCCAGATGAGGATGGGTATTCAGCTTTTTCCCCCACAATTTCTCTCTGATTATTTAAGTGACCCCTATGTTGTGGGTACTCAAAAAAATTGTTTTACCTAGACAAATCTTTTGAGTACCCACAGCATAGGGTTAGTGGATCAAATAAGGATTATAGAATATGTAAAATGCCTGTTATCTAGAGCTCTGTGTAGCATAACATTTGTTCTTTATGTTGTATTCTTTTCAGGCATTGTGACATTGTTCTCTTTCTTTACAATCAGAAAGGTTAACAAAGAAAATATCACACAATTCATTTCAATACCTCTATCAAATCAGTTGACATGTTCAACAACTGATCTAGCGTTGCATGACAATATGACATTTGACCTACCTTATTACCTACTGTTGTTGATTACTTCACCAATTAAAATTCACACATCTAAATTTGACCTACTTCATCGGCAATTACATGTTTTATGCGAGATGTTACTGCTGACCATAGTAAATTAATTACGAATCAAATTAAATAGAAAACTATCATCAAACTATGTTCATTCCCCCCCAAAAAACCAATATTGGGACAACCTAGTCATGTGACTTATAAAAAGCTAAATATTCAAATTTTCTTTTGCTCGAGTTCATTTGAATCTAGAATTCTTTATATTTTAATATTCATGTACAAATCTAACCGTTTAATATTGATCCTATTTCTGGATATTGAATATAAAATGGAAATTTCAGAGTTTATGAAATGGAAAAGACGAGGTGAATTTAGACATAACATATCTGTTACAAGACACTATCCGCTATAAGATGTACCCTCTCATTTTAAGGTCTCAAAATCAGCGTTTTCATAATTGACAATCCTACAAGGAGCTGTCAGATTTCTATTTTTATCTATGTAGAATAAACTAATTATTGGTAGGTCATCTGTATTTGTTATTACTTTGAAAACTTGGATCATGTCCGTTCTATCCCTTCTATATGACAGTGTTGTATCTGGAGTTCTATCCATCTTTCTTCACATTTCAAAAAATACAACTTGGGTAACAGTTTGTCACTCTTCTCTGAACATTTTCTACTGCACAAAACTAATGTTTTTTTTCAATGTAGTGAACCATGTAGTTTTCATAATCAAAAAATTGTTTTAAGCAGTGTACCCCTTGCCAAAACACAACAAGTCTGCAGCAGACGACTTAAAAAAATATCTAGGCAAAAATATGAAAACTTTCTATTAATGAAAGTATACTTTTTTAATAGAGTTTAAATAATTGTGGCAAAGGTTGATATTGCCTTTTTTGAGCAATTTCCTCTTTTGTCACAATGTTTTCAAAGGTTTCTGTAAGTGTTGCAGATGCATTAGAAAGCGTCTCTATGTGGAAAAGGGATAATAAAAGAAAAGTTTCCTTATTCAGGTAAGGCAAACAAATGTTATATTAATCCAACTATTCCAATTGCTCTATTGACAATTTGATTGATTGGGGTTTAACGCTGTTTTCAACAATTTTTCAGTCATATCACGGTGGCCAGTTCACCTACTCATGTGTTCCCTGGCTTTCTCACAGAAGTGATCCACACAACATTCTTTCCAAGCAACTGGTTGCTTTTCAACATAGACGGTTAGCCCTTTGGTGAAAGACAAATGATGCTTCTCACAGCGACTTTTGTCAAACGTCGGAAAGAATGTTGACCAAGATGGGGTTCAAATTCACAACCCCTTGATTGACAGTTTCCTATCTAATGTAATGCACTGACAAATAAATGACAGATGATAAAACGAGAAACCGAAAGTCAAAAACTCAAAATTATTTGAACTAGGTTTGTCTGAAAGAGTTTAAGTCCAGAAGAATGGTTTTAATGCTAGTATACTTGTGACGTCTTTATTTCGATTCCAGCTCCACAGCCTGTCCAGAGCAGACTTATAAGATACAATAGAGTACTGGAACTTATTATTTGACTAGGGATGGTTCAACTAATAAACGAGTGCTGAAATAAGTTGTATTTGGTGTGACACGTAAGAAGACAGCATTTATTTCGAAAGAAAAAAAAAGATGAAACAAACCCACTACCTGTCATGCTCCGTTAAAGCTCTAGATGATTTATGTTTTATAAAAACTTCTATATCAATTCCGTTGTCGTGTAGGCCCTTGAAATACAAGAGTAAACAGATTTACCGTTTACACCATTGACAAAATCATCCCAGTATTAAATTAAAACATGTTAAAATAAGAACCATCGGTTGAATTACAAGTGAATTGATATTTATGAAAGTAATATGTCTTTACAATTATTGTAGTAAATATTCTGTCATCTCCAGTATACAGTTTAAATTTGATTCATTTGATAGAAGCGACTAGCGCCAAATCAAGGGACGTAATTGGAGACAAAAAAAAATGGACGTGACCAAAAAAAGTATATTTTTTATGTTATAATCGTTATAACAATCAATAATAAATTAAAATGTATTATTTTTCGGAACTTTTAAAGACATTATTTCATCCCATGGTCAAAAACATAGGTTACAATTACAACTTTATGGAAAAACGAGTTACTTTCTTTTTGCTCTAAAGGGTTTCAGTATAATCAAAGTACAGGTAGTACAGCAAGATGGTACATAAAGAATTGAAGTACTATGCAGTTTTGAACCCACATGCACCAAATTGAAAATGTCATTCATTTAATCTTCTACCTGGACTGCCAGCATAAGTCTGTTCCACAGTGAAATTCTGATTCATGAGATATAAGAAACCCTTCTCTTGCATCATTTCTTACAATGTTTTCAACTCTTTATCTTATCTAATTTGAATTTTTTCCCAGATGTTTTCAAACAAATTGTCTTTCAAAGATTATGAGAAAAATTTTAAGAAAATACTTCACAATTGATGTAAAAATAAATAAGTTTAAAATTACCATTGGTTCACAGCCTATGCGGATTCTTTTTAGATCAAGTAATTGGTTAAGTATGTCGTGAGTTAGTGACAGGTAGCTGAATATGCACTAGTAAAGTATTTGAATTGAGAAAGCTAGTATTTACTGTACACAAACTACCCTAGTTATATTTGATCTAATTTAAGATTTCAAAGAGAAATTTGAAGAGGTAAAAGAGGCTATCGATGATGCTTGTTTCATTGCCATTGATGGAGAGTTTACTGGCCTAAACCATCCGAGATTGGCGCCCATTGCTGTACATGATACACCTGAAGAGAGACATTACAAAACAGTTCAGGTTGTTCATTTACCCTTTTCATCTTGCAGACGATAATATTTTGAAGCATATGCAGCATATTTCTCCATTTGGCCATGTTTTCAACTAAAAGTACAGTAAAACTAATTTGTTTTTAATCATGTCATGGATGATGTTTGGTTTGGTTACCTTATCAAATGACAAATCCCAAAGCTCCCACATTACATCAAAGGTCATGACATATGATACTTGCAAGCATGTTTAATTTTGAAGATTCCTCAAATTCATAATTTTGTTGTCAGTTCATTTTTATTTACTGTGTGGTAACATTATACCTATTTCTTTTTCCAGGGTGTGTGTGATTTCCTTTTGATTCAATTTGGGTTGTGTACATTCAGTTACGATGATGAAACTAAACAGTAAGTTATCACATTACTATTTTTTTTATGATATGATAAGCTAGATTTAAAACCTGATGATCTGAGTTTAGTGTCTGGAGTTGTTGATAACGTCTGAATGTCCTTGGTAAAGGCATAAGTTCTACTTGCTATCCCCTTCCAAAGGTTGGTTTGTCCATGCATCAGGAGCAATTTCACAATGATTTCAACTCTATTCAATAATTTAACTTAAATTTAAATATTTTTGCTCAGATATTGTTTCCTCCCAAACCCCTTTGTTGTTAGGACTTCAGAGATATTTCTTAACAAGGCAACTCTATTATGTATGCTGGTACACATCACAAGATTAAAGCATATTTAAATAGGAGAAATTGCAGTCAAAACATTATTTTAATAATTTCTTTTTTTGCTACATTGTGTTCAAAAATGGTCTGATCAGTTTCTTCAAAATGTGCAGATGGGATATTGTCCAAGCCATGTCTTTTACCACTCTTATATAGACCATCTGATAATTGCAGTTGTTTGTTTGTTTCAGGTATACAGCCAAGCCTTTTAATTTTTATGTGTTTCCAAAGCCACAATCTAGAACAGCACCAGATGTTAGGTTTGCATGTCAGGTAAGGTTGCACTGAGTTCTAGATAAAGTGGAGTTAACAAGTCTTTTCTCAACAATATCTTTCTTATAACCAAACTAAACCCTATAATGTGGGTACTTAAAAGAATCAACTCAGTGCCCACCACGTAGTGTTGAAGTGTCAAATAAGGCTTTTAGAAAACAAAATATGCACTGTATACTCTGAAGGTTTAATCTCATTTAGTCCAAGCATGACATTGTAGTCTATTATTATTGCCTCATTGTGAGGTCGTCAAGGGGATAATGGGATGACGATGTCATTGCTCTAGTTCATGATGAGCAATTTCTCTCTTTTCACCATATTTTAAAATGTCGTCTGCTGCAGACGTGCCAAAAGTTATTTGCATGTGGACAAAAATTAAAGAAAGAGGAATTGCTATTATGCTTTATTAATATTCCTTGACATTTTCTGATTTGAAAACACAAAATTCAGGAGCAAATCTGTGATAAAGGATTGAAAACATAAACAGTGAGAGAAATTTCTCTTTATCCCACTTTTATCAAAATCTGTCTACATCAAGGATGATGCCATTTTTATAGCCAGGGGTTTTGGTAATGTTCATGTCGAACCTGTAAGTACTCTTCTCGGAGGTCTCTGGTTGCATTGACTGGAAAGTATTAATTGTGTATCGTGTGCAATATCTCCTTTTCTCGTAATATTTTCTTTTTCTTCTTAGCTGACCTGAGCACAAAGTGCTCAAGGTGAGTTATTGTGATCCCCTTTGACCAGCGTGCATCGGCCGTCTTCCGTGCATCAATATCTTCTCTGTAACCAGTTGTTCAATTGGAGTGAAACTTCAAAGAAAGCATCCTCTCAATGACCTCACCAAATTTCCTTCATTTTTAGCTCACCTGTGCACATGTTTTGTCCGGCGTCCGTTTGTCGTGCGTCGTCAACAATTGCCCTTGTTAACACTCTACAGGCTACATTTTGTATCCGATCTTCATGAAAGTTTATCAGAACATTCATCTCGATCAAATCTTAGTCGAGTCCGAAACTGGGCCATATGAGGTCAACAACTAGGTCACTAGGTCAAATTGAAAGGAAATCTTTTTTCAACATTTTGAAACTTAATCAGAATGTTTGTCTTGATGATATGTAAGTCAAGTTCGAACATGGGTCAAAATATAGGTCACTAGGTGAAATTGAAGGAAAATCTTGTTAAAACTGTAGAGGCCACAATGTTTGCTTCAGCAGTTTGAAATTTTGTCAGAATGTTTGTCTGAATGATATCTAGGTCATGTTTGAATATGGGTCAGAAACAAGGTCACTAGGCCAGATTGAAGGGAAATCTTGTTAACACTGTAGAAGCCACATTCTTTGCCTCTGCAATTTGAAATTTGGTCAGAATGTTTGTCTGAATGATATCTAGGTCAAATTGTAGGATAATCTTGTAAACACTCAGGAAGCTGCATTTTTTGCTACATCATCTTCAAATTTGGTCAGAATGTTTCGATATGGGCTATATTGGGTTAAAAACTAGGTCATTTGACCAAATTGAAGGAAAATATTGTTTAAACTCCAGAGGCTGCATTTTTACTTCGAGCAAGTTGAAATTTTGTCAGAATGTTTGTTTAGATAATATCTAGTTCATGTTCGAATAAGGGTCATATCAGGTAAAAAAATTAGGTCACTAGGCCAAATGAAGGAAAATCAGCTCAGCTTTTTTTCTGTTTTCTATCAGTCGAGTGTCTGTGCCGTACGCGGTGCTCTTGTTAATCTTTGTCAGAATAATTGTCTTGATGTGTTTTGCATTAGAAATCACATTGCATGATTCAGGTGAGCGATTTAGATTCATCATGGCCCTCTTGTTTAAATTATATACATTTAAATTAATATGTTTCTATTCATTTGCTTTTACATATAGAGTATATATGATTTAATAGTACTTTTAAGTGCAATTTAATGAAATAGTGCATAAGTGAATAAGCGGCCTATAGTCAAGCGTGCTGTACTCCGACAGCTCTTTAATTAGTTGACGTTGAGAAAGGTTTGAATTCTTCTCCGTTTTTATTTTGTTGATATTAAGATTGAACCTTCATTTATTATTTTTGCTTTATCAATAAAGAGTTCAAGCTTAGACTTCCTGATCTCACAAGGGTTTGACTTCAACAAATGGATACGAGAAGGTATCCCATATTTAAACCCAACAGTGGAAGCAACCCTGAAGGAGGCCATACAGAGGAAGAATCAGATGTTCATGTCCCCAAAGTTCATGGCCTCGGGTAGTTCACAACCAAGCACTGGTAAAGGCCCTGTACTCATCCCTCCGGAACACAAAGAATTTATTGACAGTATTTGGTAAGTTTTGTAACCCCTTTTACCCTTTCCCTCATATAGACACTTTTTGACGCCACTGCAGTAGATGGCTTTTTGAAAACAAAGTGACAAAAGAAGAAATTGCTCAAAACGAGCAATTTCTCCTTTTATCACCATGTTTTCAACTCTATTCAAGTATTGTACTTTCATTTAAATGTTTTTCCACTTTTAGTCATTGGTTATCCATTCAATAATAGAGATTTTCTATTTTTTGACAAAATATGTTCAAAGTCGTCTGCTTCAGAATTGTCGTATAAGGGAAGGGTTAAACCTTTCCCACATACAACAAATCTGTGGCAGACTTCTTTGAAAACAACTTTGCAAAAACGTTATAAAATATCCTTTATTGAAAGTTAAATTATTAAAAAAGAGTTGAAAACATTGTGGCGAAAGGAAAATTTGCTCGATATTATACCATATTCAATGTTCTGCTTAGATCACAATATCAATATGTATCATCAAGCTAAAATTGAATATGTCTCCTCAAGAAATATCATGGAGCAATTACTTCGTTCAGTCTAGTAGAAGTTTTGAAATAAGGAATTAAATAGCTGGATCCATCTTAGCTCTTAAATCTTTCCCAAATACTACAAATCTGAAGAAGACAACTTTTTAAACATCTATGCAAATAATCTTCCTTTTGCCAAAATGACTTCTTAAGTCAATCTGCTGCAGATGTGCCAGACCCTTCCCTTGTACAGATGACATTTGATTGTTCCATTACAGATACCATAGTCGGCAATGTTAACTACTCTAAAATATAGTAAACATTGCTGACTATGGTGTCTGTAATGGAACAATCAGGTCTTTTTTATTTCTCATAACTTTCTATGTCTTACAGAAGTTTTCTAAGCTTAACCCTTTCCTACATACAACAACTCTGCACAAGTGACTTTGAAAACATCTATTCAAATTTGTTGAAGATCTATAACTGAAAGTATTGTTAATTTATTATTGATAAGAGTTGAAGACATTGTGGAAAAAGAAGAAATATATGTTGGAAAGGGTTACACTATTATATTGGCTATAGGGTTACTGATAACATAAGCTTTACACAGCTGACCAGGCTATTTAATATTTCAGTGATAAGGTAGACAAATTCATTGATTCTGGTGAAGAAGAAGAATTAGCCTTGCCATCATGTACAGCCTTTCAGAGAAAATTAACATATCAGACATTAGAACATAGGTAAGTGCAAATTATACCTCACCTTATTTATTACATGGTTGATGAACTATTTTCTTTACCGTCTAGTTTGTGGTCTGTGTCGCCGCTAGGAGGTGGAGCTGTTTTGTCTTAAATATATGGCTTAAGTGAAAACTTAAAAAATTTCTCCTCCAAAAGTATCTCGCCGTTTTCCATATAATTTTGTAGAAATACACCTAGGGTGACCTTCTATCAGATACCTTTAAGCCATATTGATTGGTTCAAAAACAAGGCCATCAGAGGCAGGGCTGTTCTGCATTATATGGCTTTAGTGAAAACTTTCAAAATCTTCTTTGCCGAAAGAATCTGGCCATTTCCAAAATAATGTTTTAGAAATGTTCATTTGGTGACCCTCTACGAGATTACTTCAAGCCTTGTTGATTGGTAAAAACAGAAAGAGTTATTGTGGCTGGAAAAACAAATCACATTGCATTACTCAGGTGAGAGATCCAGGGCAATCATGGCCCTCTTGTTTAAATTTGGCGTGATTATTTATCAGCTCTTGTCGACAGGTGATTTTATATGTTGCCTGCCTAAGCAGGTAAACACTCCTCTGCCATCTGTTTGTCAAGTTTTCATAAAGCCGTCTGCAGCAGAGGCGTCAGAAAGCGTCTATATGAGGGAAAGGGTTAAAATGAGGTTAGTAAGGTATGTAGGAAAGATTGAATGAGATGAAATGAAATAATTTTGTGTTTCAGATTTAGTTCAGATATCCGCCTACAGTCCAAAACCCATGATAATAGACAAAGATACATTCTGGTCACCAAAGTTAAAGGTGATGATGACATTCAAAAATATGAGGAAGCAAAACTGGCTCAAGAAATGGTAATAATTTGTTATTCCTTTCATTCTTGCAGACATATTATGACACATCTGCAGCAGACGACGTTTGAAAACATTGTGACAAAAGGTGAAATTGTTCATTATGAGCAACTTTTAAGCTCGCCTATTCGAAGAAATAGGGGAGCTTATGTTATCACCCCGGCGTCCGCGTTGGCGTTGGTGTTGGCATCCGCGTTGCCAGCTTGGTCAAACCTTTGCTTGCAAGGCCTTTTCTCAGACACTGTGTATGCTGTTGCTTTGAAACTTCACACACTTATTCAGGATCATTAGGGGACCTTGTATGTCAAGTCCCATAACTCTGGAATGGATTTTGACTGAATTGTGCCCCTTTTTGGACTTAGAAATTTGGTCAAACCTTTGCGTGCAAGGCCTTTTCTCAGACACTGTGTATGCTGTTGCTTTCAAACTTCACACACTTATTCAGGGTCATTAGGGGACCTTGTATGTCAAGTCCCATAACTCTGGAATGGATTTTGACTGAATTGTGCCCCTTTTTCGACTTAGAATTTTGGTCAAACCTTTGCGTGCAAGGCCTTTTCTCAGACGCTGTGTATGCTGTTGCTTTGAAACTTCACACACTTATTCAGGATCATTAGGGGACCTTGTATGTCAAGTCCCATAACTCTGGAATGGATTTTGACTGAATTGTGCCCCGTTTTGGACTTAGAAATTGGGTCAAACCTTTGCGTGCAAGGCCTTTTCTCAGACACTGTGTATGCTGTTGCTTTCAAACTTCACACACTTATTCAGGGTCATTAGGGGACCTTGTATGTCAGGTCCCATACCTCTGGAATGGATTTTGACTGAATTGTGCCCCTTTTTCGACTTAGAATTTTGGTCAAACCTTTGCGTGCAAGGCCTTTTCTCAGACACTGTGTATGCTGTTGCTTTGAAACTTCACACACTTATTCAGGATCATTAGGGGACCTTGTATGGCGTTGGTATCAGCGTTGCCAGGTTAAGATTTGCATGCAAGTATTGAACATTTGTGATATCTTGCAATAAATAATAGTGTGTGGTTTTATCTGATACTGATACTGTAAGTCTTCGGTATTATGTTCACTATTGGCATACATTGTATATAAACCAATTTACAGATTTAAAAGGCCTGTATGGACTTGGTTAACATTTGCATGGAAGTATTGAAAAGGTGTATTATCTTGCAATAGGTGATACTGTGTGACTTTACCTAATGCTATATCTGTTCTGAAGTAGGCCCTGATAGACGATGGCCCTGATAGGCAAGCTATGTTGTCCTCCGACAACTCTTGTTCTACAATGTTTTCAACTTCATTCATACATACATTACACTTTCATTCATAGAGACTTTTAACATTTTTGCCAGACTATATTTATAAAGTCATCTGCAGCAGATTTATTGTATATGTGAAAGGGTTAATCCTTTTCAAGAAAGAACCATGATTTTTCAGGACTAGATAAGTTTTGTAAACATTGTAAGTCTATGGAAATTGACCATAGTAAGCAATTTCTTTTTGAAATTTTCTGTTGCGCTTTCAAAAACTTATAATTTCATTATACTATCGTTTCTATCATATTTTGCCTTTGATACGATATTATTCTGAAATTAAAGAATACCATACTACCCCCCACATCTGTCAGTAACTATAACTGCAATTACTTTGAAATTAGGTTTTATGTTCTTGCACAAAGTTTTTTGGCTGCATGTTAACCTTTTCCCGCCTCCAGACGCATTTTGATACAACTGCCACAATGTTTTCAACTCTATAATCTAAATATACTATATATGGATGGTATTATGGGAAAGCATGCATGCGGCAAGCATCTACTGGTTGTCTGCTCTCTAAGTCAAGCAGTTTTCATCAGATCTTCACCAAACTTTTTGAAAATGTTTTTGGGCATTATGGCTAGGCCAAGATCAATAACCAGCAAAATCGACCAAGGCACTTTTGGATAATGGCCCTTGGATAACAAAAATTTGGCCAAATTAGCCTTTTCCGGTCTCTTAGTTAAATAGTTTTCATTCCATCTTCACCAATTCAGTTACCATGGTTGAGATCATAATGTTTGGGCCAAGTTTGATAACCAGCCAAATTGCCCAAAGCACTTTTAGACTATGGTCATTGAATTATCAAAAATAGCCTTGTCAGCTCTTTTTTAACTTTTAACAGTTCTTATCAAATCTTCATGTGACTTTATATGAATTATTGTTGGCATCAAACCTCTGTTGTGATAAAAGAATAGCCATATCAATTTAGTTGTTCCAGAGTTATGCCTCCCTGGCGGGCGTATTTTGTGACATTTTGGCACTCTCGTTAGAAACTGTCTTATATTTTTGCATAGTTTTCAAAGTTATCTTTGCAAGATTTGTTGTATGTTGGAACCCGTAAATCTGATTTTAAATATTGTAGTACTATTTGTGTTATATACTTCCAGGGAGATATAGATGATGCAGTTGGTTTTACCAAGGTCATTAAACATCTCTCACAAAGTGTAAGTACATTGTCAAATGTAGACTAAACAGGTTTAAAAACTGTTCACTTGATATGCTGCCTTTTGAGTCATCTTTCATCTTTATCAGAAAAACTACAAGTTTAACATAATCTTTAACCCTTTCCCGCATACAACAATTCTGCAGCAGACGACTTTGAACATATTTTGTCAAAAAATAGAAAATCTCTATAATTGAATAGATAACCTTTGACTAAAAGTGGAAACATTCTGGCAAAAGGAGAAATTGCTTGTTTTGAGCAATTTCTTCTTTTGTCACTATGTTTTCAAAAAAATGTATGCTGCAGAGGCGTTGGAAAACGTCTATATGAGGGAAAGGGTTAAGTATCAGGTAAAGTGGATTGTTCTTTTTTTGAGCAAGTTCTCCCTTTCCCTCAAAGTGTTCATATACAAAATAAAATTGGAAGAAAAAGTGTCTTTCAAACTTTGCTTATTTTTGACATGACCCACTTTTCAAAGAGCCATATCTAGCCATAAAGGGCCTTAATGACACTCCACTTCGATATTTTTATGCGCCCGGAATCACCGATTCGGTGGGCATCTAGTTTTTGGCCTGTCTGCACGTCTGTCTGTCTGTCTGCACGAAAAAAACTTTAACCTTGACCACTTCTTTTGAACCATAACAGGTACGGCTACCATATTTCACATGTGTATTCCTTGTGACATGACCTTTCTGTCAGTACCAACATTTTTGACCTTGCGACCTTGACCTTTGACCTAGATGTTGCCATTCTCGAATAAACTTTAACCTTGGCCATTACTTTTGAACCATAACAGGTACGGCTACCATATTTCACATGTGTATTCCTTGTGACATGACCTTTCTGTCAGTACCAACATTTTTGACCTTGCGACCTTGACCTTTGACCTAGATGTTGCCATTCTCAAAAAAAACTTTAACCTTGACCACTTCTTTTGAACCATAACAGATAAGGCTACCATATTTCACATGTGTATACCTTGTGACATGACCTTTCTGTCAGTACCAACATTTTTCAGCTTGCGACCTTGACCTTTGACCTAGATGTTGCCATTCTCGATAAAAACTTTAACCTTGACCACTACTTTTGAACCATAACAGGTACGGCTACCATATTTCACATGTGTATACCTTGTGACATGACCTTTCTGTCAGTACCAAAATTGTTCACCTTGCGACCTTGACCTTTGACCTAGATGTTGCCATTTTCGAAAAAAACTTTAACCTTGACCACTACTTTTGAACCATAACGGGTACGGCTACCATATTTCACATGTGTATTTCTTGAGACATGACCTTTCTGTCAGTACCAACATTTTTGATCTGGCGACCTTGACATTTGACCTAGATGTTGCCATTCGGGGGTATCAGTGTTTCACAAACACATCTTGTTTTTATACGACCGTTTCTTAAAAACGGTACGTATTATGGTATGGTCATGTCCCTCCCTCCGTCCTGAAATTTTGTATAAGGCTTTGTAGTGATGTGTCACAGATCAAGTTCATATTTCCTGGGATTTTGTCAATTTTTGAATGAGTTATGTCCCTTTTTGGACTTAGAATATTTGTTTTCCGCACTTTTTTTCTACATGCTTTGAGCTATTGAGCTGAAATTTTGTATAAGGCTTTGTAGTGATGTGTCACAGATCAAGTTCATATTTCCTGGGATTTTGTCAATTTTTGAATGAGTTATGTCCCTTTTTGGACTTAGAATATTTGTTTTCCGCACTTTTTTTCTACATGCTTTGAGCTATTGAGCTGAAATTTTGTATAAGGCTTTGTAGTAATGTGTCACAGATCAAGTTCATATTTCCTGGAATTTCGTCAATTTTTGAATGAGTTATGCCCCTTTTTGGACTTAGAATATTTGTTTTCCGCACTTTTTTTCTACATGCTTTGATGTATTGAGCTGAAATTATGTATATGGCTTTGTAATCAAGTGTCACAGATCAAGTTCACATTTCCTTGAATTTCGTCAATTTTTGAATGAGTTATGCCCCTTTTTGGACTTAGAATATTGGTTTTCCGCACTTTTTTCCTACATACTTTGAGCTATTGACCTGAAATTGTGTATATGGCTTTGTAATCATGTGTCACAGATCAAGTTCACATTTCCTTGGATTTCGTCAATGTTTGAATGACTTAGAATATTTGTTTTCCATACTTTTTTTCTACATGCTTCGAGCTATTGAGCTGAAATTTTGTATAAGGCTTTGTAGTGATGTGTCACAGATCAAGTTCATATTTCCTGGGATTTCTTAAATTTTTGAATGAGTTATGCCCCTTTTTGGACTTAGAATATTTGTTTTCCGCACTTTTTTTCTACATGCTTTGATGTATTGAGCTGAAATTATGTATATGGCTTTGTAATCAAGTGTCACAGATCAAGTTTACATTTCCTCGAATTTTGTCATTTTTGAATGAGTTATGCCCCTTTTTGGACTTAGAATATTTGTCAAATTCTGCATGAGTTACAAAGAAGTTCCTGATGGGCGTATTATGTACCGTTTGCGGTACTCTTGTTTATACATATTGGCATGAAAAATATTGTGAAACACTCAGTTTTTTGTTGGAATATATTCTATATATATGCTGATAATGATGGAGACTGTGTGGCACATACACCCTTTCCCACATACAACAAATCTGCAGCAGACAACTTTGAAAACATCTGCAAAATTGTGGAAACATTCTATAAATGAAAGTATAATTATTAAATCCAATTGAAAACATTGTGGCAAGGGAAGAAATTGCTCATTATGAGTAATTTCTCCTCTTGCCACAATGTTTTCAAATGTCGTCTGCTGCAGAGGTGTTAAAATGTATCTGTATGAGGAAAGGGTAAATACCCCAATTTGCTAGAGGCGGCTTATAGATAGATGATGTAGGATACAATTGCTACACTTAATAAACAAACAGTTTATTCCCTCAATGACCTTTGACTCTTCTGAAGGAGACAACTTTTTAAAGAATTGTTGGAAAAGGAAAAATTGATTAAATTCTGTATTAGTCAATATTCCATGGGTTACAATTTTGTCCGGTAAAAGTATTATACCAATGGCATGTAATAATTAAAAAAAAAAATATATTTTTTAGAAAATTAAAATGTGAAGGTTAAATTTGTCATAAGTACATCTTTGTAAGTATATAGAATTAATAGTATGTTTTAAATATTCATGTAATGTAATTATAATACAATTTCTAAGGTTTTATCTAATGATAATGATACCCCCCGCAAACAAAGTTTGGGGGGGTATATAGGAATCACCCTGTCTGTCCGTATGTCCACATTTCTTGTAAGCGCTACTCCTCAATGGATTTGGTTCAAACTTTACATGAAGGTTACACATCATATGTAGATATGCATGAAGGAAGATCATGCGCCTCGGATTCTTCCAAGGGGAGATAATTCAACTTATAAGTTACCTGCGAGGGACTCCTGTGCACATACCTCCACATTTCTTGTAAGCACTACTTCTCCTAAACGGCTCAATGGATTTGGTTCAAACTTTACATGAAGGTTACACATCATATGTAGATACCATTGTGACATGATATTTTTCTATTTGAGTGTCTGGATTTGAATTTTAAACACAAATGGTAAACAAACATGTCTAACCAAGAACATAATTAAAATTTTAATCAATATGTAACATTCGATATTTATTTGATCAGAAAGACATTTGGAATTTCAACAGCAAAGTAGAAACTTTACCATTGTATCCGATGCTTTGGGAGGGGAGCGGGAGGTATTCTTCAGTGAGCTTTGCTCACAGTATTTCTAGTTTGTTTTATTGGGGTTTTACAATACATAATTTCTGTTATAATGAGTTTCTTTTCTTTACAGGGTAAACTTGTGATAGGTCACAATATGCATTTAGATGTGATCCACACTATTCATCAGTTCTTATACCCAATACCTCGGGTAGGTAGCCTTATATTCCCTTTACACCTTTATTGGACCCCTCAATGAACAGCTGTTAACCTTTTCCCCGTATACAATAAATCTACGGCAGACGACTTCGAAAACATTTTGGCCAAAATGTTGAAGATCTCTTTAAATGAAAGTTTTAATTATTCAAAAGAGTTTATAACATTGTGGCAAAAGAAGAAATTGCTCATCATGAGCAATTTCTCCTTTTGTCACAATGTTTTCAATATGTCTGCAGCAGGTGGGAAGCAGTTAAGAAGAACAACAAAACCCTTATATGAAATTTTTAAGAGTCATCTTAAAAAACTTCTTGAGGAAATATTTTATATCTAATAATTTTGAATTGTCTTGATTACAGCTTGTTGAAAATTTTGTGGGAAAAAGAGAAATTGAAAGTTTTGAGTAGTATCTCTCTTTTGCAATATTTTTTTAACTTTGATCATTCATGTCACAAGTTATCTTTGTGAGGAACTCTTTGGAATGTTATAGCAAGATAATTTCAAAGTAAATTCCTCCACTTTATAATGAATTGTTTGAACTTTTTAAACTTATAAATAAACCCTTTTCCTGGTACAACCAACTTTTCCAGCTTCCAGACCTGGACTTCATAACCCATATACCATAATGCATTATGTGTAACATTATTTACTTTTGTATTTTGCAGGAGTATCAAGAATTCAAATTGTTATGTCAGAGTGTATTTCCAAAGTATGTTTGATATTTTGATTCAATAAAAAACTAATTACTTTTCACCACTTTCACATGTATAGCTGATTTACACAATGCCAATCAAGCTAAAAATAAGTGTCTGATAGAAGTCAGGGATATAAAAATATTAAAGTTGCACATAAATAGAAATTCATAAAAAGAATAAGTGAAATAACAAATGTTTTCCCTTAAAAACCTTTAAGAGGTTATGTTTGATTCGAATTAGACTGTAGTATGAGAAAGCTTTCATATTTTCTTATTTGAATAAAAAAGTTTTTAGGTACCGATTAAGGAATTGCGAGAAATAATAGGAACAAATTGGATTTTCTCTATTGCTTAATCGGATACAGTCGTGAGATCACGTGACATGAACCAGAACTAAATTATACCTCTTTAAAGGTTGGTGTCCAATACAAACATTGGGGGGATAAAATGTACACAAGTCAACTGTTATAAAAATAAGCACAGATACACAATAAGTGTGTTTATCTATTGTTAAAGCATTATACAATTATGCTGTTTATGGGATATAGATGATTTAAGGTATGTCACAGAAAACTAACATTCTCTTATTTCTTAATAGTGAAGACCCTGATCATACTGCATAAGCATATACTGATCAGGATCTTTACTAGTATGACATAAGAGAATGTTATTTTCTTGTGACATACCGTAAATCATCTAATAAACAACATAATAAGTTTAGCACTAGATAAATATCTACTTGACTGCCTCGAGGATGTTGTGGTAGAGTGTCCACTTCAGGTGTGGGCAGTCACAGGTTTGATTCCTGGCCAGGTCATACCACATGAAAAATGGTAGTAATTGAGGGTTGCAGGGTTAGCATTACGACTGACTGGCAGATGTCAGGATAAATAGACCAGTCGGACTGGTAACTTACCCAGAAAACTCTGTGATATAATATATAAAATGTTGAAAGCTGCATTTAACACCAAACAATAAACATTTACTTATTCTGTAACTTAAGATGAGTTCAGGTATGTCACAGAAAACTCTGGGAATAAGATAATGTTAGTTTTCTGTGACTTACCAATCACCTTTTTTCCATAAATAGCATTTATTTTACTTTTAAAAGCACTAGACAAACATACTTATTGTGTATACATTGTTTATGCCTCATTGAATTGATTGATTGATTAGGATTTAACACCGTTTTCAACAATTATTCAGTCATATCACGGTGACCTGTTCACCTACTCATGTCTTTGCTGGATTTCTTACACCAGTACTCCTCACAACATTATTTCCAAGCAACCCATTGAACGGAGTGTGTTTTTGTGTCACCCTGCGTAGCATGGTAGGCACTTAGGGATCACTTTTCTTTTTGTCTGGTGTCTGTCTGTCCGTCACACTTTCAATGAGCAGGTGCAGGTGACACATGTGCTTCGCGGAGCACTCCATTCTAGTTATAACATTTATGTACATTTTATCTCACTATGGTTTGTATATGACACCCAACCTTTAAATAGGTCTAATATAGTTGTGTTTACGATTCTAACCGACATAATGCGATACATTTCCGGAATGAGAATGTACATGAAATCAACGGCTTCGTTTTTAAAATCCTGAAATCTTAGAGAAAGGTATTATTCGTGAGTGAGTGCTCTTGTGTAACATGTTTGTAGTTTATCCAAAATCCATTCAGCTTCTTATTTTTAGAAAAATTGATTTGAACTTTTTTTACATGAATTGCTTCCCTCTGGATAGAAATGCCACTTTAAGCCAATTTCATTTTCAAAGACTGATAGCATAAGAAATGTTTCAAATGAAATCTTGCGATTATATGTAAAAAATTTAAACAAAATCCAGGATTTTGATTCAATTAATTTTGGAGAAAACGTGTGAATGATATCATGTGTCCATATATACATAAATGTAGTATTGGGGCCATTTTCAAGCAGTGAAGAGCCATATCAGTTAGCATAGTCTGATCTGGATCTACAATGTTTGCCATTTAGTCAGGTTTCAAGAAATGCCGTATCCATTTGGATCTTTAGCATGGATGTGCAGGCAAGTCTCTTTACACAGGTGTAATAATAACATTAAGGCTGGTATTGCAGATCGCCTCTCATGATGTACCTATATATATAAATATATATAGCCTTCCCTAATTCTACTGTCACATATTGAATAAGTAACAAGAAAATGGTTGTAATGGCTGCCCTCCTTGGTGCTCAGGGTTGCGGGGTTAGCATTACGACTGACTGGCTGGTGTCAGGATAATTGGACCAGTACAAATGTAGTACTGGTAACTTACCTAGGAAACGCCATAATATAACTGAAAAACAACAAACAATTAATCCTATGTAACAAGGTCAGTTTACATTGTAATATAAAATGTGACAATTCTATGTGCACACAAAATACTTTGTTCAATGATTTTTGAAAACATAGTTTGAATTGTTTCAAACAAAACCCTTTCCAACATACAACAAAGATGGCTTTGAAAACATATTGGTAAAATTATGGAAAAACTTAATAATTGAATATAGTTGAAAATATTATGGCAAAAGGAGGAATTGCTCATCTTGCTGCAAACGTGTTAAAATGCATCTGCAAGATGGAAAGGGGATTAAAACAACAACATATCCCCCTACAATATTCCAACTCTGTATCAGAATGCTCTTAGAAATACTATGAAAGGTTAAGTTTTTAATGACATTTTTGTTTCAGGCTAATTGATACCAAGTTAATGGCCAACACCCAACCATTTAAGGTAAATATCTTTAATTAAAAATTTGAAAATAGAGTTGAAAATGTTGAGTATGACATAATATGCTTGTGATGTGCAATTTCATATTTTCCAATAATGTTTTCAAAACATGTCTGCAAATTGTCTGTATGTGGGAAAGGGTTAAATGATCCCTGCTCCAGAAAAAAACAACCTTAGATATTTGAGAGAAGAACTGTCATGCTCAACTATAGTCCCCCATAATGACTTTAGTTTGCGTAGAAGTGAGTGTATACCATCACCAGAATGCATTGAATATATGACATTGAGTTTAAATTCATTGTAAATGTGTATAGGATATGGAAATGATTGATTCGATCATTTTCAGTATTTTGAGTGAATGTAGAGAATTTAAAAAAACAGTTTTGTCCAGGCCTGATTTGGTCAAAAATGATGGTAACGAAATCATTCTTGCATAATCCCCATTTTCTTTGAATTATTTTAAAGCTTAGAGGTAACTCTTTTCAATGATATATGGTGTTTGCATGAGAAACGCATAGAAAGTGTGACAATTGAGGGCTGAAAATTGTCGATTACAACGAAGAAATTTATTTGGTGTATTGTGACCTTGAGGCCTCTTAAATAATTTTGGAAAGCATAGCATATCTTAACCATTTCCCTCATACAACAAATCTGCAATAGACGACTTTGAAAACATCTGCAAAATCTCTGTAAATGATATTATAATAATTGAATAGAATTGAAAACGTTGTAGTTAAAGGAGAAATTACTCTTACCTGATTGAGTCACCTGTCTTGGTTATTTGACAAACTACCACAAACACAGATTATATTGCAAGGATTTTTATTTTATTGTTTCTACTGAAAGTCGAATAGCAGCCAGTTGCTTGGGAAGATTGTTGTGTGGAGTACTGGTGCGAGGAAACCAGGAAACACATGTGTAGGTGAACTGGCCGCCGTGATATGACTGAGAAATTGTTAAAAACGGCGTTAAACCCCAATCAATCGAACTACTGAAAGTCAATGATCAATGAATAAATAATTAAATAAATATATTTAAAAAAAAATTGTCTTTATGACAGCATGACTTTTACTGCTATTGATGGGTAATAATCTGTGTAAATTATTAATTGTATTTATTTTAAAGGATAGAATAGAGGGAAGTACACTTGCTCAACTTATAGAGACCACCCAGAGATCGCCCTTTACCAAGCCAGAGGTCGGTATGTATGGGCCATTTTAGGTTTTATCTTATTAACCCTTTCCCAAATACAACAAAACTACAGCAGAAGACTTTGAATATATATAATATACAGCAAAAATGTGGAATACAGAACAATTTCTCCTTTTGATACAATGTTTGTGAAAGTTGTCTGCTGCAGATGCTTCAGAAAGTGTATGTATGTGGGAAAGTGTTGATAATCATTATATATGTGCTTGCCAAATAGTTCATTCTGCATGGCGAGGGTAAACAAAATCAAATCAATTCATTAATCATTGTAACTTAACCCTATTCCAAATAAAGACGCTTTCTGACACATCTGCAGCAGACAACTATTGAAAATAAACTGGCAAAAGGAGAAATTGCTCATTATCAGTTTTTTAGGCATAATTTGTTCAACTCTTTTCAATAACTATACTTTCATCTATTTAGATTTTTAATAGTTTAGCCTAAATATTTTAAAATTTGTCCGCTTCAAATTAGTTGAATGTGGGAGAATTTTAACCTATTCCATTATGTGATTAATACATTTCTTCATAACAAATTCAGAAGAATGAATACATAATTATAACAAATATATTAAAAAAGGAAACTATTAAAAGTTCTTGTTGGTGACATTTTAACCTTTACGTTTTGTCCAGCACCTGACAAATCTGCATCCTACAACTATGGCAAAGTCTTGGCAAAAATGAAATGTTAACTGCTGTAGAGGCATCAAAATGTGTGAAATGATTAGAAATGTCAATGGAAGTTCTAATAAGTCTGTGTGTTGACTGTTTAACCCTTTCCCTCATATAGATGCTTTCTGACGCCTCTGCAGCAGACGGCTTTTTGAAAACAAAGTGACAAAAGAAGAAATTGCTCAAAACGAGCAATTTCTCCTTTTGCCACAATGTTTTCCACTTTTAGTCATAGGTTATCCATTCAATTAAAGAGATTTTTCTTTTTTTGACAAAATATGTTCAAAGTTGTCTGCTGCAGAATTGTCGTATGAGGGAAAGGGTTAAAACACACAGTGCAAATTAAGTCTGCTTTTGATTGTTTGTCCAAAGCTAGATGAAGACTGAAGCTTGTGATTGTTTGTTCAGAGCTAGATGAAGACAGTGAAGCTTGTGATTGGATTCATGCCAAAAAAAGATAGAAGTAACGATATCTTAACCCTTTCCCACATACAACAAATACACTTTGAAAACATTTAGACCAAAAATCTGGAAAATCTGTTTAAATATAGATAAAAAATATTGAATGAAGGTGAAAACTTGTGGTTAAAGGAGAACTTGCTCAGCATGAGTAATATCTGCTTTAGCTCAACATATTCTTAACCCTTTCCCTCATATAAACGCTTTCGAACGCCTCTGCAGCAGACAGCTTTTTGAAAACATAGTGACAAAAGAAGAAATTGCACAAAACGTGCAATTTCTCCTTTTGCCACAATGTTTTTCACTTTTAGTCATAGGTTATCCGTTCAATTATGGAGATTTTCTATGTTTTGACAAAATACGTTCATAGTCGTCTGCTGCAGAATTGTCTTATGAGGGAAAGGTTTAAGTCATCTGCTGCAGATGTGTGAAAATATGTCTTCAATGTTGTTACAACAGCTTTGCATTATTCTATTGTTATGCATGAGCTTATTTGAAACTTCTTGGTTTGTATATTCAACTATATGCATCATTGATATGTCATCTAAACTTTACATTTACAGAACTAGCAGACGGCTTTGACAACAAATACAAGGAGAATGACTTCCTCCATGAAGCAGGGTTTGATGCCCTTGTTACTGGAAAATGCTTTATTTCATTTGCCAATTTTCTAGGTAAATATTAAGTTTCCTACTTTACCCTCTTGCAAACACATTTTGATGAATGCACAGATGAGGACCTGTGAAAACATAGCGATAAATGAAGAAATTGGCCATAATGAGCAATTACACCATTTCCAACTGGATTCAATTATTATACTTATAATTGTAGAGATTTTCCTTATTTTTACAAGGATATGTTAAAGTTGACTGCTGCAGATTTTTGTTTTATGTTGGAAAGGCCTTTAAGGGTAATGTAATTTGCATACAAACTTGGCATCAACACTTTCAATTTGATATATGATGAATTGTATTTTGTCCCCTTGGTGCAAGCAGTACAATGGAATTAAGGTGGTCTTATTAACTTGTTTTACCATTGTGACCATATTATCACCATGAATATGGCTACTTGATTTAACCCTTTCCCTCATACGACAATTCTGCAGCAGAGACTTTGAACATATTTTGTCAAAAAATAGAAAATCTCTATAATTGAATGGATAACCTATGACTTAAAGTGGAAAACATTGTGGCAAAAGGAGAAATTGCATGTTTTGTGCAATTTCTTCTTTTGTCACTATGTTTTCAAAAAGCTGTCTGCTGCAGAGGCGTCAGAAAGTGTCTATATGAGGGAAAGGGTTAAATACCAAGCCAGTTTACTCTCTTCGACATTGTGATGCATCTGCAGCAGACCACTTTTGAAAACACCCTGGCAAAAGAAGTATATTGCTTATAATTGATTTCATTTATAGAGAGTTTCTATATTTTTGACTAAAAGTTTTCAAAGTTGTCTGCTGCAGATTTGTTGTATGAGGAAAAGGGTTAAGCCTTTCAAATGTACAACAAATCTCCAGCAGACAACTTTGTAAACATCTAGGCATGAATCAAGTTGAAAACAATTTGGCACAAAAAGTAATTGCTTATTATGAGCAATTTCTCCTATTGCCACAATGTTTTCAAAAGTTGTCCGCTTTATAGACTTTAGAAAGTGTATGCATGTGGGAAAGGGTTTAACCCTTTCCCTCATACGACAATTCTGCAGCAGACGACTTTGAACGTATTTTGTCAAAACATAGAAAATCTCCATAATTGAATGGATAACCTATGACAAAAAGTGGAAAACATTGTGGCAAAAAGAGAAATTGCACGTTTTGTGCAATTTCTTCTTTTGTCACTATGTTTTCAAAAAGCCGTCTGCTGCAGAGGCGTCAGAAAGCGTCTATATGAGGGAAAGGGTTTAAGAGAAATGACACCAATTTATTGACCCTTTAACATCAATTTCATGTATATGCACTCCTTCAACATGGATGTGTGAATATGAATTGCCACATCTAAAAAAAAAGTATGAACGCCTTTCCCCGAGTCTGATGACATCTAATGCTTATGCATTAGACGTCTTTTGATAGTGGAAAAAGGACAAATTTGCTCAAAATTAATAACTTTTTTAAATGAAAAAATCAGCTTTGTAGCAAAATAATACTGCCAACTGACATGATATATTTTCCCGAAAGCTGTTTTGAATGCAATAACTCGAAGAATGTCTTAGATAACACTTCTTATCGTAAGGATATAAGAGCAATTTCACATTTTGCCACAATGTTTTCAAAAGTAGTCTGTTGTTGAGGCGTCCGAGAGCATCTATATGTGGGAAAGGGTTAAATGCATATGACTCTAAGAATATCTTGTCAGGTAAAGGGTTAAATTCTATATTGTAGGTCAGTGTCACAATCCACCATTAGATCATGTACCAACTAGCTCCCAGCTTTTAGACCCATTCAAAAACAAGTAGGTTGTTGTGTCATCTTATGTATTTTTCTTTTGTACAGTGGATATTACTTTTTATACTCTCTAAGTTGGACATAAATTAACATAGAGGACCATGAGTGTCAATAGGTTTGATCCATAATTCCTCAAATACTTGATTCATGTTCATCAAATGTACTACAACTTTTCACAAAAAAAAAAGAAACAACAATGTGTAGCATGCAAGATCCATATCTTGAAAGGTGAAGGTCACAAAAGATAAAAAAAATTGGCTCACTTAGCATTTTCAGACTTTAACTCTTCCAATACTTGATTTGATTTGCAAATATTCTGTGACGATGTTAAACTTGGTGAATGCAAGACCCAGGTGTTAATGAAAAGTATGGACGTTTTATATTGAACAGTGCTTTTTTCCCAACAACAAAGTTGCTTTATCACTTAGGAAATGGTATGATTATACCCCGCAAACAAAGTTTGTTGGGGGTATATAGGAATCGCCCTGTCCGTCCGTCGGTCTGTCTGTCCATATGTCTTGTAAGTGCAACTCCTCCTTAACGGCTAGACCGATTATGATGAAACTTTACACAGTTGCAGGACACCACCTGAGGATGTGCATGAAGTAAGATTATCCCGGTCGGAAATATATCTGTCCATCCATCCGTCTGTCTGTCCATATGTCTTGTAAGCGCAACGGGGGTATCCTTTTGTAAGTTCACTCACAGTTCTAGTTGCAGTCTAAGATATGGAGGAATTTACCCTTTCCAACATACAGATGCTTTCTGATGCCTCTGCAGCAGACGACTTTAAAGAACATTGTGACAAAAGGAGAAATTGCTCATAATTTCTCCTTTTGTCTCAATGATTTCAACTTAATTTAATAGTTATTCTTTCATTTATTAAGAGTTGACCTATTTTTGACTAGTATTGTTTGAAAGTGGTCGACTGCAGAGTTAAGGTATATGGGAAAGGAGTAAGAGTACTTTATCCGACAATATCTCTTACTATTTTATTTAAATGTATATTGCTGGTACTCAAAAGAACCATGTCATCAATGCAATGAATAAGGATCTTACCTTTTCCCACATATAGATGCATCTTGACGCAATTGCCGCACTTGACCTCAGCTAAAACGTTTTCAACTGCATTCAATTAACCCTTTACCACATATAGTCACTTTCTGACACCTCTGCAGCAGACGCCTTTTGAAAACATTGTGGCAAAAGCAGAAATTGCTCGAAAGAGCAATTTCTCCTCTTGCCACAATGTTTTCAACTCTTTTCAGTAATTATACCTACATTTATAGAGTTTTTCCATGTTTATGTCTGGATGTTTTCAAAGTCGTCTGCTGCAGATTTGTTGTGATGATAATTTTTATCTAGAGCCTAAGAGGCTCTGTGTTTTAATCACATGATGTATTGATTTGTTTCAGAATATTTATGATGAGATCGCCTGACATACCCTACATGGATTTGGCCGGTCCAGATTGTAAGTCACTGCATGTTTCAATCTTATTGTAATCAGACCCAAGATACTGTGCTGTATGTACACTGGATCTGATGACACCATATAGAGTCCCCTCAAATTGACCCGATACATCGAAATATTCTATACAATTGGAACACTCTGAAATCACTCCTTCTCTTTCTTGTTTACTTATTTGGGTTATCTCCCCTGTTGATTCCTAATGATTTAGTTTGCTACTGCAGCAACAAATAAGGTCTGGTTTAAATGACATTGTATATGAGCCACACCACATTAAAACATGACTTTCAGGGCTTTATAAGCAGCTAAGACCTAGATCAGCCAGCACCCCAGATGACAATCTTCCCTGTATAAATGTACATTCTTAACCCTTTCCCTCATATGACAATTCTGCAGCAGACGACTTTGAAAGTATTTTGTCAAAACATAGAAAATCTCCATAATTGAATGGATAACCTATGACGAAAAGTGGAAAACATTGTGGCAAAAGGAGAAATTGCACGTGCAATTTCTTCTTTTGTCACTATGTTTTCAAAAAGCCGTCTGCTTTAGAGGCGTCAGAAAGCGTCTATATGAGGGAAAGGGTTAATGTAAATGTCAGTTATCTTTGAACACCATACACCAGATCTGCAACAGGCAATTTTGAAAATTTCTTGATTATTTTTGAAAATATATTTAAAATTTAAAATTTTAAAGTTTAATTATCCAATAGAAAACTTTGTCATTAGATGAGAAATTGGCAAAATATTTTCAGAAGTCCTTCATGTGGGAAGTCAAAACCTTCAATGGCTGGTGGTCATGTGCCTTGTCTCATAACCCCTTTCCCACTTGTAGACGCTTTCTGACGCCTCTGCAGCAGATGACTTTTGAAAATATTGTGTAAAAACTAATTTCCCTTTTCCCCAATATGTTTTTATCTATATATCACAAATAAACTTTCAAATTTTCAGATGTAACATGTTACAACTTTTTCTTAGACATATTAATCCTTTCCCAAATATAACAAATCTTCATCAGACATGTTTGAACTCATGTAGGCGAAAATGTGAAAAATCTCTGTAAATGAAGGTATAATTACTGAAGAAACTTGAAAACATTATGGTAAAAGGAGCAATTGCTTGTATTTAGCAATTTCTTCTTTTGTCATAATGTCTTCAAAAGACATCTGCTGATGAGGTGTCTGAAATTGGCTCTTAAGTCTAAATATAGAATGTTAGGTAAATGGTTATACGTCGGACATATAAATCTGCCCTTTATGTTTAGAAATAAGCTTTATATGGCCCTGCCACACTTTGAATGTGGGCAATTGGGCATGTAGTGGTACCGTACGTCATTTCGTATGTCTGTCATTTCATCATGAATCATTCCTGTTCATTTTCTTTGGAATGCATGCAGATATTTAAAAAAAAAATTGTTAGTAATTATATTGTGAAAGATGCTGATCTAATTCAAAATTGGGTGTAATTCTTAGCAGAGTTATTACCCTTAGACTTTGATTATTTAAAGATTTCATAGTTTACACTCATTTTCCTTGCAATACAATTGATATTTGTTTAAGAGTTTCATAATGATAAGATGCAGATCAAGTTCAGATTTGGTTTTGATTTGATTATTTTATGCAAAGTAATTGCACTTGGACTTATAGAATTTTAATCAATTTATAAATTGAGCTATTCAGGATATGGCTGCCAGCTTTGAAATTGGTATTGCTCCATCACATTTCTAGATCTTCTTGTCCATTGATTTTTAGCTCGACATTTTAAAAAAACGAGAGCTATGGTCATGTCATGGCGTCGTCGGTGGCGGCGTCGTCGTCCGGTTAAGGTTTTTTGTTTAGCTCATTTTTTTTTTTTCTCCCTATCAGTCGAGCGTCTGTGCCCTACGCGGTGCTCTTGTTGTTCTTAACTCTGTGAAGTAATTTTGGTGAGAGCTGAACAATGTAGAGTAAGATGGGACTGGAAAGAGGACAACACAGAACATGTCATATCCCTTTCCCATATGCAGAACATCTGCAGCAGATGGCTTTGAAAACATCTAGACATAAATATAAAAATGCAAAAAATATTTAATGAATAAAGTTGTAAACAAATTTGACCAAATGAGAAATTGCTCATTGATCAATCAATATTTTTGCCACAATGTTTTCAATGGTTGTCTGAAGCGGATGCCTCAAAATATGTCTGATGTGGTGATGGGAAAATGTCAACTCTTCCCCAATAGAGACAATTGTGGATGTATCTTACCATAGAAGATGTTAAGTCAATAGGTGATATTTTCACATTTTCCCCATTTTTTAGATTTTTGTCCATCTCAAACAATCTTCCACATGTTTGCTTTCAATTTGAAATATTTCGGGGTATTTCTATGAAATACTAAATTCTTTATTGAATGATCTCCCTTTATATGTGAAAATACCTCTGAACCCTTTCCCACCAGCAGAAACTTTCTGATGCATCTGTAGCAGATGATTATCTATGATTTTGCTTAGATGTAATTAAAGGGGTCTGCTGTAGAATTATTGTATTTGGGAAAAGGTTAAAATGATATAAGATAACTCATTTGTTTACTGCTTTCCTGATACTCAAAACTTTTAATACCAGAAGAATACGTATTTTGAGAACATTGAGCAGTTATTTCAAATCAGCATAAAAATTAAACCCCCCAATATCCGGGTATTACAAAATTTGTTTTAAAGATGATTTGAAAGCAGATAAATAGGAGATGAAATTTATAACCTTTAACCTTTAATTGTTATTTTTTTCTTGTTAGCTGATCTGTGTCTGCGTCGTCACAAAACTGTAACCGTACCTCATAACTCGGAAACTGTTCGACATTTTCAAATGAAACTTGGTACACATGTTCCTAGGAACAATATGCATATAACTGGCTTTAAAAAAATTATTCAGTAATGCCCCTTTTTTAAATTTAACTTTTTTTAGACGAGCGTTGGCTCCGCGGCGCTCTTGTCCGAATTATATAATGCTATTTTACTGTAATTGAATGAAATTTGTGTTTAACTCTTCTCCACTTGGAGATGCATTTTGACACAAGGACAGCAGACAACTTTTGAAAACAAAGTAGCAAAAGGAGAAATTGTTCATGATGAGCAATTCTGCTTTTGTCACGTCGTTTAAATCTGATGGATAATAACATTTTCAATTATAGCGATTTTCCATAAATCCTAGATGTTTTCAAATCTGTGTAAGTGGGAAAAGATTAAACTAAACTTGTTTACTGAGTTATTTCCCTTTGTATGAAAATGAATGACCACTAAAATGATGTATTATTGTGAATCTGTTAAAAAGAGACAATTGACATGTATATTTTCCCACTCGCGGTTGTTTCTTGGCACATCTTCAGCAGACGTCTTTTGAAAACATCACGGCAAAAGGATATTGCTCATTAGGAGCAGCTCCTCAATTTGCAAGATATATTAACTCTTTGCATGCTAAATTATTTTCCTCTACTATATT
Source organism: Serripes groenlandicus (assembly GCA_031761405.1). NCBI lineage: Eukaryota > Metazoa > Mollusca > Bivalvia > Cardiida > Cardiidae > Serripes > Serripes groenlandicus. The sequence goes on from JASEVX010000004.1 coordinate 98,106,462, forward strand.
GTCGTCTGCAGAATTTTGAAAAAAATATTTATTTTTCCCGAATGTTTATTGAAATTGAATCGGAGTGACAAACAGTTTGGATCTCAGATCAGTCCCCACGTTTTGTGGGGACTGATCTGGATCCAAACTGTTTGCAAATGTCATCAACGGTTGACAAAACCCGCCGCTAGCGTGCTAAGAGTTAACTGAATTCAATAATTATACTTTCTTTTATAGAGGTCGTCCATAGTTTTGCCTACATGTGGTCAAATGAGTCTCCTACAGATTTGTTATAAGTTGGAAAGGGTTAATATGGTATATATCCGGTTAATGAAAAATGTTGTCTGATATGGCAGTGTAGTTGAGGGCCGAGGGTAAATAAAACCTGTCTGATATCGAGGGCTTGGTGTGAAACGGTTGTAACTAAAAACCTATTTTGAAAACCCTGGTTTACGGGGCAATTTTTACCTCTTTGTAAACAATGCAAATGCAGGTGCCATTGCTCAGAACGAGCAATGGCACCTAAATTTCCATTGTTTACCAAGTAACGTGATTTAACGCATTTAAAGACTTTATGGCGAGGTGATTAACCTTGGTAAAAAAAATACCCAACCGTTTCACGCCAAGACCTCGATGGAATCCGCTGTGGTTGAGTGGTTAGCATCGGGGATTTCGAAACCGGGTGTCCCGGGTTCGATCCCCAGTCGCGGCACTACGGTCATTGTGGAGTGCCCTTGGGTAAGGCACATTTTCTAGCCTAGTACTGGTTTGTTTACCCAGGGATCATGAATAATTAAATTTAATTGCGCGCTAAATGACCTTAGCTGTCGATGCGCCATAAAACAATATACATTCATTCCAAGACCTCGATATGGCATTGTAGTTGAGGGGTGAGGGTAAATAAAACCCATGAGATAAAGATGATGTCTAATAGAAATGCACATAATACTATGGAGTGTTTTTACTGAGGGTGGTTACTTCTGACTACTCCGCAATAAATAAACACTTTACCATATATACAACAAATTGGCAGCAGACAACTTAGAAAACATCTTGGCAAAATATGGAAACTTTCTATAGATGAAAGAACAATAATTGAATAAAGTTGAAATCATTGTGGCAAATGGAGATATTGCTCATTGTGAGCAATTTCACCATTTGCCTCAATGTTTTCAAAAGTTGTTTGCTGCAAATGCATCAGAAAGCGTCTGTATTTGGAAAAGAATTAAACATTGTAATTTATAAGAGCAAAATGAATGTTTACATTAAAGTCGGTTTTCCCTTGCCCATATTATTCCACTTAATCTCAATATACACTTTCAATGGAAAATATCTATTTAATTAACAAGTTGATTTTACTGATATAATAAATTTATTTGGATATTCGAAATTACAACTCTTAAAAATATTGTTGGGAAAGGAGAACTTTTGTCATCATGAGCAATTTCTCCTTTTACCATTTGTTATCAAAAGCTATCGGCTTCAAAGGCTCATTTTCTTTAAGTTTATTTCTACAATTGACAAGGATGTGTCGCTATGAAGGAATAGGTCAAGGAATGGGCGGGAACTTTTCTGGATACATGTACATGTATTTAGGACTTAAATCCTTTCCCACATACAACGAATCTGCAGAAGATGATTTTGAAACTTCAATGTGATGGAAAATTAATAAAAGTATGATTATTGAAAAGAGATGAAAATATTGTGGCAAAAGGAGAAATTACTCTTGAGCCACAATGTTTTCAAATGTAGTCTGCTGCAAATGTTTAAATAATGTGGCGCATGTGGGAAAGGGTCAAGGTTAAGATCTAGAACAAGAATGAGTCTTTAGAACATTTCAAAATGTCATGTAACCATAGACATGTGTATTACTCATTGGGAATACCCTTTGTAAAATAATTATTACCATATTTTGTAATAGCTCCAGATAAAGACAATTTTAACTTTGAAAACAAATTGGGAAAAGGAAAAAACATATACAATGTTTCTGCTTGGTCTTAATTGTTTACCTTTTGATTTAGAGTTGAGAACATTGTTTGAAAAGAAAGATTTTGTTCATCTTCTTGCAATTTTTTCTTTTCCAAAAATATTTTTGAACGCTTTACTTTGCTGAAACATTAAAAGATCTGACTTTTTGGATTAATGTTTCAAACAAAGAAGACTATTGCAACCTTTAATATATAATTTTATTAAAATCTAATTATCTCTAAGCCTGAGTTGCCTTTACAGCTTTTACAAACATTGTAGGAAAAAGAGAAAATACTACACATTTTTCACCTGTAACAAAATCAAAGTCCAGTTTTTGTTATTGTTTTAATAAGTTTTGAGATCTTTTTTAAACAGACAACTGAAATATTATATAAGGTAATGAGTTAACACTTCTCTCGCATGCAACAAAGCTGCAGCAGGTGACTTTGATAAATGGCTTGTTCCTCTAGAAAGGTAAGTATAATTATAGAATAAAGTTGAAAACATTGTGGAGAATGGAGAATTTACTTGTTATAAACATTTTTTGCCTTACTTGTCTGCTGTAGATGCATTAAAACAGATAAACATGTGGGAAAGGGTTAAGGGTTCATTTGCATACATGACAACTGACAACTTATTTTTTACAAAAAAATGTAAAAAGTAAACAGTTGAGTTGAGTGCGGTTTTAACCCTTCCTCTGACATAACATTTCTAGAATCTTCTGCTATGAATACAAAAGAGCCACATTTAGCGACTTGGAGTCTTAATGCATTTGCATACCAGGATGCAAGTATGTCCACATGCACAGCCTTCACTGTCTGTCTTTGTTTAATGTAGTCTTAGATCGGTTGACACAAAAACTAGCAGTGTAACCCCATTAGTTTAATGCCAATTTACCTTTATGAGACCCAGTTAAGGGTGGAGATCTGCTGTGGTAAGTTTTGGGGATTTGGAAGTGGGTGTCCAGGGTTCAATCCCCAGTTGCAGCACAACAGTATTGGTGGAGTGCCCTTAGGCAAGTCTCATTTCCTAGCCTAGTACTGGTTTGTTTACCCAGGGAGCATGAATAAGTAATCTGTCGCTGTGATATAACTGAAATAATGTTGAAAGCGGCGTAAAATCCCAATAGAACATAACAAACAAAATCCTAGTTACAGAGAGTCAATAAGACCTAAAATAGCCAGATGTGGCTCATGATAATGATACATCTGTATATCTGGAACAACTATTTGATCAATACATAATACAGATTATATTTATGCATCTATAGCAGATAAGTTTTTAAATCATTGTAGGAAATGCAAAAATTCCAGGGTTTTCCTATTCCAGTAATGTTTTATAAATGATAATCAAAAATAATTTTCTATGGCGGTAAAGTCTCGTGAAAGCCTAGTACAAAGTAACAATCTACAGTACTGTTGAAAAACCTCAGTAAAAATGGCTTCCTTCCTTAGCTCTCAGGGATTGAACGGAAAGAAATACCAGCAGTACTTGTAGCTGACCCTGGAAATATTGTGATATGTTTGAAATACTGTTGAAAGCGGCATACAACTTTGTTAATACAAACTTATTAACAAAAACCCTTTGATCTTGGTAAGACTTTGATCTAACTTACTAAGCAATGATAAGAAATGATGAATTCTGTTACTCAAAGGTCACAAATTTCTCCAACTTGGCAGAGAAAATAAACAGATTAAGAAACACTGGAATTTTTAAGGCAATAAGCATTGATGACTTTTATTAAAGCTTTACATCTGGAACCATCTTTTCTTTTTCTTCAGACCTTTCTAATCTGTCTTAAAGTTTGTGAAATAAGGCATGATGCCATTTATTATCTGGGAAAGGGTTAGATCATTAAATCATGGAGTGCACATGCATTCAAAATTACACGACCTTGTGATAAAGATAGGTTACTATTCAAATATTGATAATTGTTACAAAGCTCTTATGTTCAATCTATGACAGCTCATTATTGCTGACACTGCAGCATTCATGGCGCTTTGTAATCTTTTGTCACTTATTTTGTCAATTAGCAAATTAGAAAAGGAAATAAAATGAATTTTCAATATTTAAAATCAGTAGCTTGTCCTTTGTCTGTCTAATTCTATAGCTAATTAATGTGTAAAAATAGTTTATTCTTTATTAGCCTTTCACCATAATGTTATGTAGTGCAGACAACATGAATGCTTCTTCAGCAGACATATTTTTAAAGCATTTTAGAAAAAGGAGATATTGCTCAGGATGAAAAAATATCCTTTCTCCACGATTTATACATTTCTGTATCAAAAATATACTTATATTTTACATATGTTCCATTTCACTTCTAGATAGCAGATGCCTCTTAACTGTTTCCCACTTGCAGACACATTTTTATGCTGCTTCAGCAGATAACTTTTGAAAACAGCATAGCAAAAGAAGAAATATCTGATGATGGGCAATTTTTCCTTTAACAGCAATGTTTTCAACTTTACTCAAAACTTATTCTTTCATTTATTGACAGTTTCCATATTTTTGCCTGAATCTTTCAATGTAGTCTGCTACATGATTGTCATATGTGGGAAAGGGTTATAGAACATTAAAATATCATATTAGGGAAACGTTTTAAGGTATGAGTTGCCTAGAGGTAAAAATGGTCATTTTGGTACACCATTGAAACATTGTTAACCCTTTCCCTCATATAGACACTTTCTGACGCCTCTGCAGCAGACGGCTTTTTGAAAACATAGTGACAAAAGAAGAAATTGCACAGAACGTGCAATTTCTCCTTTTGCCACAATGTTTTCCACTTTTTAGCTCGCCTATTCGAAGAAATAGGGGAGCTTATGTTATCACCCCGGCGTTGGCGTTGGCGTTGGCGTTGGTGTTGGCGTTGGCGTCCGCGTTGCCAGCTTGGTCAAACCTTTGCGTGCAAGGCTTTTTCTCAGACACTGTGTATGCTGTTGCTTTGATACTTCACACACTTATTCAGGATCATTAGGGGACCTTGTATGTCAAGTCCCATAACTCTGGAATGAATTTTGACTGAATTGTGCCCCTTTTTGGACTTAGAATTCTGGTCAAACCTTTGCGTGCAAGGCCTTTTCTCAGACACTGTGTATGCTGTTGCTTTGAAACTTCACACACTTATTCAGGGTCATTAGGGGACCTTGTATGTCAAGTCCCATAACTCTGGAATGCATTTTGACTGAATTGTGCCCCTTTTTGGACTTAGAATTCTGGTCAAACCTTTGCGTGCAAGGCCTTTTCTCAGACACTGTGTATGCTGTTGCTTTGAAACTTCACACACTTATTCAGGGTCATTAGGGGACCTTGTATGTCAAGTCCCATAACTCTGGAATGAATTTTGACTGAATTGTGCCCCTTTTTGGACTTAGAATTCTGGTCAAACCTTTGCGTGCAAGGCCTTTTCTCAGACACTGTGTATGCTGTTGCTTTGAAACTTCACACACTTATTCAGGGTCATTAGGGGACCTTGTATGTCAAGTCCCATAACTCTGGAATGGATTTTGACTGAATTGTGCCCCTTTTTCGACTTAGAATTTTGGTCAAACCTTTGGGTGCAAGGCCTTTTCTCAGACACTGTGTATGCTGTTGCTTTGAAACTTCACCCACTTATTCAGGGTCATTAGGGGACCTTGTATGTCAAGTCCCATAACTCTGGAATGGATTTTTTTCAAACTTTTGGATTTTTTTCTTTTTCTTTTCTTGTATTTTTCAATTTTGCGTTTAGCTTAACGTTAAAGTTTCGATTTTTTTTTTTCTCTCAATAAGTGTACTGGTTCTAGGGCTTTCATATTTTTTGGGGTAAAACATTAATAATATTTTGTTTTTTGCTGGATTTTGAAAATTGGGCATAGCTTCTTCATATTTTGTTGGATTAATTTCATTTTTTTTTTTTAATTTTCTTGTATTTTTGAACTTTGAGCATTATTTTTTTTTTTTTTTTTTTTTTTCTTGAATTTTGGAACTTTGTGTTCAGCTCAATTTTTTTTTTTAAGTTTCTTGTATTTTTTTTTTTTTTTTTTTTATTATTTCTTGTTTAAAAATAATTGTGTTTAGCTCAATGTTAGAGTTTTGTTTACTTTTTGTCTTTTACACTTGCCTTGATAGTCAAAGCAGGGGACATAGTGAGACATTTAATTACGCGTAATTCTTGTCTTTCTTTTGTAAATTCAATTTCAACTGAATTATTCCACTTTTGGATTTTGGACTTTATACCCATGCTATAACTGTTCTGAAGTAGGCCCTGATAGACGATATCCCTGATAGGCGAGCTATATTGTCCTCCGACAACTCTTGTTGTCAAAGGTTATCCATTCAATTATGGAGATTTTCTATGTTTTGACAAAATATGTTCAAAGTCGTCTGCTGCAGAAATGTCGTATGAGGGAAGGGTTAAGAGGTAAAAATGGTCATTTGCATAATTTCACCTTTTTCCACAAGTTGTCTGGTTGCTGCAAACGTGTCAAATATGGTCTTAATCATAGAAAGGGTTAAGATCGTTATAAGGTTTCTTCAGAAGATTAACTCTTTCCCACCTGCAGTACCCATTTTGAGGCTTTTGCAGCAAGCAACTTTTAATATCATTGTGACAATAGAAGAAATTGCTCATTATGGGCAATTTCTTCTTTTGCCACAATGTTTTCAACTCTTATTACATTAATGAGATTTTCCACGTTTGCAAAGTCATTTATTGCCTTTTTGAAAGGGTTAACCCTTTCCCTCATATAGACGCTTTCTGATGCCTCTGCAGCAGACAGCTTTTTGAAAACATAGTGACAAAAGAAGAAATTGCTCAAAACGAGCAATTTCTCATTTTGACACGATGTTTTCCACTTTTAGTCATAGGTTATCCATTCAATTATAGAGTTTTTTCTATTTTTTGACAAAATATGTACAAATACGTCTGCTGCACAATTATCGTATGAGGGAAAGGGTTAAAGGGCTTAAGGACCCTTGAATCCCCCGTTGATAATCATCTTCAAAATGTGCAATAATATCGTGCAATGATATCACAATGATATCACAATGATATCACAATGATATCACAATGATATCATTACATTTGATGATCTGTACTTTAAACCCTTTGCTGCATACAATAAATCTGCAGGAGACGAATTTGAAAACATCCAGGCAGTATATGAAGAATCACTATAAATGAAAGTTTGGTTATTGATTAGAGTTAAAAACTTTGTGGCACAAGGAGAAATTGCTCATAATGTCCTAGAAAAGTCGGCTGCTGCAGACACATCAAGATGTGTCTGAAAGTTTCACCTAGGATCATGAATTAGTTGTCTGTCATTCTCAAAAATGTTACCGGTAACCGCCAATAAAAACTTGAAAGACTCGTCAGTCAGTCCATCTATGTTTCTGTCTTAACCCTTTCCCTCATATAGACGCTTTCTGATGCCTCTGCAGCAGACAGATTTTTGAAACCATAGTGACACAATGTTTTCCACTTTTAGTTATAGGTTATCCATTCAATCAAAGAGATTTTTTATTTTTTGAGAAAATATGTTCAGTCGTCAGCTGCAGAATTGTCGTATGAGGGAAAGGGTAAAGTGCACTCGTACTTACTTTTTAAATTTCTTTTAGTAGTTTCAAGGTAAATGAGTTATTGACTTTGTGAACCCTTTTGTTATGGCGTTGAAATCTTTTCATGATAGAACTGACTCTAGATACCTCTAGATATCCTTTTCCCACTTGCAGATGCATATTGACTCATCTGCAAGTGACAACCTTTTGAAAACATTGTGGCAAAAGGAAAAAAATGCTTACAATGAATTGTACTTTTGTTTGGACAGATCTAATACCCATATTTTTGTCCAGACATTTTCAAATTCATCTGCTGCAGAGTTGTTGTATCTAGGAGAGGGTTGCATCCGTTTAACCCTTTCCCTCATACGACAATTCTGCAGCAGACGACTTTGAACATATTTTTTCTAAAGATAGAAAATCTCCATAATTGAATGGATAACCTATGACTAAAAGTGGAAAACATTGTGGCAAAAGGAGAAATTGCACGTTTTGTGCAATTTCTTCTTTTGTGACTATGTTTTCAAAAAGCCGTCTGCTGCAGAGGCGTCAGAAAGCGTCTATATGAGGGAAAGGGTTAACAGTTATCGGAAGGGTTGATAAAGCATTTTGGGTATTGGTTAAAAGATATGGTAAATCATGGTATAAAACACTCAGGTGAATAGCAATACAAACTTCCTGTTATGGGATTGGCTCATTTGCATATTTGACCCCATATTTGAAAAAAGTCAAGGTCATAATATAAATCAACCCATTACAATGTAATGTATTTTGAGTGGGTTTCAGAATACAAAGTAATATTACATTTCAGGGTTTTTATTAAGAAATTGAGTAAAAGGCTAAATTGTTAAAGTAAGAGGCAGAGTGTTTAGACTATTTGCCTAACACAGGATTATTACAGTTCTCTTTAATATTGTTTTTGTCAATTTTTTCCCAACGAATCCTCAGACAGATTTAAGCTGACCAGAAATTTGTTTGATGCAGTCATTTTGGCTGCCTGCCGCCTCTTAATGAAAACCCTGCATTTTTATACGCCCGTTTTCAAAACGGGACATATTATAGTTTTACCTGCGGTGTACAGGCAGTATGTTTTCCGCCCAATAACTTTAGAAGCCTTTGTCAGAATGTGTATTGGCATAATTAATACCTTGGACAAGTTCGATAACAAGCCATATTGCTCTAGTCACTCGAGAGTTATCGCCCTTTAATGATAGAAATTACCTAAAATTGGTCTTGTTCGCTCAATAACCTTTGAAGCCTTTATCCAATCATCACCAAATTTAGTCAGAATGTGTATGGGCATAAATAACCAGCCATATTGCTCGAGTCACTCCAGAGTGATCGCCCTTTAATGACATAAATTACCTAAAATCGGTCTTGTCTGCTCAATAACTTGTATAGAAGAATATGTATTGGCATAATATCTCGAACAAGTTCGATAACCAGCCATATCGTTTCAGTCACTCGCGAGTTATTGCCCTTTAATTATAGAAATTACCTCAAATCGGTCTTTTCCAATCAATTGCTTTTGAAGCCTTTATCTAATCATCACCAAATTTAGTCAGAATATGTAGGGGCATAATATCTCGGACAAGTGCTATAATCAGCCGTATCGCTTGAGTCATTTTATTTGATCATCACCAAATTTAGACAAATTGTTGATGGTCAAAATATCTTGGTCACTCCACGCTTATGTCCTTCGAAATGGCCAAAACTGTATTAACAGTGTCCGCACTCTAAATTTGCCTAACGTACAACCACTTATTACTATACTTGGTCTCAAAAAAACAGGAGAGGCGTATTTTGTGACAGTTGGGGCTCTTGTTAGACTTTTGAATTGTGACCTTTGTGGTGAACATTGTTCTGAAATTGAAAACGTTGTGGAAATAGAAGCCCTTGATGAATCATATTTTCAGCTTTCTTTTTCCAACTTGCAGACATATTTTGACACATTTTCAGCAGAGGACTTTTGAAAATATTGTGATAAAGGAGAAATTGCTCATAATGAAAAAATTCTCCTTATACCATAATATATTCAACTACATTCAATAATTGCACTTTCATTATTAAAAAGATATATTCCATATTTTTTTAAATAGCATATAAATAGACTGCAGACCCATGAAATTTGTACAAAGGATCAAACTACATGTACTTCATTTGAAAAAAAAACTATTTGATATTATACCTTTCAAATATACAACAAACCTGAAGCAGACAGCTTTGAAAACATCTGGTAAAAAAACCTGGAATAAAACTAGAAATGTAAAGAGGTGTCGGAAAGCATCTGCTTGTGTGAAAGACTTTAAATGGCTGATATCGTTGAATCATGTTTTTGTCCTGCCTTTCTTGGTTGGGTGTCACTTGGATCTCATCTCCATTGCCTGTCTGCCATGCATTGACCTTGGTTATAGTTATTATTAATTGCCAGGCTTGTCTTCTTTATCAAGGCAGTATTCAAATTGCTTCAAAAACAACATCAATCTCTCAACCTTTCCCACATGTAGACGCTTTCTGACGCCTCTGCAGCTGACCACTTTTGAAAATATTGTTGCAAAGGTGAAATTGCTCATCATGAGCAATTTCACAATTTGCCACAATGTTTGTTTTCAACTCTATTTAAAAAAATAAACTGTCATTTATGGAGATTGTTCATATTTTTTAACACTCATCAGATGTTTTCAAAGTTTTCTGCTGCAGATTTGTTGTATGTTGGAAAGGGTTAAATACAATAATGTTTGTGTGAAGTGTGGTTTGTCTATCTGAAACCTTTATTAAATTCAAAAGACAGCAAAATCTGGAAATCAGAAAGTCTTATTTTAATGAAAATATGATAACATTTTAAGCAATTTCCCCTTTACCAACAAAAGTCATATTCTACACAAATATGTATCACAATGCATCTGAATTTAAGGAAAGGGTTTTAACCCTTTCCCTCATATGACAATTCTGCAGCAGACGACTTTGAACGTATTTTGTCAAAACATAGAAAATCTCTATAATTGAATGGATAACCTATAACAAAAAGTGGAAAACATTGTGGCAAAAGGAGAAATTGCACGTTTTGTGCAATTTCTTCTTTTGTCACTATGTTTTCAAAAAGTCGTCTGCTGCATAGGCGTCAGAAAGCGTCTATATGAGGGAAAGGGTTAAAAGATGAGGAAAATGATGTTGGGTAGGATTGTACTAATAGTTTTTATTATATGCCTGTTTATTTTCCGGTGGAAATACACACAGATTGACATGCGCAAATACACCACGATAGATTAAAATTCCGTATCTATATGCGGTGTAAATACAAGATTGTGACGTCATACAGTGACGTGACCGGTTTGATGATGATATTGGGCAGAGCATACGTATTGGAATGCATTATGGGGCGTGGCGTAATCATTGAAGCGATATTCATCGGCCCTTCATAATCTTAATTTTACGGTTAATAAAATGTAAACTCAATAAATTTTCGCTGCTCATAGATTGTAGGTATATAATAAAAGGAATATTACGTTGCGGGAGCGATAAATGTGTTCGTATTGCACGACTCGTAGCGTGGGAAAATCCATATCTTACTCGACCTTCGGTCTCGTAAGATATCGATTTTTCCACGCTACTTGTAGTGCAATACAAACCCTTTTATCGCTCCCGCAACGTAATATTCCGTATCTATTACAACCAGATTATGTTTCAAACATGTTATTTTTGACACAACTTTTTTTATTGGTAGGAAATAAACAAGACTTGTATAAAAAAGTGAAGTATTAAACATACATGTAATTAATATGTATATGTAAGTAAAAGAAATTTGATTAACCCTTTCCCTCATATAGATGCTTTCTGACGCTTCTGCAGCAGACGGCTTTTTGAAAACATAGTAACAAAAGAAGAAATTGCACAAAACGTGCAATTTCTCCTTTTGTCACAATGTTTTCCACTTTTAGACATAGGTTATCCATTCAATTATAGAGATTTTCCATTATTTGACAAAATATGTTCAAAGTCGTCTCCTGCAGAATTGTCGTATGAGGGGAAGGGTTAAACAATATTTTCAAAAAGGCATCTGCTGCAGAGGCATCAGAAAGCGTCTATATGAGGGAAAGGGTTAAAGATTATGCAACAGTGTTATGATGAAAAATACACGTAGAGCTGTTAGTGATGTCACTGAAATATCGTTGAAAGCGGCGTAACTTACTTTTTGATTGAGCAGCATGCATGCATGGCAACGCATGTCAGTATATTGATGTTTTTAAGGTCGTCTGCTGCAGATTTGTTATTTGCAGAAAAGTGTATAATTCTTTACCTGATTTTAAAGTTGCCGGCTTAGAGAAAACACCTGACAAAAAATGAAACCTGAAACATTAATTTTGTAACAGAACCGAGACTATCATTAAAATTGCTTGTGTTGAGCAATTTGACATATACTGCTTATTCCTCTGATATTTTCAAAGCAGACAAGGCTTAACCCTTTTTCCAAATACAACAAATCTGCAGCAGATGACTTTAAAACGTCTTTACAAAACAAGAAAACATCTTTATAAATATAGTTATAATTACTAAATAAACATTGTGGTAAAAGGAGAAATCACTCGTTATGAGAAATTTCTCCTATTGCCACAATGTTTTCAAAAGTCGTCTTCTGCAGAGGCGTCAGAAAGCGTCTATATGAGAGAGAGGGTTAAGTTTATCAGATAAACTGCTAATGACATGAGGAAAGTTTAGATTGAAAAGTAAATTGAATGAATTACGACAGGTAACAGGTTAAGTTTTGATTTCCTGTCTGATGTTTGCCTTGTACTTTATTGAAAGCATATTAAAGAAAGGAAGTTAATTTTATAACAGAAAGGACAGTTCATTTTCAATGATTAATTCTTTCTGACTGTAAACTTCTTGGCAAAAACTGGCCAACTCCCTATAAATAAAAAGTATAATTATTAAATAGAGATGAAAAATATCTGGCAAAAGGAGAAATTGCTCAATATGAGTAAGCTCTCCTTTTACCACAATTTTGTCGGAGGAAGTAAGATGAAGATGCATCAAATTGCATCTGAAGGTGGGAAAGGATGAAAACAAAAATCTATGTCACTTCAAAAGAGTTCCTTCATTTCATACAATTCCAAATTAACAACCTTTTGATTATGTTTTACCTGTATAAGATTTAGCACCATTTTAAGTTTTTCAGTATCTTGAGCGGTAGATTATCACATTGTTCATGTGCAGTAGATGACTTTGGGAACATCTTGCAAAAATATGGAAAATCTCCATATCTAAAAGTACAATTATTGAAAAGTTAAATTAATCACCTAAGATGTTTTGAATTTGTTATCAAAATTAGAATTCCGAACATCAAGTTTCAAATCTTTTTTTCACCAACGATATCCTCGTACAAAGATTACAAGAACGGTTGGAGAAGAGAGATGCTACAAGTGCGTCAAAACGAATATGCAGGAGCAGGATGAAATGGGTTAAGGAAGTATAATTACCTTTCTTAATGCAAGCAAGAGATTCAAGATTGTCTTTGATAAAAAGGTAGTTGGGTTTTTGGCGGTTATTGTGTTGCCTGGCAGGGTGACACATATGATCACTTTTCTGTCTATCTGTTTTTCAACTTTAATTTACTGTCACTTATTGTCAGGTGACATGCATGCACGTTGCTTAAATATACATGTTTTAATATAGCCAAAGGGAGAAAATTTGCTAAGTCTCTATTTGTATTTCAAGAAAGTCTTATAAATTACTCATTGTTGAATAATATCAATTTGGCGCCTTTTGAGGAATGCACCACGTGAACCTTAGAGACAGATAGAATACTGATATACATGAAAGATATCAGCAGTCTGACTTTCTTCCTTCAATAGAATACTCAGTTTATATTTCATGTTCATTTAACCCTTTCCCTCATACGACAATTCTGCAGCCGACGACTTTGAACATATTTTGTCAAAACATAGAAAATCTCCATACAATGACAAAAAGTGGAAAACATTGTGGCAAAAGGAGAAATTGCACGTTTTGTGCAATTTCTTCTTTTGTCACTATGTTTTCAAAAAGCCGTCTGCTGCAGAGGCATCAGAAAGCGTCTATATGAGGGCAAGGGTTAACCACTAGCTCAGTATAATATTTTTAGTGTCTACTTGAACATTATATATATTTACAGTTGTATTGTTTGAATTTTATACAAAGTTGAAAATATTCTTTAAAAGGAGATAGTTTTAATTTTGAGTCCTAAGGCCTGTCTTCTTTTCCCACCATGTTATGAAAAGTAATCTGTTACAGAGGCACCAGAAGAAGTGTCTATAGCCCAAAAGAGTGAATTCTGTTACAGAGGCATCAGAAGATGTGATGTATCTATTGCCCAAAAGGGTGGATTTTGATCAGTCTTAGATTTAACTAATCAGGAAACGGGTTAAGCCTTTTTACTACAACATCATATCTAGTCAGCAGTACTGGGTTATCTCTATGCGCCCTACCCTCTCCCTAAGATATTTATCAGAGCTCTAAGATAAGGGGCATTATTCATGATCTAAACTCCTCATTTGACACTCATACCCTATGATGTGGGTACGCAAACGTTTTCTTTTTGAGTACCCATAACATAGGTTTTAGTTAAGTAATAAGAGAGAGGGTTTGGTTGAGTAGAAAGACAGATATTGTGGAGAAAAGACCAGTATGCTCCTCCGAATCTAGTCCTCTGTATTCATGTTTGTGGGCTAAATTCTTTCTCTGATTCAGACAACTGTTGACACCTGGTTTACCCTGACACCAGTACTGGGTTATCTCTATGCCCATATATTCATGTTTGTGGGCTCAATCCCTTCCCTGGTATAAACAACCTTTGATACCTCTGTTGTAGACAACTTCTGAAAATAATGCCTTGTTAGTTAGACCCTTCCCTAGTTAAGCTTATATAGACAAACTTTTATACCTCTTGAAAATATGTTGTTATAATATAAGTAATTTATTGTGAGGAAAAAGGTAAATTGTTCAAACTGCAAACAGGGATGTTCTTGATAGGAGCAATTTCTTCTTTTCCCAGTGTTTCACATTCTCTACTTTCACTTTTAAACAAGGTCAAAATACTAAAAATGATAAAATCAATCATTTCCAGTGCATCCTAAACACATTTACAATGAATTTAAACTCATATATGTTATATATTCAATGCATTCTGGTGGTGGTATACACTAATTTCTTCGCAAACAAAGCTTTTTTAGAGATTATTCAGCATTGCTTGCGGCGCACCTATTTCGCGTAACTTGACCTTGAACCTTCTTATTTTATAAAAACTACTAAGCCTTTGTCACATAGAAAGATAGAAGCAACTTTTATTAGCTAACCTGAGAACAAAGTGCTCAAAAAGAGCTAGTGTGATCACCCTTTGTGTTTCATGCATTGCATGCTTCAAAGGCATCAAACTTTTAACCCTTCCTTACACTTTTTGATGCATCTGTAGCAGACAAAGTTTGAAAACTTTGTTGCTTAATGAGAAATTGCTCATAGACAAGACAAAATGTTTTTGACATAAGCTTATAAAGCATCTAGTCATATCACATAATTTATCAATAATTAATATGATATGTTTCCTGTCAAATAAACAATAAGCATATGTTGTATTGAAGAAAAATTGATAATATTGAAACATTACATTGAATAAATATTAGTATATATATAAATATCTTATTTTCGCCAAATTGTTAATGTAGTTAATGTTTGGTTCTTAAGAGTATTATATATGACCGGAGGCGAGGCAGGTCACTGTGGAGATTTTCACTGATAACTTCAACGTGGCTGTTTATGTTATCTCAATGTAGTCTCCACTGCACTGAATACACTTTTCATGTCTAGCTATCCACTGAGCAAATGTGTCCCTATACCACTCCCTCTCCAAGTCAGCTACCACAGTCTGTGTTGCCGAATGCACTTTTCATGTCTAGCTATCCACTGACCAAATGTGTCGCTATACCACTCTCTCATAAAGTCAGCTACCACTGTGACTAGTCTGTGTTGCCACTGAAAGGCCTTGAAAACTATCAAACGTATCACCTTTAATGCGGATTGTTGCTGTGTGACTGTGGGCATTGTCCTGGTGTAAATAATGCTCTTCTCTAGCTCTAATCCTTGTCGCTTATGTCTGATGGCTATAACTAGATCTGTCTGCAGAACCTGGAATGCACAATTAAAGTAAAGGTAAATGCAAAATGAATGACCATTTATAAGCACCTTTAATGTTGCATAATGGTTTGAAATATCGTAGATCGTTTGTAACAATTTGAAAATTACAAACAGTCTGAAACGAAAATAAAAATAACATATCAATTAGCTGTTCGGACTGGACCGGGACCGATTAAAATATGTTAAACTGATTAACTAGTAACTAGCAAACAGAAGCCTTTAACCCATTAGCATTATCTATCAAACTGAAGGGAGTAATTACATAACACGATTGTCACACCCTCGTTGACAATTATCGGACAGCTTATCGTGTTTACGTCACAGTAAGTGACTCTCGCTAAGGGTTTTAGAAACAAAGACTGTGTTGACTGGCTAGGATTTTATTGTTTTTTAGCTCACCTGAGCTTTGCTCAAGGTGAGTTATTGTGATCGCCTTTTGTCCGGCGTCTGTCAACTTCTTCTCCTCAGTAACCAGTGGGTCAATTGGGATGAAACTTCACAGAAAGCATCCTCTCAATGACCTCACCAGAATTCCTTCAAATATTTGGGATCCATGCAGAATTCTGGTTTCCATGGCAACAATACGAAAAAAACTTCAAAATTCTTCTTCTCCTAAACCGGTTGGCAGATTTTGAAATTATTTTGTAGAAATGTTCCTTTGGTAACCCTCTATCAGATTCCTTGAAGCCATGTTGATTGGTCGAAAAACATGGCCGCCAGGGGGGGGCGGGGCTTTTTTGCCTTATATGGCTATAGTGAAAACTTAAAAAATCTTCTCCTCCAAAAGTGTGTCAGGCCGATTTTCAAATAATTTTGTAGAAATGTTCCTTGGGTGACCCTCTATCAGATTCCTTGAAGCCATGTTGATTGGTAAAAAAACATGGCCGCCAGGGGGGCGGGGCTATTTTGCCTTATATTGCTATAGTGAAAACTTAAAAAATCTTCTTCTCCGAAAGTGTTCAGCCGATTTACAAATAATTTTGTAGAAATGTTAATTGGGTGACCCACTTTCAGATTCCTTCAAGCCATGTTGATTGTTCAAAAAACATGGCCTCCAGTGGGCAGGGCTATTTTGCATTATATGGCTATAGTGAAAACTTAAAAAATCTTCTCCTCCAAAAGTGTCTGGCCGATTTTCAAATAATTTTGTAGAAATGTTCCTAGGGTGACCCTCTATCAGATTCCTTCAAACCAAGTTGATTGGTCGGAAACTATGGCTGCCAGGGGGCGGGGCTTATATAGCTAAAGTGAAAAAGAAAAAAAAATCAGGTGAGCGATTTCAGGGCCATCATGGCCCTCTTGTTTATTTACAGTGACATATAGCGTAGGTATTCATGAGATTTCATAAATATCGGACTGATTTTTAGCTCTCCTGAGCTTTGCTCAAGGTGAGTTATTGTGATCGCCTTTTGTCCGGCGTCCGTCCACTTCTTCTCCTCAGTAACCAGTGGGTGAATTGGGATGAAACTTCACAGAAAGCATCCTTTCAATGACCTCACCAGAATTCCTTCAAATTTTTGGGATCCATGCAGAATTCTGGTTTCCATGGCAACGAAATGAAAAAAACTTCAAAATTCTTCTTCTCCCAAACTGGTTGGCAGATTTTCAAATAACTCTGTAGAAATGTTCCTTGGATGAACCGCTATCAGATTCCTTCAAGCCATGTTGATTGGTAGAAAAACATGGCCACCAGGGGGGCGGGATTTTTTTGCCTTATATGGCTATAGTGAAAACTTAAAAAATCTTCTCCACCAAAATTGTGAGGCCGATTTTCAAATAATTCTGTAGAAATGTTCCATAGGTGACCCACTATCAGATTCCTTCAAGCCATGTTGATTGGTGAAAAAACATGGCCACCAGGGGGCGGGGCTATTTTGCCTTATATGGCTAAAGTGAAAACTTAAAAAATCTTCTCCTCCGAAAGTGTCGGGCAGATTTTCAAAAAGATTTGTAGACATGTTCCCAAGGTGACCCTCTATCAGATTCCTTCAAGCCAAGTTGATTGGTCGAAAACTATGTATGGCTAAAGTTCAAACCGTTTGAATTTCGGTATTCCTTAGCCCTGGTGCTCTCTCTGCTCCATGTGGTCCTTTGCCACGAGACCCAGTGAGCACTAAGTTTACGCATGTGCAAAATAATGTTCTGTCAAGATTCTATGCACAGATACTCTGATTATTCCAGTGAGGTCACTTTAATCCCACACCTAGTATCTGCGACCTTGATCAAGTACGTCTTTGATTATCCCCACTAATGTCATAGTATTGCCTTGCGTACACAACCTGTGTCTTCATTTATGTCCTCGCTTCTATCTTTGAACTGTTTGAACCATTTGAAAACCTGAGCAAACTCTATATACAGCTGGTTTAACCCTTTCCCTCATATGACAATTCTGCAGCAGACGACTTTGAACATATTTTGTCAAAACATAGAAAATCTCTATAATTGAATGGATAACCTATGACGTAAAGTGGAAAACATTGTGTCAAAAGGAGAAATTGCACGTTTTGTGCAATTTCTTCTTTTGTCACTATGTTTTCAAATAGCCGTCTGCTGCAGAGGCGTCAGAAAGCGTCTATATGAGGGAAAGGGTTAATAGCTGATTCTTTTAGCATATCTCAAGTCCGCGTTGTCGTTTTACCGAGATATATACACAATTTTATGAAAGTGTGGTGATCAGAAAAATCATCATACTTTGCACGTTGTTTTTAATCACCGCTTACAAAACAATAATTTGGATGGATATGATGTCAGTATTTTAAGAAGCCGGCAAAGTACGTCACGTTAGGTATACACAACGTTGCGCCAAACTGTATTGATTATTATGTCTCCTCCCTCCGGAGGAGACATATTGCTTTTGCCTGCGCCGTCTGTCTGTCTGTCTGTCCGTCCGTCTGTCTGTCCGTCTGTCTGTCTGTCAGGGCGTCCACATTTCTTGTCCGGCCTTTATCTCACAACCCCTTGGCCACATTTCTATGAAACTTCACAGGAGTCATTGGTACAACGTCTAGTTGCGCATATTACGAGGGCGTTTAATTTGACCTACTTTTGGATGAGTTATTGCCCTTTCTTAAAATTGCCATTTCATTCTTGTCCGGCCTTCATCTCACAACCCCTTTGCCACATTTCTATGAAACTTCACAGGAGTCATCGGTACAACGTCTAGTTGTGCATATTACGAGGGCGTTTAATTTGACCTACTTTTGGATGAGTTATTGCCCTTTTTTTAAAATTGCCATTTCATTCTTGTCCAGGGCGTCCACATTTCTTGTCCGGCCTTTATCTCACAACCCCTTGGCCACATTTCTATGAAACTTCACAGGAGTCATCGGTACAACGTCTAGTTGCGCATATTACGAGGGCGTTTAATTTGACCTACTTTTGGATGAGTTATTGCCCTTTCTTAAAATTGCCATTTCATTCTTGTCCGGCCTTCATCTCACAACCCCTTTGCCACATTTCTATGAAACTTCACAGGAGTCATCGGTACAACGTCTAGTTGTGCATATTACGAGGGCGTTTAATTTGACCTACTTTTGGATGAGTTATTGCCCTTTTTTTAAAATTGCCATTTCATTCTTGTCCGGTCTTCATCTCACAACCCCTTTGCCACATTTCTATGAAACTTCACAGGAGTCATCGGTACAACGTCTAGCTGCGCATATTACGAGGGCGTTTAATTTGACCTACTTTTGGATGAGTTATTGCCCTTTTTTTAAAATTGCCATTTCATTCTTGTCCGGCCTTCATCTCACAACCCCTTTGCCACATTTCTATGAAACTTCACAGGAGTCATCGGTACAACGTCTAGTTGCGCATATTACTAGGGCGTTTAATTTGACCTAATTTTGGTTGAGTTATTGCCCTTTTTTTAAAATTGCCATTTCATTCTTGTCCGGCCTTCATCTCACAACCTCTTTGCCACATTTCTATGAAACTTCACAGGAGTCATCGGTACAATGTCTTGTTGCGCATATTACGAGGGCGTTTAATTTGACCTACTTTTGGATGAGTTATTGCCCTTTTTTAAAATAAATCACTAACTGACAAAATACAGTCAGCCAGACAAATACCCCTTGGGGGAGACATATGTTTTTCCCAAAAACAACCTCTAGTTACAGAAGATATCAACTTCTAATGGTTGCAATAGATTTTAAAATTATGACCTGCCCTGTCTAAGCGAAGGTTGGTTACATTATAAAAATAATGCTTGAATTCCAAAGCTTCTAGATAAGCCTTTGTGTCTGCCAAATTTTTATCAAATTGTGTTCATACAAAGCAAAACTCCATGTAATTCTTGGACGCCCCTGTAATATAAATGTATGATTTATGTACATTGTCAATTCGACGACTTTTGATTGTAAAATGAAATACTGAGCAATTCCCTTTTGCCACAATGTTTTCAACTAGATTCAATAATCGTAATTTCACTGATGAAGGTCTTCCATATTTTTGCTAAGAAGTTTTCAAAATAGACTGCTGCAGATTTGTTTCATGTGGGAAAGGATGAATGAAAAGGATGCAAGCTTATGTGGCAAAGAACTATTTCTACTATTACATTTTGACTAATAACATCATGAGAAATGCTGTCATGAGCTATGGTTGGCATGCTTTTTAACCCCACCCTACATACAGACGAGTTCTGACACCTCTGCAGCAGGCAACTTTTGAAAATATTGTGTCAAAAGGAGAATTTTCTCTTCTTGAGCAATTTCTCCTTTTGCAACAATGTTTTCTTCTCCATTTAGTTATCAAACTCTAATCAATGGAGATTTATAACAATATATATTCAATGTCGACTGCTGCAGATTTGTTGTATGTGGGAAAGGGATAAACCTACATCTTTCTTAAACGTAAATTGGTTAGCTTCACAAAAAGGCTGCTATGAGGGAACAAAGTGACACTAATTGCTTTCTGTCTTTGAAAACCCTTATCCCACCTTTTGAAAACCACGTTTTAAAGAAAAATAGATACCTCGAACGTTTCAAAGAATAGTAAGATATGCATTTGGAAATCTTGTGGGGGAATAAAGAAAGTAATCCATACATGCAGTTTCTCCCTTTTTCCATTATATTTTGCAAAAACTGCAGAGACATCTGAAGGCATCAGGAAAAGAATTAAATGACAGGAGAGGTTCCTTGGTAAATCTATTTTCCAATTTGGAAAAAAGCTAACAAAACTTTTGCGAACTTTTAATTTGTACCGGCAGAATTTCAAAACCAATAAATGCTATGCACAGCATTTGAAGCATTGGCGCTTTCTAACGCCTCTTCAGCAGACAACTTTCGAAAACATTGAGATGTGTTTTTCTTCTTTATTTAAAATCAATATGAATCAATATTATAATCGCAAATCTACATTTAATTTAATTCTATGGACATCATTTGAAGCTTTAATTAATTGAACCCCCATTTTCCACATACAGTCGGTTTCCACACCTCTGTAGCAAACTTCTTATGAAAACATTGAGATAATTATGTATCAATATTGTCCTTCCAAATTTCTACATCTTTTAACGTTTACATTAGATAATTTTCAAAACACTTGATGTCAGATAAACATGTTGTAAATGACTTTAAGATTTAAAGTCTGTTTATGTTCCACTTTTTTAGCTCAAGGTTAGCTATTGTGGTCACCCATTTAACGGGAAATGGGTGGCCATAATAGCTAAAGGAAGAAAATGAATACAACTTTTGGTTAGTTAGTTTTTAGATGACTGTCTCTTATAAAAAAATTATTATGTCGTATTGATTGTTAAAAAGAAACCATGCCTGTCAGGCCATAAAAGAAAAAGAGGTAAAATGACAAAACTTTTTAACCCTTTCAGCGCCGAATTGTTTAAAGTAGACTTCCATGTTCAAACTTGGACGACTCTATTTTCATGTTATAGGATTTTTGGAATATTTTTATAACTCACAGCCAAACAATGCAGATTTCAGGTGAGACAGCTCGTTACGAGCTGACTCACCTGAATCTGCATTGTTTGCAAACAGCTCAATATTGCCTTTGGCGCTGAAAGAGTTAACTCTTCTGATCTGAAAGTGTTTGTCTAATTTCAACATATTTTCTAAGAAATTTTCCTTATGTGACAGTGTACTAAAATTGTTCTAGTACTTTATAATCCATATTTATTGTTTGAAAAACATGTCCACCAGCTAGCATCAGTTAACCCTTTCCCACATATAAATGGTTTCTGATGCCTCTGCAGCAGACGACTTTTGAAAACATTGTGAAAATAGGAGAAATTGCTCAAAACGAGCAATTTCACCTTTTGCCACAATGTTTTCAACTTTTTTCAACAATAATAGTTATTCCATCTTTTTGCATGATTGTTTTTAAAGTCGTCTACTGCAGATTTATTGTATGTGAGAAAGGGTTAAAGGCCACAACATTGAAAGTCTTCTTCTCTTATAGTTCTTGTCTGATATCACCATCAGTTGACAGAACTGTGCCTCAGATGACTCTAGAAAAGTTCGACCCATTTTAATTTGTTGAACAAGATCACCCCTAAGAGTCGGAAAAAGTTTCACTTATATTGCAGATTCGCTTTAACTGGGAAAATTGCATTTATCAAAATAATTTAACCCTTTCCCACCTAAAGACGTCATGCATTTTGACGCATCTGCAGCAGACGACTTTTGAAAACTTTGTGGCAAAAGGATAAATTGCTCATGAGCTACTTTTCCTTTCGCCATAATGTTTTCACAAGTCGTCTGCTGTAAAATGGTGAAATGCCTTATCCTGCATCATTCGTGCAGCTGGCCTTGCAATCATCATAGATTAACCTTTTGCAGCAGACGACTTTGAATAGATATTGACAAAAACATGAAAAATCTCCTTGAATTTGAGTTTAATAATTAAATAGAGTGGAAAACATAATGTGGCAAAAGGAGAAATTGCGCATTTGTTTAGCAATTCTTCTTTTGCCACAATTATTTCAAAAGTTGTCTGCTGTAGAGGCATCAAAATGCGTCGACAAGTTGGAGCGGGTTACGTGGTTGGTGTTGCTGTATATTAACCCTTTCCCTCATATAAACGCTTTCGGACGTCTCTGCAACAGACGGCTTTTTGAAAATATAGTGACAAAAGAAGAAATTGCACAAAAATGGCAATTTCTCCTTTTGCCACAATGTTTTCCACTTTTAGTCATAGGTTATCCATCCAATTATGGAGATTTTCTATGTTTTGACAAAATACGTTCAGTCGTCTGCTGCAGAATTGTCGTATGAGGGAAAGGGTTAATAGATAAGTGACTAACAATGCAGTCCCAAGATTAGACTGTACAATTATTTTGCACACTCGGATCTTGGTCTACACCGTTTGCATATGTTGCTGAATGTCTTCAATAAATAACTGTGTGTGTGAATGTTGTTTAAAGTCGCTTATAGTGGGCGGGATAAGGGTTATATTTTCAGAATTCAAAACACGTGTCACACTGACTTTTTGTAGAATGGGCTCTGCGGAAGTTTGGGCCCACGTAGATAGTCCGTTATCTGTCAATCTAAATCTGGCTGTGTGAATGTAATGTCTGACTGATGTCCTCAAGGAGGTTTGTCCTGATATGGGCAAAAATGTCATTAAAATGTAATGGAACACTTGGCTGGGTGTTTGATTTAATTTTAACCCATTCCAACATGCAGACAACTTATGACACATCTATAGCAGACAAGTTTAAAAAACTTGGTGGCAAGGGGAGAAATTGCTCATAACGAGTAATTCCATTCTTTGCCACAAATAATTAAATTGTTTTCAACTCTATATTATAGTTGTTTATAAAGATTTTCTATATTTATTAAGCCAAATGAGTTCAAGGTCATCCACTGCATAGTTTTTGTATGTGGGAAAGAGTTAAACTCTTTTCTTATGTGCCTGTAGCAGACAATATTTAGACTTCTTATATGTAACCCACTATCATTTCAAATCATTTCTCATAAGATTAAACTTCCCTAAGGCTAGAATTTCATTTCTTTTCCATAGATGTTTTGAAATTGGAGAAGTCAAATACATGTTGTAGCCTATAAGGTGTTCTGTTCATATCATTAACTGTGAATTTAATTGAATTCAATTTAGGTTTTTGAATATTGATAAGTGTACAGTTTAGAAAACCTGAAGAGCGAAAACCTGCATAGAATGACAATTTAACATTTTTCCAATGTAACAAAAAAGCAAATGGGCAAATGGAAAATGTCGACAAAAGACAAAAATATTTAAGGATAAGGTGGAAAACATTATGACAAATGGAGAAATTGCTTGTAAGAGAGATGGGTTGCATAGCGTGTATAGTCTATAATAAAAAGCAGCTTTGATCTAATCATAAGCTCTATTTAATTTTTTCCTGATAAAGAAAAGTTTAGATATCTTCATAAAGCAGGATGTTTTTAGCGCGACTTTTGAACAAACGAGAGCTATTGTCATGACCCTGGCATCGTGGTCGTCCGGTTAAGGTTTTTTGTTGGCGGCGGCGTGGACGTCCGGTTACGTTTTTTTGTTGGCGGCGGCGTGGTCGTCGGTTACGTTTTTTTGTTGGCGGCGGCGTGGTCGTCCGGTTAAGGTTTTTTGTTCAGCTCAGCTTTTTTTTCTGTTTTCTATCAATCGAGCGTCTGTGCCGTACGCGGTGCTCTTGTTTAAAAACATGGTTTAAAAAGGAGAAATTGATCATTATGAGCATTATGAGCAATTTCTCCTGCAAACCAACTTTGTTTGTTGTCCCTTTTAGCCCTTTCCCACATACAACACATCTGCAGCAGATGACTAGAAAACATCTAGGACAATTTTAGAAACGGCTGTATAAATGAAATTACCATTGTTGAAATAGTTGAAAACATTGTAACAAAAGGAGAAATTGATAGTTTTGAGCAATTTCTTCTTTTGTCACAATGTTTTCAAAAGTCGTCTGATGCAGAGGTGTCTGTATGTGCAAAAGGGTTAATTCCCACATACAACAAATCTGCAGCAGAAAACTTGAAGAAAATCAGAAAAAAATAAAAAAATGAAGTGTAAATATTGTATAGAGGTGAAAACATATTGTGCCAAAAGAAGAAATTACTCGTCGTCCGCAATTTCTCCTTTAATCACAATCTTTTCAAAAAGTCATCTGCTGCAGACTACTTGTATGAGTTAAATAGATCAATCCTGGATGTATGATAGGATAACCTTGACTTACTTTTGTATCCTTCCCATCTTACAGATGCAATATGACGCATTTACAGTAGAGGACTATCACTATGAGCTGAGCAATTCATTTTTTGGCCACATTGTTTTCATTTTTTTTCAATAAATAATTTCAATGGCAGAGATTCTCCAAGATGTCTTCAAAGTCCTCTGCTTCAGATTTGTTGAAGCAAGAAAGTTTTAACAATGAGACTCAGAGTGATATTTAGTTTCAATGAGAGTCGAATGAAGTGGCTTAACCCTTTCCCTCATATGACAATTCTGCTGCAGACAACTTGGAAAAATGGAAAATCTCTATAATTGAATGGATATATAACCTATGACTAAAAGTGGAAATGAGGGAAAGGGTTAATGCACATACAGCAAATGACACTGCAGTAGATGATAATAAAAAACTCTATTATTGAATGTTTAATTATTTAATTAAGATTAAAACATTATGGCAAAAGGAGAAATCGCTCATGAGCAACTTTCTTCTTTTGCCACAATGTTTTCAAACATTGTCTACTGCAGATGCATCATAATTTGAACAGGTTAAGTACCCAAGTGTCAACTAATGATCTTGTTGACATGCCCACCTACATTGATCTCTTCAGAATGATGGATTATCTTCAAATTTACATTGCCTCAGAAAATGGAAATGTTAACTGTTTACACAAAAAAAGACGGATTTTGACTTATTCACATTTCTTCACTTTTGAAAACATTTGGAAAAAAGGAGAAACTGCTCAAAAGGAGTAATTTCTCCTTTTCCAACAATGTTTCTACTATGATCACATTAGTTTACTTTTGAAAACATTTTAAAAAAAGGAGAAAGTGCTCAAGAGGAATGATTCCACCTTTTCCAACATTTCTGTATGATTATTCCAGTTTTTCCAGAAACGATACATTTTTGTCTCAACTATTCTTCAACCCTTTCCCCCCACATACAACAATCCTGCAGCAGACGACTTTGAAATCATCTTAACAAATCTATGAAAAATCTCTTGATAAGATAGCTTATTTGTTAACCCTTTCCCTCATACGACAATTCTGCAGCAGATGACTTTGAATGTATTTTGTCAAAACATAGAAAATCTCCATAATTGAACGGATAACCTATGACAAAAAGTGGAAACCATCATGGCAAAAGGAGAAATTGCATGTTTTGTGCAATTTCTTCCTTTGTCACTGTTTTCAAAACGCCGTCTGCTGCAGAGACATCAGAAAGCATCTATATGAGGTAAAGGGTTAAATAAAGTTGAAAAATATTTTCAAAAGTCGTCTGCTGCTATTGCGTTAAAATGCATCTTCAGGTGGGAAAGGGTTTAGCGGGACAACTCTTCAATACCATATCAGGTCGATTATGACAATATTTATCTATGAACCTGATATTATATTTGATGAGTCAGCTACTTGAACCATTTCCCACTTGCAGGGGCAATTTGTCGCATACACAGCAGACTACTTTAGCCACAATTAGTTTTCAACTCAAAGTTTGGGGGGGGGGTATATAGGAATCACCATGTCTGTCTGTCTGTCTGTCCGCATGAGAGAGTACTTGTGGGGTGCGTGTTTTTGCTAAAGCCCAGCCACCACCCTTATAAAGACACTTAGATAAATATTTTTTTTTTTTTTTTATAACGGGTATCTCATTTGCATATTAATGTTATTCATTCCGTAAAAGGGGGTTAATTATGGAATGAATTGCATATCATCTTCAGTGATAGTTCTAGTTATTCCTACCAAATATGCAAATGAGTTTGCAGTTGTCTTTTTTCTAGGGTTGTCTTAGAATCTTTGTTTTTTGGCGCCCAACACTTGCAGCAAGTATTTGCAGGCAATCGCTCTTGCTTTGTAGTTCTTTGTCTTGAAATGACAATAGGTCTAAATCATGATAAAAGTAAGATCTTCTCATTTTGATGTGAAAGTCTATCCCTGTTGAATTTCCTTGTGGTTTTTAGCTCCACTGGCTGAAAGCCAGTCGAGCTTATGTCATGGCGAATTGTCCGTCGTGCGTGCGTGCGTGCGTGCGTTAACTTTTTCCTTTAAACGACTTCTTCTCCCTAACCACTTGGCCAATTTGGTTGAAACTTCATGGGAAGCATCCTCTCAATGTCCTCTACTAAATTCCTTCAAATTTTTTTGATCCATTCAAAATTCTGGTTTCCATGGCAACCGAAAGAAAAAAATAGTGAGAACTTAAAAAATCTTCTTCTCCGAAAGTGTCAGGCCGATTTTCAAATAATTTTGTAGAAATGTTCCTTGGGTGACCCTTTATTAGATTCCTTCAAGAAATTTTGATTGGGCGAAAAACATGGCCGCCAGGGGGCGGGGCTTTTTTGCCTTATATAGCTATAGTGAAAACTTAAATAATCTTCTTCTCAAAAAGTGTTCAGCAGATTTTCAAATAATTATGTTGAAATGTTCCGTGGGTGACCCTTTATCAGATTCCTTCAAGCCATGTTGATTGGTAAAAAAACATGGCCGTCACAGGGCGGGGCTATTTTGCCTATATGGCTAAAGAGCAAACTTAAAAAATCTTCTCCTCCAAAAGTGTCAGGCCGATTTTCAAATAATTTTGTAGAAATGTTCCTTGTGTGAACCTTAATTAGATTCCTTCAAGAAATGTTGATTGGGCGAAAAACATGGCCGCCAGAGGGCGGGGCTATTTTGACTTATATGACCATAGTGAAAACTTAAAAAATCTTCTCCTCCGAAAGTGTCAGGCATATTTTCAAATAATTTTGCAGAAACATTCCTTTGGTGACACTCTACAAGATTCCTTTAAGCCATGGTGGTTGGTAAAAAAAATAGCCACCACGGGGCAGGGCTGTTTGGAGATTTTATTTTTGCCTTATGGCCGTGGAGCGATACTGGCCCTCTTGGGCCTCTTGTTTTATGACCCGGCCTGTTTCTATCAAAAATAAAACTGCTGATACTGCAAGCAGTTCTGTTTGTTCTCCATTTTCCATTACCAAGCTTTTTTTTCTAAAACAATAGTTGACTGTTCTGATAAATTGGTCTGGGATAACTCGCCATAGGCTTTAAAGATGGTTGTACGATGATATGGCAAAAATAGGAGATCTTGATCAGGCTATGTGGAGGTTCTGATCTTGGTCTTGGGTGGTCTCAAAGCCCTGAACTTTGTTTAATGTGTGATGTATTAAATGACATAGAAATTCTCTTTCTGACATTGCAACCTGAATACCTTTCAAAAATAAATTTGGAAATTACTGTCTTTGTACTGCTCTTGCCCTATTTTCTTGAAAGGAAAACTATAAGCAAAAAGTGCATACTTATATATAGATTACACTTTCATATATTATGTATGTAAATCAAGTCTTGATGTACTCACTATTTGAAGGATGTACACGTTTTCCACATAAGACAAATTTGCAATGAAATTATAATTATTGAATAGAGATGAAAACATTGTTAACCCTTTCCCTCATATAGACACTTTCTGACGCCTCTACAGCAGACAGCTTTTTGAAAACATAGTGACAAAAGAAGAAATTGCTCAAAACAAGCAATTTCTCCTTTTGCAACAATGTTTTCCACTTTAAATCATAGGTTATAATCCATTCAGTTATAGAGATTTTCTTTTTTTTTGACAAAATATGTTCAAAGTCGTCTGCTGCAGAATTGTCGTATGAGGGAAAGGGTTAAGAGATGAAAGCTTTTGTTTGCAATCAGGGAAATTGCTCTTTTTGAGTACCAAGGGATGCTGCAATGATTATGAATCATTTCTCAGTTTGCAACCATGTTTTCAAAAGACGTGTGCTGCTGATGCATCAAAACAAGGTTGCATGTTGGAAAAAGTTAAGTTCTTTTTTCTCAAGTACAAGGGTCTCTGAAGTGAATTGCAACAATGAACAAAGTGAAACATTTCTTATCTCATTACTGCAATCTGGCAAATATTTTGGTGTTGGACACCTTAAATTTTGGTCTTTTGTTTTGACCCTTACCTTTCCTACTCTCCAAGCTATCCACAGGTTTATTAAAAGAAAAAAAAGCAGAAAATTTCTTAATTTGTAAACTTTTGACAAGTTCTAGATTGTTGTACTGAATGTAATGTTTACAATAGGGAAACCTGGGAAACTTTTAAAATTAACACTTTCCCATTTGCAGATGCATTTTGATGCAATTGCAGCAGACACATTATAAAACAAACCATTGTGGAACATGAAGAAATTGCTCATAATGAGCAATTTCTACTTTTGTCATGATAATGTTTGAACTTTATTCAATAATTACAATTTCGTTCAAAGAGATTTTAGATGTTTTCAAACTTGTCTGCTTCAGCATAATCGCGTGTGGGAAAGGACTATTGAATGAATAGTTTATTCTGAATAGTTTAAGAAAAGAGTAATTGAGTCAAAAATAATTAAGGAAAAATACCTTGTCCTTTTATCATTTGTCTATTATGCCTTAAATTGAGACATCCACAGACCACCGTATAATTACCTAATTAGCGCAATCAACCTTATGGTATTATATGGGGGTGAAATCATCATTATGGGCTCTTTTGTTCATGTGTTCATTATGTAAACTTACCTGCCATATTTCTGTGTGATTTGTCATTTAAAATCAGGTGTTGAAATGTTGACAAGTCATGCTGTGGTATCCGAGATTTCTCCAGTTTTCAGATAACACTTTAGATCACCTGAACCAGACGCTCAAGGTGATCTATTCTGATTACGCTCTGTCTGTTGTCTGTCTGTCGTCGTTTACGTTTTAGCTTTTAACATCGTCTCCTCCAAAACCACTGGACAAATTTCAACCAAACTTCACACAAATCTTCTTTTGTTGATCCTTTTTTAAAATTGTTCAAAGCTTTATAATCCATGGAGAACTTTGGTTGATGAGGGGGGAAATAGACAAATCATTAAAAATTCTTCTCTGAATCCGCTTAAAGGATTCTAATATAATTTGACAGAAATGGGTGACCCTTTACAAACATTGTTCATGCCATATTGATTGGTTAAAAAACATGGCTGCCAGGTGGCATCAGAAAAGGGGCAAAATGGCAAAATGACAATCTTTTTAAAACAGCCGGGTCATGCCAAATACTTCAAAAATGGTAGTAATGGCTGCCCCCCCCCCCCCCCCCCCCCCCCCATGGCGCTCAGCGTTGCGGGTTTAGCATAACTACTGACTGGCTGCTGTCAGGCTTAATGGACCAGTAGAACTGGTAAATTACCCAGGAAAGGCAGTCATATAACTGAAAAAATAATGAAAGCGGCGTTAAACACCAAACAATTAATCTATCAATCCTCCCAAAAATGAGGCCACCACTGGATGGTGGTAATTTGTCTTTCTTTAGGCTTTATAGAAATCTTCTCTTGTTATAATAAAGCAACTGTTAGTTGATGGCATGGTCCTTCAAAAAGTAAGTCCTCTAGGGGATGGAGTAGTTTTTCTTTCTATTTACTCAAGTCAGAGATATACAAGGCCCTCAAGCAATACCAGTTGTGAGTTGTAGACTAACTGGAACTGCATTGGGACTCCACTGAATTTGAGATTGGATTGATTGAACTCGAGATGAAATCCCACTGGTATTCAAGGGGTTTCCACTGGTATAAGAGTATTCCAACGGAATTCCACTGGAATTTGACCCTTTCCCTCATTTAGACGCTTTCTGACGCCTCTGCAGCAGACGGCTTTTTGTAAACATAGTAAACAAAAGAAGAAATTGCACAAAATGTCTCCTTTTGTCACAATGTTTTCCACTTTTAGTCATAGGTTATCCATTCAATTATAGAGATTTTCCATTATTTGACAAATATGTTCAAGGCCGTCTGCTGCAGAATTGTCGTATGAGGGAAAGGGGTATATGGCATTCCTATTGTATATTTCAATGCTATTCCACTTGAATACCAACATAATTTCACTGGAATTCTACTAGTGTTTCCCTGGAAGTCCACTTGAATACCAACATAATTTCACTGGAATTCTACTAGTGTTTCCCTGAAAGTCCACTTGAATACCAACATAATTTCATTGGAACTCTATTAGTGTTTTTCTGGAAGTTCACTTGAATTAAGATGGAATTCCAATGGCATTCCACTGGTATTCAGATCGATCTCACCTGGAATATCAAAGGAATTTAGATGGAATTCCACGTAAATTTAGTGGAGTTTAAATGGTTTTCAAGATGAAGTTCCAGGAATCTGCTGTGGTCGAGATTTTCTAGCCTAGTACTGGTTTGTTTACCCAGGGATCATGAATAATTAAATTTAATTGCGCGCTAAATGACCTTAGCTGTCGATGCGCCATAAAACAATATACATTCATTCATTCATTCATTCCAGATGCTTATTTTCACCTAGGAGAGCTGCTTTGAAAAATAAATGAAGAAATGAAATATGCAGCATCAGGAAATTAGGAAAAACATAATATCATATAGCATTGAAAACAATGAGAAATACTTGTTTCTCCATTTCCCTCAACGTTTTCTAAAAGTCAATTGCTGAAATGGCGTCAAAAAGGTTCTGTCTGGGAACGACTTAAGATAAATTATGATTTTTTTTTTTTTTACTTTCAGTAAATCCACCCCGAGATCTAGTCTTTCATCTGTCATTTCCACCTGGTTGGAGATATGAAAACATTAACAATTTGTTTTCTGGTTTTGGTGAGTATATCTGTTTACCTAATCATTCATTTTAACCCTTTCCCTTATACCGCATTTTTGCAGCAGGCGACTTTGAACATATTTTGTCAAAAAATAGAAAATCTCTGTAATTGAATGGATATTCTATGACTAAAAGTGGAAAACATTGTGGCAAAAGGAGAAATTGCTCGTTTTGAGCAATTTCTTCTTTTGTCACTATGTTTTCCACAAGCCGTCTGCTGCAGAGGCGTCAGAAAGCGTCTATATGAGGGAAAGGGTTAACCCCTTACCACATACAACAAATCCCTACTAGCCAACTTTGAAAAAAAACACCTAGGCAAAAACATAGAAAATCCCTTCAGAATGAAAGTTCAACCATAGAATAGATTTGAAATGATTGGGTCAAAAGTTGTCTGCTGTAAATGTGTCAAAATTTATCTGCAAGTGGGAAAGGTTTAAGTGCTGAAGAATATTTTAATGTTTCTTTAACATTCAGGAACTAAGGGATATTTTCACATCATAAGCAATTTTTTTTTAACCACAATGATTTTAGTCTACAAAATAATCTTGGATTATCTATAACTATGAATATTAATGGCCTGCCAGTAAAACATTTGTATTTATGTCTCATAACTTTGAAGAGACTAGAAGGCCATATTGCTCTGACTACACTCGTTCATGTGTGTTTACTATAGTTCTTAGAACGTGCCATTACTTACCTGACTTGTTCATGTGTGTGTTCACTATACTTTTTTTTTGTCCGGCATCTGTCTGTCCGTCCATCTGTCTGTCTGTCTCTGTCCATCACACTTTTTCGTCACACTTTCAATGAGCAGGTGCAGGTGACACATTTGCTCCGCGGAGCACTCCATTCTAAATATATTTTCATGTAAATTTTCGGTAAAGTTATCTTGATTTTCTCTATTTACATATTGCTTATACATTTACAACCTTTTCACAAGTTTCTGCCAACATGTGTAGATCTAATAAGACATATGTACATTTGAACCTTTTCCCATGGACAGGCTCATAAGAGATATTATTGTTGTTGGCTAAAATAAATATGTACAGACTTGGTTGTGTTGTGGTAAGATGTCTCGGGTTAGGGAGGTCCCAGCTTCTTACCCCGGCCAGTTCATACCAAAGACTTGAACTAGAAATGGCTTTAATCGCTGAGCTACGGGTTGTTGGGTTAGTATAACGTCCAACGGACTTGTGTCTTGATAAATGGACCAGTAGTACTGATAACTTTCCCAGGAAATGTCATTATTTAACTTAAAAAAATTGTCAAAAAATCAAGAAAAAAGAGATTTATTTATTGATGTCGGCTCAACAAATATACCAACTTGGTTGTGTTGTGGTAGGGAGCCTCATGTGCGGGAGTACCCAGCTTCATACCAAAAACTTAATAAATGGTAGAAATGGCTTTCCCTCCTTGGCACTCAAGATTTTGGAGTTTTGCATTATGCCTGACTTGCTGCTGTCAGAATAAATGTACTCATAACTTAGCCAGGAAACACTGGGATGTAACTGAAACAATTGTTGAAAGCGGCATAAAGCCAACAAACAATGATAACCTGTGACCCTATGTTGTAGGTAACTTCCATGTTGATTGGATAGATGATACTTCAGTGTTTGTAGTGTTGATGAGCCAGGGAGATGCAGATAGAGGTAGGACACAAATCTAACATTTTTAGATTACCTGAGCCGAAGGCTCAATGTGATCTATTCTGATCTCTCTCTGTCCGTCGTTAACTTTTAGTTTTAAACATCATCTTCTCCTAAACAACAGGACCAATTTCAACCAAACTTCTCGGGGAATGTTTCTTTGGTGGTCCTCTTTCAAAATTGTTCAAAGATTTAAATTCCATTGAGAACTTGGGTTGCTGCGTCATCAGAAAGGGGGCAATCTTTTAAATTATTCTTCTCT
Organism: Serripes groenlandicus; assembly: GCA_031761405.1. NCBI lineage: Eukaryota > Metazoa > Mollusca > Bivalvia > Cardiida > Cardiidae > Serripes > Serripes groenlandicus. The sequence goes on from JASEVX010000004.1 coordinate 98,139,806, forward strand.
GATCTGCCCGTCAGATTCCAGTCCCTTTACAAAAATTGTTAAAGCCATATTAATTGGTTGAAAAACATGGCAACCAGGACGCATAAAAAAAGGGGCAAAAAGACAAAACTTTAATTTTCCATCCTTATAAAAGTTCTTGTTTGATTTCAAGATAATTTTGAAGAAATGTTCTTTTATTGATCCTCTACTTAATTTTTTCCAGCCATATTGATTGGTTACAAAATTATAGCAACCATGCGTCATCACAAAAGGGGTAAATTGAACTTTAAGCTACAAATGACAACTCCTACCATTCCACTGGAACAATTTCAATTTCACTTCACAAGAATGTTACTTTGTTGGTCCTCTTTTAAAATTGTTCATAAACTAACATTCTGTGTAGAACCTTGGTTGCTGCGGCATCAGAAAGTGAGAACAATACCCTAACTTCAAAATCCTTTTCCTACATAATCCGCTTGTCAGATTCCAAGATGAATTGGCAGAAATGTTCACTCCAGTGACCTTCTACGAAAACTGTTCAAGCCATATTGATTTCGTTGAAAAACAGGGCAGCAAGGAGGCATCAGGAAAGGCACTAACAGTGTCCACTATTTGCAGTTTTATTTGCACTCTTGATCAAATTTTTCCCAGATATTTTCAGTTTGGTTGCAGTTAGATATTTGCTACTAATTTCCTATCTATCACTCAGGTGATCGATTAGGGCCATCTTTGCCCTCTTGTTAGTATACCTTGTTTGTAAACCATTTCCCGATTACATAAAATCTGCAGCTTTGGAATCATCTAAGCTTAACCCTTTCCCTCATACGACGCTCTCTGAGGCCTCTGCAGCAAACAGCTTTTTGAAAACATAGTGACAAAAGAAGAAATTGCACAAAACGTGCAATTTCTCCTTTTGCCACAATGTTTTCCACTTTGTGTCATAAGTTATCCATTCATTTATAGAGATTTTCCATTTTTTGACAAAACATGTTCAAAGTCGTCTGCTGCAGAATTGTCGTATGAGGGAAAGGGTTTAATAAATCATTATCTATTTGCAGTTGTTAAGACACTCTGTAAGGAAGGATCTGTATATGAACTGATGTCCTTCTATGACTACAAAGAATTACTGAGAAAGAATGTGACGGGTGGCAGTGTTCGGAGTGATCTTCCTTCCATTCACCCAGTTCAGAATCTCAACATTACACCAAGCTCACAAAATGGTTCAAACAAGTACAAACGTCCACACTCCCCAACTAGATCTCTAGAAAGATTAAAGAAAGTGAAAACTTTAAATGTGGAGTAAGTAATGATAATAGTATGAATATGCCTTCTCTAGATGATATATAAACCTTACCAACATACAACAATACTGCACTAGACAATTAATTTAAGTAAAAAATATGGAAATTCTATATAAATGAAAGAGCAATTATTGAATAAAGTTGAAATAATTGGGGCAAAAGTAGAAATTGTTCAACAGTCGTCTGCTGCAGAGGCAACCCAAAGCATCTGCATGTGGGAAAGGGTTAAGTGTTTATAGTGTTGATGAGTAAAAGACTCTATTAAGTGAATGTAAACTTAACTTGGGGAAAATAGCTCAACAATGGTAGTTCCATATTTTCTTACACTGATTTCACTGTACAATAGCAACATTGGAATATTTCCAGTACAAGGCTAGATGAGGCCTTTACTCCTAGTCACATAGTATTTAGTCAATCCTTTCCTGCTTGCAGATACAATTTGACACATCTGCAGCAGACGACTCTTGAAATCTTTATGGAAAATTGAAAAATTCGTCATAATGAGCAATTTCACCCTATGCCACAATTTGTTCAACTTTATTAAATGATTATATATTCATATAAAAAGATTTTCAATAGTTTCGCTAACCGGTAGATGCTTTCAAAGTTGTCTGCTGAATATTTGTTGCAGGTGGAGAAGGATAAAGGAACTTGACATGAATACAACAGATGCTTTTTTAAACATTATTAAAAAAATCTTACCAAAGGCCAGAAGAGCTTATGCCATGGCATTGTGTCCGTCGTGCGTCCGTAAACAATTGCTTGTGAACGCGATGAGGTCTTCAGTTTTGATTGTATCCCAATCAAAGTTATACAGTAGTTCGATATCCATGAGAGCTTGGTTCCTTTTGCAAACCAGCCAGATCCCCCCATGTAAGACTGGATTATGGTCTTTAAAATTGTCAAAATTACTATAATACAGCTTGTGAACACAATAGAGGCTCTATTTACCATCTGATCTTCACCAAACTCAGATAGTAGTTAAATATTGATGAGAGCTCGGTTCCTTTTGAAAACCAGCCAGATTTGCCCTTGCATGACTGAATTATGGCCCTTGAAATTGTTAAAGTTGCTATAATACAACCTTTGATCCTTTGGAGATGGGGTTATGATATTTAGCAAGTTTATTGTTGGTTACATGTCCTTTCATATACCAAAATGGTTTATCTTGTGTCCTTGATTTTAACATTTTACCTACTTTAAGAAAATCTTTGTTTCAGTCTGTATCTTGATACAAAAAAGAATATACTTTATCAATTGAAAGAAAGCTTTGTTTTATGTTTGTGGATGTTGTGATACTCTGTCTTAATATCTGCCCATCATACATTTTCCAATAATTCAGGATTCGATCCCTAGTCGGGTCATACAAAAGACATTAAAAATGATTTCACTGGCTTCCCTCCCTGATGATCAGGGTTGTGGGGATAGCATAACGACTTATGTGCTGGTGTCAGAATCCGCTTATCAGCAGTACTCGTGATTTACCCAGGAAATACTGTGTGTGCTATGACTGAAATACCCAACAATTTAATTATTCTGAGGGATTTACAGTTAACCATCTAAAACTGTAATCTGTAATTAACACTTTCCCAAGTACAACAAATCTGCAGCAGATATCTTTGAAAACATATTGGCAAAAATTTGAAAAAATTACCATAAATGAGAGTTAAATAATTGAATAAAGTCGGAAACATTGTGGCAAAAGAAGTAATTGTTCGTCTGCTGCAGAAGCAACAGAACGCGTCTGTATATGGCAATGGATTTATTGGCCAATTTATCACTGAAGGGTCTAATAAGTTTTGTATTTTAATGTTTGTAGTGCTCCAGAATTTGAATCTAGAATAACTCCTACAAGTACACCAGAAAAAGAGGTGGAGCTGAATTGGAATGACAATATCAACACGGAGGACACACAGTCAACAAACAGTAAGTATTCTTCTTTATTTTTAAAGGTTTAATTGAAAAAGAGTAAAACAGACAAATTGCTCCTCGTTTTAATAATACATGTTGGCCGTTGGATGCTTGGTTTTTACATTTTAGCAAATATATTAAAGAGCTCTTTAACCCTTTCCCTCATACGACAATTCTGTAGCAGACGACTTTGAACGTATTTTGTCAGAACATAGAAAATCTCCATAATTGAATGGATAACCTATGACAAAAAGTGGAAAACATTGTGGCAAAAGGGGAAATTGCACGTTTTGTGCAATTTCTTCTTTTGTCACTATGTTTTCAAAAAGCCGTCTGCTGCAGAGGCGTCAGAAAGCGTCTATATGAGGGAAAGGGTTAAATGAAAGTATAATGATTTAATAAAATTGAAAACAATGAGAAAAAGAGAAATTGCTCATCATATTAAGATGTTTGTCACAATGTTTTCAAAGGATGTTGGCTGAAAATGCATCAAAATGTGTCTACAAGTGGGAAAGGGTTAAAACAATTTTCAATTAAGCATTACTTATAGATCCCATTGACCGATTTTGCATTTACGTTTATTGGTGAAGTGATAATCTGAAGTTGTTAATTAACCATCAGACAATCAGCAAAGACAAGCATTCCGGGGTGGTAAGCGATGTAACTTGTATAAGAAAAACCGGAAGAAAAAAAAAAATAGAAACAGAAAAGCAGCTGACAAGGATCCAGAATTCTGTTTAAAAGAAGAAGATTTTCCACCTCTTTAATTGAAATTGGCTCTAGGTATCATAAAGTTAAAGTTGTGTTCATAATGTATAAATAGAAGTTCATAATAATGTCACCAGAAAAATGGCTTTGTTCATAGTTGTATCACCAAAGTAATGTTTTTGTTCATTATAATGCAACCAAAGTAGGGTTTTTGTTCATTATTATATCACCAAATACTTAATTGATATCACCAAAATAATGTTTTTCTGTTCATATTTTGTCACCAAATACATTTGTTTTTGATAATATCACCAAAATGATATTTTTGTTCATATTTTGTCACCAAATACATTTGTTTATAATAATATCACATAAATGATATTTTTGTTCATATTTTGTAAGCAAATACATTAGTTTATAATAATATCACATAAATGATAATTGTGTTCATAATTTGTCACCAAATACATTTGCTTATAATAATATAACTTAAATGATATTGTTGTTCATATTTTGTCACCAAATACATTTGTTTATAATAATATCACATAAATGATATTTTTGTTCATATTTTGTTACCAATACATTTGTTTATAATAATATCACATAAATGGTATTTTTGTTCATATTTTGGCACCAAATACATTTGTTTATAATAATATCACATAAATGATATTTTTGTTCATATTTTGGCACCAAATACATTTGTTTATAAATAATATCACATACATGATATTTCTGTTCATATTTTGTCACCAAATACATATGTTTATAATAATATCACAACAATTATATTTTTGTTCATATTTTGTCAGCAAATACATTTGCTTATAATATCACATAAATGATATTTTTGATCATATGTCACCAAATACATTTGTTTATAATAATATCACATAAATGATATTTTTGTTCATATTTTGTCACCAAATACATTTGCTTATAATAATATCACATAAATGATATGTTTGACCATAATTTGTCACCAAATACATTTGCTTATAATAATATCACATAAATGATATTTTTGTTCATAATTTGTCACCAAATACATTTGCTTATAATAATATCACATAAATGATATTTTTCTTCATAATTTGTCACCAAATACATTTGCTTATATATATACATTTTTATGGTCCATGAAGAATTCTGGTTTCCATGGAAACCAAACGAAAAAACTAAAAAAATATTCCTTCAAACATCTTTAAAAGACTAAGCCACTTAACCAATTTCCTTAGGTTGTTCTCATTCAATATGGTTCAAATAATTGAAAGTCATGGGAAAGTATTGCCATGGCATCAGAAAGAAAAATATATATTTGTTCAAAAGTATAGGCTTGATTTGTAAAAAAATATGATATAAGTGTTCTTTTGGTTACCCAAATTATTCCAATCAATTATATATATTTATTTACTGAAAGTTGTCCAAAAGAATAGGCCCACACATATTTCTTGGATGTACCTCTACCAAGACTATTCAAATTATTCAGATCAATTTAATAATATTGCCACCAGGGGCTTTGCTTGTTTTACAGTCCACTGGCTGAAAGCCAATTGTGCTTATGTCATGGCAAATTGTCTGTCATGCCTCTGCGTCAACTTTTGGCTTTACCTGACTTCTTCTATGTAACTTCACAGATAGTATCTTCTCAATGGCCTCTCCTAAATTCCTTCAGATCTTTGGATCCATGCAAAATCCTGTTTACCATGGCAACTGGGAAAAAACCTTTAAAATTCTTCTCGTTTTTTACTTGTTTGCTGATTTTCAAATAATTTTGTAGAAATATTCCTTGGGTGATCCTCTATCAGATTCCTTCAAGCTATAATGATTGATAAAATAAGCTGTTTTGACTTATATGACTTTCGAAGAAACTTTTATGGCTATAGTGAAACGTGTTGTTTAGTCAAAAACATGGCCACCAGGGGGCGGGGCAGGTTTGCCTATTATGGCTTTATTGAAACTTTTAAAAATCTTTTCCACCTTAAGTATCTTTTAATTTTCAAAATGTTGTAGAAATGTTCCTTCAAGCCATGATGATTGGTCTAAAAACATGGATGCAAAGGGGTGGGAACTAAAAATCTTAAAAAGTATTTTTCTCCGAAACTTGTTTTGTTGATTTTTAGCTCTACTGGCCAACGGCCAGAAGAGCTTATGCCGTGGTGTGGTGTCCGTCGTCCGTCCGTCCGTCCGTAAACAATTGCTTGTGAACGCGATACAGTCTTCAGTTTTGATTGTATCTCAATCAAACTCATACAGTAGTTAGATATTCATGAGAGCTCAGTTCCTTTCGCAAACGAGCCAGATCCACCCATGCAAGACTGGATTATGGCCCTTGGAATTGTGAAAATTTCTATAATAGAGCTTGTGAACATAATAGAGGTTCCACTTATTATCTGATCTTCACCAACCTTACACAGTAGTTAGGTATCCATGAGAGCTTGGTTCCTTTCGCAAACCAGCCAGATCCGGCCATGCAAGACTGGATTATGGCCCTTGAAATTGTCAGAATTTCTATAATGGAGCTTGTGAACGTGATAAAGTCTTCAGTTTTGATTGTATCTCAATCAAACTTATACAGTAGTTATATATCCATGAGAGCTCTGTTCCTTTCGCAAACCAGCCAGATCCGCTCATGCAAGACTGGATTATGGCCCTTGAAATTGTCAAAATTGCTATAATAGAGCTTGTGAACACAATAGAGGCTCCATTTACTATCTGATCTGCACCAAACTCAGATAGTAGTTAAATATTGATGAGAGCTTAGTTCCTTTTGAAAACCAGCCAGATGTGCCCTTGCATGACTGGATTATGGCCCTTGAAATTGTCAAAATTGCTATAATACAGCTTGTGAACATAATAGAGCCTCGATTTACTATCCGATCCTCACCAAACTTAGATAGTAGTTGAATATTGATGAGAGCTCGGTTCCTTTCGCAAACCAGCCAGATCCGCCAATGCAAGACTGGATTTTGGCCCTTGAAATTGTCAAAATTGCTATAATACAGCTTGTGAACACAAAAGAGCGTCCATTTACTATCCAATCTACACCATACATACATGCTCTGGATTAAAAATGACCAAAGAACCATACCAGTAGAGCATAGGCCCTCATGGGCCTCTCGTTCAAATCATTTTGTAAAAATGTTCCTTTGGTGACCCACTACGAGATTCCTTCAGGCAATCTTAATTGGATGAAAAACATGACCTCCAGGCCGCGAGGCTGTTTTGTCTGATATGGCTATATATGCTTCCCTGCATACAGACACTTACTGTTGTCTTTGCAGCAGATTGCTTATATTGCACATAATGACCAACTTCCTTGTGCCACAATATCTTCAACATTCTTTCATTTTTAGAGACTTCATGTTTTATGGTAGATGTTTTCAATATTGTCTGCTGCACAATTGTTGTATGTGGGAAATGGTTATCATGTATCCAGACAGTGTGGTTGCATGTGTGTGCAATTGAGTCTACATGTTAGTAGTTGCAAAAATACCTCTTTTCCCCTACTAGTGAATATCGAGGGCTTGAAACGGTTGTAACTAAAAACCTATTTTGAAAACCCTGGTTTAGGGGCAATTTTGACCCCCTTGTAAACAATGCAAATTTAGGAGCCATTGCTCAGAACGAGCAATGGCACCTAAATTTCCATTGTTTACCAAGTAAAATTATTTAACGCTTAGAAAGACTTTATGGCGAGGTGATTAACCTTGGTAAAAAAATACCAATTTTACTTACAACTGTTTCATGCCAAGCCCTAGATATGCAATTATATGTGATTTACAGGTATCTTAGATGTTGAAAAACAGTCTGTTTCATATGGGTATAAAAAGTACAACATTTATGTACCATACTAAAAACCTTATGTTTGCAGGCAATGAGGAAGTGCTTGACTTTTATAGGGTCGTCATTGTAAATTATAAGGTCTTGTAAAGTTTTTACAAATTGTTCTGATTCATTGAAAAACACGGCTGCTAGGGGCTGGGGTTCATTTCCCTTAAATGTATAGAAAAAACCTTTTGAAGTTGAGCAATGTAGGACCATCATGGTCCTCTTGTTCAACAATTTTAAAAAGGTGTCTTCTGCGGACACATCAAAATGAGTCTGCATGTGGGAAAGGGTTAGAGACATGTGCTTTGAAAACATATTAAGCATACAATACAGAAATAATAACTTTGTTTAAAGATATTAAAACTTAATGAATAATTTATGATGATCTCAATGGATTCAAATGTCCTATGCTGCAAAACCTTTGAATTTTGTCTTGATCAGGTAATGGCTTAAAAAAAACAACTGATTTTAATAATTAACAATTGATTGACCCATTTATTTAACACTTTCCCACATAATAATGACAATTCTGCAGCCAATTACTTTGAAAACATCTTGTTAAAATTTCAAAAGATGCTATAAATGAAAGTATAATTATTAAAAAAAAGTTGGAAATTTTTGTGATTTTTATCCACCTAGTTTTTCAAAGCAGACAACCAATATCATTTTAGGTACATGGTTAACCCTTTCCCTCATACGACAACCCTGTAGCAGACGACTTTGAACATTTTTTATCAAAAAATGGAAAATATCTATAATTGAATGGATAACCTATGACTAAAAGTGGAAAACATTGTGGCAAAAGGAGAAATTACTTATTTTGAGCAATTTCGTCTTTTGTCCCTATGTTTTCGAAAAAGCTGTCTTCTGCAGAGGCATCAAAAAGTGTCTATATGAGGGATAGGGTTAAAAGACATTTTTATTTCCGTAGGTTATGGCGGCGGCGACGATAAGATGTTTACAGAGCCACATGATTGGTGACAACAGTTACGCTAGAGAAACGACAAGTTGTATAACCCTTTCCCAAATACAACAAATCTAAAATATGGAAAAAATATCATAAATGGAAGTCTGATAACTATTCCTCTTTATTGAACCCTTTACCTCCTTACAGATGACTTATGATACCGTTACATGTTTATGGCAGACTATTCCTTAAAACATGGGAAAACAAGAAATTTGTCCAAAAATGAAAAGAATTTTTCTGCCAATTATTACAAGTTTTCCTGAGTTGTTTTCAAAATAGACAATTTAAGATATTCTATTAACAGTTTCCCATGTACAACAAATCCGCAGCAGACGACTTTGAAGACATGTAGAAAAAATATTGAAACTCGTAAGAAATTAAAGTATAATAATTAAATAGAGTTGAAAATATTGCGGCAAGAAGGGAAGTATGCCGAAATATTTTTAAACACTCGCCTGCTGCAGAAGCTTCAGCAAGCTTCTATATATGGGAAAGGGACAAGTACCATTACAGTTTTCTGAGCATTTAATTCAATCAAAGTTTGTAACCTGTAAACAAATTAAACCTTTTTCCATGAATACATGAAATCAGCAGCAAATAACATTTCGGTAAACAAACAAAATATCCAAATATATCGGGAAATAGTTATTAAATAGATTTGAGAACATTTTTGCAAAAGGAATTGCTCACAATGTTTATAAAGTTGTCTGTTAAAGATGTTTAAGATGCATCAAAATACATCTGCATGTGGGAGATTCCCTTCATTTTTCCCACACATGACAATTCTGCAGCAGACGCCTTTGAATATATTTTGTCAAAAAATAGAAAATCTCTATAATTGAATGGATAACCTATGACTAAAAGTGGAAAACATTGTGACAAAAGAAGAAATAAATAGTTTTGAGCAATTTCTTCTTTTGTCACTATGTTTTCAAAAAGCTGCAGATTTGTGTATGTAGGAAAGGGTCAATCCCTGTCTAACTCTCATAGGATAGATGATCCTAAATGAAATTACTCAGGTCATCAATAATTATCTCTTTACCAAATTTCAACACATTATGGTAAAAGGAGAAATTTCAAAATTAATTTAAATAATTCCTTTTTTCCCACATAATGTTGTCAACTCTGGTGAGTGAAACAGACTCCCTTTTGTTCTCTAGTTCTGTTTACGTTCAAACGTCATTCAAAATACATTCATTATGTCAATAAAAGTAGTTTTGTAACAAATTATTGTAAATCAACAATTTGTTTGTGATTTAACCCTTCCCACTTGCAGACACATTTTGATGCATCTGAAGCAGACGACTTTTAAATTTAACCCTTTCCCACATGCAACAAAGAAGTCTATAAATTGAAGAAATTATTGAATAAAGTTGAAAGTGTTGTGGCAAAAGGAGAAATTGTTTGTCTTTAGCAATTTCTCGTCTTCCACAATATTTTCAAACATCTTCTGCTGCATGGGCGTCAGAAAGCATCTATATGTGGGACAGGGTTAAAGACATTTTGGTAAAACAAGAAATTGCTCTTAAAGAGCATTTTCTCCTTTTACCACAATATTTTGAACTCTATTCAATGAATATCCTTTTCCAAATACAACGAAACTGCTGCAGAGGATTTGAAAAATATAAAAGGTCTCTACAGATTACCTCCAGTAACATCTTTAAGCATGTACAGCAAATTAGTTTTTAAAAATATTGGTAGAAAAAGGAGAAATAAATCCCATGAGCAAATACTTCTTTTACCACAATGTTTTCAACTCTTTTGATTAATATTACTTTCATTTATAGAGATTTTTCCATATATTTGCCAAAGTATTTTCTGATGCAAATTTGTTGTATAGACGCTTTCCGATGCCTCTGCAGCATACGGCTTTTTAGCTCGACTATTCGAAGAATATGAGAGCTTTACTACTCGCCCCGGCGTCGGCGTCTCCGTCAGCGTCCGGTTAAAGTTTTAGGGCAAGTTGGCATTTTCATTCATAAGTATTTGTGCTATAGCTTTCATATTTGGAATATAGTTACACCTTTAAGCTTTCTTCACATTGAATGCTGAAGATGGTGAGTGTGACCTTCTTTTTGGGGTAAAAAACATGATTTTGGGAGGTTAAAGTTTTAGGGCAAGTTGGGATTTTCATTTTTTTTTAAATTTTTCTCAATAAGTACTTGTGTTAGGGCCTTTATATTTCTAATATAATTACATACGATACCTTTCCTCATATTGTATGCTGTAAATGCTGATTTCGACTTTCTTTTTGAGGTAAAACACATGACTTTGGGTGGTTAAAGTTTAAGGGCAAGTTGGGATTTTCATTTAATTTTTTAAACTTTTCTCAATAAGCACTTGTGTTAGGGCTTTCATATTTGGAATTTAATTACATAAAATACCTTTCCTCATATTGTTAGCTGAAGATGCTGATTTGACTTTTTTTTTGAGGTAAAAAAAACATGATTTTGGGTGGTTAAAGTTTTAGGGCAAGTTGGGATTTTCATTTTTTTTTTAAATTTTTCTCAATAAGCACTTGTGTTAGGGCCTTCATATTTGGAATATAATTACATATAATACTTTTTCTCGTATTGTATGCTGAAGATGCTGATTTTGACTTTCTTTTTGATGTAAAAAACATGATTTTGGGTGGTTAAAGTTTTAGGGCAAGTTGGGATTTTCATTTAATTTTTTAATTTTTCTCAATATGCACTTGTGTTAGGGCTTTCATATTTCTGATTTAATTACATATAATACCTTCCCTCATATTGTTAACTGAAGATGCTGATTTGATTTTCTTTTTGTGGTAAAAGACATGATTTTGGGTGGTTAAAGTTTTAGGGCAAGTTGGGATTTTCATTTAATTATTTAATTTTTCTCAATAAGTACTTGTGTTAGGGCTTTCATATTTGGAATATACATATTATTCCTTTTTTCACATTGTATGTTGAAGATAATGGTGTGTGACCTTCTTTTTGGGGTAAAATACATTATTTTGGTTGATTTTGAGAATTTGAGATGAATTCATTATTTTTGGTTACATTAATTTTTAATTATGATCATTCATTTATTAAATATAGTTCTTCACCATTTCAAACGGGATTTGGTGTCAAACATTTGGAAAACCTTTTTTTAAGGTTTTACTATTTTTGGACTCCGTCAGTTTTAACATTTGCGTTTAGCTCGACTAGTCGAAGAAAAATGGAACTTTACTACTCGCCCCAGTGTCGGTGTCCGGTTAATGTTTTAGGGCAAGCTGGCATTTTCATTTATAACTCTAATACCCTTCATTCAAATCAGTCTTCATACTTCACACATTTGTTAAGGACCATCACACAATTAGGTTACATAACTCCATTGTATCCTAAATATGGAGTTATGGCCCTTGATTGACTTAGGAAATTTGATTTTTAAATTATATATATTTAAATGTATGTATCTATTCAGTTGCTTTTACATATAGAGTATATATGATTTAATAGTACTTAAAGTCAATATACGGAAATAGTGCTTAAGTAAATAAGCGTTGTAAAGTCGAGCGCGCTGTCCTCCGACAGCTCTTGTTAAAAACATAGTGACGAAAGAAGACATTTCTCCTTTTGCCACAATGTTTTCCACTTTAAGTCATAGGTTATCCATTCAATTATAGAGTTTTTCTATTTTTTGACAAAATATGTTTAAAGTCGTCTGCTGCAGATTTGTCGTATGAGGGAAAGGGTTAAAACTATTCAAGTTGTTACATAAACTGGCAAGAATATGCAGAAGAACGGGAACACTAGTGACTTCAATTTTGTAAATGCAATTTACATTTTGCATGGTTCTTCTCATATTTTATCAAGCTGAATGAGAACTACTTAACCCTTTCCCTCATATAGACGCTTTCTGATGCCTCTGCAGCAGACGGCTTTTTGAAAACATAGTGACAAAAGAAGAAATTACACAAAACGTGCAATTTCTTCTTTTGCCACAATGTTTTCCACTTTTTGTCATAGGTTATCCATTCAATTATCGAGATTTTCTATGTTTTGACAAAATACGTTCAAAGTCGTCTGCTGCAGAATTGTCATATGAGGGAAAGGGTTAATGTTATATTTGATCAGGTGATATTTTTCACGTGTTCTGTTTAATTGATGATGACGGTGCTTGAATTTAAAACCTGTTTACCTGATATTTAACTTTTACCCTTCCCTCATATAGACGCTTTCTGACGCCTCTGCAGCGGACGACTTTTTGAAAACATAGTAACAAAAGAAGAAGTTGCACAAAACGTGCAATTTCTCCTTTTGTCACAATGTTTTCACTTTTTAGTCATAGGTTATCCATTCAATTATAGAGATTTTCCATTATTTGACAAAATATGTTCAAAGTCGCTGCTGCAGAATTGTCGTATGAGGGAAAGGGTTACGGTTGTCTGCTTTCAAAAGAAACCTAAAAAGAAAATTGCCCATCTGTAGAAGAATGATTTTTGAATCAGAGTTGATAATGTTAAATTGCTGCTATTGAACAATTTCTCCCTTTTTCCAGAATGTTATAAAACAAAATTTGCGACCTTAAGGCATTGATTTCTGTCAGCTTGAGGGAAAGGGTTAATTGGAAGAGTCAACTATATCCTATGATTGTTCTGGGATTTTGACAAGTACTTTGTCCCTGTTTGGTGTAGTCATTAATTTCCATACTGTGATACTCCTAACAATGTCAACCCACTTTCCCACATGTAGACGCTTTCTGACGCGGACGATTTTTAAAACAGTGTGACTAAGAAGTAAATGCTCAAAACAAGCAATTTCTCCTTTTGCCCCAATATTTTCAACTTCTTGCAGTAATACTACATGTACTTTTATTTATTGAGATATCATACTTTTTTCTAGATGTTGTCAAAGTTGTCTGCTGTAGATTTGTTGTATGTGGGAAAGGGTTAACCACTTTTAACCTTCAGACACATGTGCAGTATATGACTTTTGAAACACCATGAGCAATTTCTCCTTTTCTCACAAAGTTTTCAATTACATTGATAATTATACAATAATTTGTATAGGTTTTCCATATGTATATTTCTGTTCTGTAATTAAAACTTTAATGATTTTTGCTTGGATGTTTTTCAAAGCAGATGACTCTAAAATTATCATTTAAGTTGAATAGCTAACAGACAAATTTTGAAATCTATAAGAAATAGGAGTAGAAGGAGGAATAGCTCCTTTTTCCACAGTGTTGTCAAGAAGCCGGTATCAAATTAATTGTTATTTCTTCACTACTGTTGTTACATTCTTTTGCCTTTGGTATGTTAAAATACAAATGGCATATAAGGGAAAGTTCTAATTGCACAAGAATATGCAAAAGCAATTGAAAATTCATTGATTTTCATTCCGAGATCACTTTACAGTTTTATCCATTTACCTGATGCCTTATATCATTTGCTGTGAAAAATTTAACTCCTAGAACATTTGATACATAATTGAAACATCGTAGAAAAATGAGGTATTGTTGGTTTTAAGCAGGGTTTTTTACAATATTTTTTCTCAAAAGTCGTCTGCAAAATAAGATGTTTCAAAAGTCATTGATACCATCATCAGGGAAGGTGTCACACAACCGTTCTTAATATTTGAACAGTTGATATTGTTGAACTAACAGATGTCCTGATTGGCGTAACCATTTATTTCCTCCAATCGGACATTCTGTTACATTGAAAGTTAAATCTAGGCTAGACAGCAAATTATATCAATAAATTGAAGGATGTTAACCCTTTCAATAACAATAAATCTGCAGCAGAAAATATCTATGCACAGAAATGGAATATCATGATGAGCAATTTCATCTTTTGCTGAGTTGTCTGCTGCAGAGGCGTCAACATGGAGGGAAAGGGTTTAATATTATCACATTGAAGTTGATATAAAAAATGTGGACCCATCTCTGTCAAATGCACTTCTTTAACCCTTTCCCACTTGCTGACGCATTCCGACGCATTTGCAGCAGACGTCTTTTGAAAACATAGTGACAAAAGAAGAAATTGCACAGAACGTGCAATTTCTCCTTTTGCCACAATGTTTTCCACTTTTTGTCATATGTTATCCATTCAATTATGGAGATTTTCTATGTTTTGACAAAATACGTTCAAAGTCGTCTGCTGCAGAATTGTCGTATGAGGGAAAGGGTTAAGCCATTACCATAATTGCAGCGGGTGACTCACACCACATTTGATCGACTATTTTTCAGGGTTCCTTTTGAAGGGACTGATTCAGTATTTTTTGTACAAATGATTTTCAAATAAAATAACTGATTTGTTTCTATGATAGGACTTTAGCTCTTTTCTTAGCACCCTTGCCACATAGTCAGAAGATATACCTTTTCAATAGGGCAGAATATGTTTTTATCTTGGAAATGTAAAAAAAACCAACAACACTGCACCATAGTTCTTCAACAGTGAATTGGCTTCTTTTCCAGATATTGGTCCCGTTATTACTTCCATTTCCAGCAATCACCCCACATGTATCTTGTATAGTCCTAAAAATAAAAGCATTTACCTTATTCTACCATTACAAACCACAATTATGTGAAATCAAATAACTGAATGCTTTTTGGTTTAAAAAGAAGAATTGGTTTGATCACATTGGTTCATCATCACCGTTAGACAAAATTAATAAAGACATGTGTGTTAAATACCAATTATAAAAATAAGTAATAAGGAAAACTATTAAAAAGAGTGTATGTCAAAATCCCCTCAGTCAAAATCCCCTCACTCTGAAAATGGCATAGTAGTCAAAATCCCCTCAACCAAAATGATAGGGTAGTCAAAATCCCCTCGACCAAAATGATAGGGTAGTCAAAATCCCCTCGATGGGTATTCATAATCCGCTCAATCTAAGATCATATATTTTCTTGTAAAGCTAAATGCAAATTTAAATATAGTATATCATTTCCGTTTACAGTCAAAACTACTCGTTGAAAATGCATAGTATTCAAAACCAATATGATTGAAAATGCAGGGTATCCAAACCCATATGACTGAAAATGTAGAGTAGACAAAATGCTTCTTTGAAAATGCAGAGTAGACAAAACCGTACTGATTTAAAATGCAGATTAAACAAAACCCCAATGATTGGTGATAATTCAGTCACATGTTATAAATGAATTGAGGTGATATTTGCTTTAATCCTGTTTGTCACAACTATAAGTCCCTTCAGGAATTCTTGTTCGTGATTGGACAACTTATAAGAATAAGATAAACACATGAGTGTCTAAATATGGTAGAAAGTGGTTAGTTAAACCGTGAAAATATAATATGTCCTAGAAACATTAAAATGATTTAAATTACTTACTATGTTATTTGTCTTTTTAGTGCAATGTTATGTTAGCCTTAGACACCTTGGGTGGCTCCTAATGTCAAACGTTATGAGTACCATGCTAATTCCATCGAGGGGATTTTGACTACCCTATCATTTCGGTCGAGGGGATTTTGACTACCCTAACATTTTGGTTGAGGGGATTTTGACTACCCTATCATTTTCAGGGTGAGGGGATTTTGAGTGTCTCCCATTAAAAATTTCAAGTCAAATATATAGGCAAGAGATTACATATAGTTGGCTAGCTCTCATGTTTGTTACACATATCACCAAATGTATTTGAGTTTGGTGATGAAACTTAACAGTAATGTTTGTCATCATGTTAAATTGATGCTTGTTTTTGTATTTGCTAAAACCAAGTTTTGGTACAGTTATGGCCCTTGACTGAGTTGGCATTAACTGATAGAATGTAGAAAAAAGTGTTTCTCGCACTTCTTACAAAAGTATTTGAGTTACAGACATGAACCTTTATAGAACTGATTGTCAGCATATGAAGATGTGCATCTGGGATTTATAATGCCTAAAGTCTAGTTTCAACAGAGTCATGGCCCTTTACTAAGTTAGAAGTAGGTTAAAGGGCGGAGATTTTGCATTGCACATTGCTCCGAAAGAACTTTAGTTTAGGTCATGTAACTTTACAGGAATGGATGTCAGCATGTAAAAATAAGCAACCTGGATGGTTGTATTCACCCAAGCTCAATTAAAATTGTGATATGACCCTAAACTTAGGTGACGGAGTGTCGGAAATGCGTTTTACACATATCTCCAAAAGTATTTTACTTCAAGTCCTGACACTTTATTATAGGAATGCTTTTACGCATATAAAGTTGTGCACCTATGGTTTTGTATTACTGATGTTTAGTTTAAGCAGAATGATTGGTCTCGAATTACTTGGAACTTGCTTAAAGATTTTGGTAAATATGTGTTGCATGTTGCACAAGTTATGGTCGTTATAAACTTTACTGGAATGTTTGTCAGCATGTTATGTGCATCAGGGATTTGTATTTATTTAAATCGAGCATCTTCAAATGTTTTGGCTTTGACTTACTTAAAACTAGCTTAACCGTTTCCCTCATATATACGCTTTCTGACGCCTCTGCAGCAGACGGCTTTTTGAAAACATAGTGACAAAAGAAGCAATTGCACAAAACGTGCAATTTCTCCTTTTGCCACATGTTTTCCACTTTTTGTCATAGGTTATCCATTCAATTATGGAGATTTTATATGTTTTGACAAAATACGTTCAAAGTCGTCTGCTGCAGAATTGTCGTATGAGGGAAAGGGTTGAAGAGTGTGGAAAGTGGAGGCTGAAGATAAGGATATAGTTCCAAAAGTAAGTTGGCTAAAGTAGATTCTGGAGATTTCGTCTAACTGATACTACAGAGTAAATGGAGTAGAGATTTCGTCTAACGTATCGATTATAGTACAATATAATCGATATCGATATGAAGGTGTTAATTGACCGATTATAGTGAAAAACAACAAACAATTTCAATTTTATGATTTTAATTTGTAATTATAATTTGTATTTGTTATCATATAATTTATTATTTACAGTAAATTCAATACTTGTCCTCAATATTTTAAATAGAAGTAGTTAAAAATTAGCGATGGCTCCTTTTCTTACATGAATTATACCTTTTCCAAGTTCTCAACTCAATGAAGTTTAAGGGAATAGAATAATTATATCACATTCAGTCACTCGTCAATTCAAAGAAGAACAATATAAGTTGTTAAAAATTAACGACGGCTCCTTTTCTTACATGAATTATAACTTTTCCAAGTTCTCGACTCAATGAAGATTACAGGAATAGAATAATTATATACCATTCAATCACTCGCCATTTCAAAGAAGAAAAATAGCAGTCGTTAAAAATTAGCGACGGCTCCTTTTCTAACATGAATTATAAATACCTTTTCCAAGTTTTCGACTAAATCAAGATTACGGGAATAGAATCATTATATCACATTCAGTCACTCGTCAATTCAAATATTACTCTTCATATATTTCGACATTATGGGTTCATTTTTTAGACGAAGCTTGTATGTAACCTTTTCCATATTTTCGACTCTATAACAATCAACATTGTGGGAAAAGAAGAACTACGGAGAAAAATGTTATGTTCCTTGTATTTTTCGATTCCCAGATCACAAGGTAGACTTGTAGTTGCGGTGAATCTGTCATCCAGAAATAAAGTAATGCCCAAAATAAAAACCAAACAATGAAACATAAGCAGGCTTCAGGTCATATCACAGCTTCCCAAGCCGTTTACAGGCAGGCGAAACAAAAATATAAGTAAAACAAGTTGTCTTTTTCCCCAGTTTATGATGCCGCCTTGCTAATCAACGAATACATTTTGCTTGAACCATATTTGTAGTCGCACATTTCTAACAAATTATCTTGAAATCCAACAAGCAGATTGGGGTCGAGCAGATTCAGGTGAGAAGTAAGTACAGGTTTGTGCATTTTCTCCTTTATGATGCCGCATCTAGTAAAGTTCAACTTTGAACAATTTTCCAAAAGGACCGCGATGGGAACATTCCTGTGCAATTTAGTTGAAACAGAGAAGGTTTCGGGGACCTAAAATCACTGTTTAGGAAGAGATGTAGTGTGATGCTAAAAGTGAACGACTAACTGAGGGTGATCAGAAAAGGTCATTTTTGTGGAAAAGAGAACACATCAAAAAAACCACGGGGGGTGTACGAAATATATATAATAGTATTGTTTTCCGTTGTTTTAGTTCCTTTCTTATTGGAATATCCATGCCTGTAGTTTCTTAGTCCTTTCGCCCATTATTTGTGTGTAACGAAGTGGCGCGTCAATCCAATATCAGTCGGTTTAAGCCATTGTTATTCAATGTAATTAGCTGTCGAAACCTTACCCAAGCTATTTTTGATCTGCTGGAGGGTTTATATCTCATCATATTTTTTTTGTTTTTACTAGGACAGCGCGAAACGATATGCCGCTTAAAAACCCGTTACGTTTTGGATATATAGAGCGACGCCTTGCCAGACGACCCATCTATAAATAGCTTGTAAATTTCTTTTAACACTTGACAGGGGATGTAGCTCAGTGGTAGAGCGCTCGCTTCGCATGTGAGAGGCCCCGGGTTCAATCCCCGGCATCTCCAACTGATTGTCACTTTTTTTTAAATATACATTTCTGTGTCGTCAGTGTCTGCTATGAAATCGAATAAGGATTCATTTATAGACTGAAAAATACTGTTATAACATCAAATTCATGCACTGTACATTGAAGAGATACCCCTCACAATTTGTGGGTGTGTTTTTCATTGATAACTGAATATGAAATTAATTTCTTTTCTTGTTTACTGACTATATAGTAATTTCCAAGATATGCATCAAATCTGCAGCAGATGGCTTAATAACATCGTGCAAACATTTGGAAACGTATATTTATGAAGATATATTTATTGAATTGAGTTGAAAACATTGTGGCAAAAGGAGATATTGCTAATGATAAGCAATTTCTCTTTTTGCCAAATTGTTTTCAACTGTCGTTTGCTGCAAATGGTTCAAAATGTGTCTGCGAATGAGAAATATATAGATAATTTTAGGTATACTATATGTTTTCTTCCAATGAGTTAAGTCTATTGAGCCTAATGGTAATTATTTAACAGACGACTTTTGAAAAAAATGTCGGGAATAGAAAATGTGTTCAAAACGAGAAACAATATTTTCATTTTTCTAGATCTTTCACTGCATTTTTTTATCATTGTGTGGAAGGGAAGAATTGCTCAAAACGAGAAATTATACTTCCAATTTTCTTTAATCATTTGAACGTTGTGGGGAAAAGAGGAATATTTCCCAAAACTAAATAGCATACATTCTGTACTTCCAATTGTCTAGAGTTAACACTGATGTATGCCCCGCCCCTCTGATAAACTGTTGCATATCTGTAAGCATGTACATGTAGAATTTACAGCCTCGTCATCAGATGCTTTCAATTATGAGTCTTACGATAGCGGCGGATAATAACAATCAAATATTTATCCTTTTCCCACATACAACTAATGTGTATCAGACGACTTTAAAACATATAGCCGAAAAAACTCATTTTAAATAACTCTTTAAATGAAAGTATATTGCACAGAACTGAAAACATTGTGACAAAATAATATATTGCTCATAATGAGCAATTTGTTCTTTTGACATGATGTTTTTAAAATCGTCTGCTTCAAACTGCGTCAAAATGCGCCTGTATGTTGGAAAGGGGATCAATTTACTTCCTTAGATGCTTTCAATTTGGTAGACGGTCTAACAATAGCATACCGGGAAACCGGTTATGTCTTAACATCTTCCCACATATACACGATTTATGACGACCCTGCAGCAGATGCATATCAAACATTGCAGCAAAAAGGAGCCTTTTCTCCTTTCGCAGAATTGCTTTCAACTGCATTCAAAAATTAAACTTTCATTTACAGAGTTTTTTTTAATATTTTTGTCAAGATGTTTTCAAAGTCGTCTGCTGCAGATTTGTTGTATGTGGGAAAGGGTCTATAACGTTTACAAAAGTTGCGAGAATTCGTAGGCGTATCTTGGACCAATGAAATGCGTCATTACGAAATAGAGGATGGTCGCCAAATTATTTTGAAATTCTCGTTATTACAACATGTGCGTTGTACATTATAACAAGTTAACAACATATTAACACTTGTTCGTGGGTTGCCTACAGAAGCTGTTTCCTCAGGTAAACATCTTCATTTTATATAGTAAATATTGATGCAATTAACAATCGTCAGAACGTTTGATTTGATCATTTGTATTTCATTGAACTTTTTCATTTTGAAACACAACGGTGCTCCGGGAAAACAATCCTAAGCGAAATAATTACACGTGTGCATGCATATAAAAACCTACCTGTGGAATCATGCTAAAGGAACACATTAGAAGCTCTTTTCAGTTCTTGAACCAACACCACTTTGACTTATTGTCGAACAGCGTAGATCCCGATCTTGCTGCCCGGGAGCGCAGATTGATCTAGATCTTCACTGGTAGCAAATGCATAATGGTTTGTTTTCGCAGAGCACCGCTCAAATGTTATAGCTTAAGAAACATAAGTATTGTATTCCCATTTGTTTCTTCGAGCCGCGATAGCTCTGTCGGTTATCACGAAGCTTTCAATAATCAAGGGGTCATCAGTTCGAAGCCCGTATCGGGCCTTGTATTCTATCTGATGATTGACAAAAGTCGTTGCCATTTACAGACAAGATATAATGGTGTGAGAATGCAAGTATTATTGTTATTTTTATGACGGTTTTACGTCCTTTGTTCAACATAACTTCAATTATCCCTTTTCCTCATATAGACGCTTTCTGACGCCTCTGCAGCAGACGGCTTTTTGAAAACATAGTGACAAAAGAAGAAATTGCACAAAACGTGCAATTTCTCCTTTTGCCACAATGTTTTCCACTTTTTGTCATAAGTTATCCATTCAATTATGGAGATTTTCTATGTTTTGACAAAATATGCTCAAAGTCGTCTGCTGCAGAATTGCTGTATCAGGGAAAGGGTTATATCACGGCGACAGTTCATTATTCGTGATCCCTGTGTAAACTTACCAGTACTATAGGCAAAGAAATATTCCTTGCCCAAGGATACTCTACGATGACCAACGCGACTGGGGATCGAACTCGGAAAGCCTTGTGCCAAGTCCCCGACGCTTAACTACTCGGTTACGGCGGATTTCTGAGAAAGTCGTGATAAAACTGAAATGCCGTGGAAACAGGGGAAGTTCTTGCATACTGAATAATAATAATATGAACAAGGCGGTGTCTTTCTATGAAGGACTAAGTTTTGCCTATATCTTTTTAAAAGTCGTCTGATGTGGATTTCATGTATGTGGGAATGATTATTCTACCTCTGCGAAGATATTGACCAGACAGTGTGTTAGAAACACGATTTGCAAGATGAGCACTACGCGGCTGTTTTTCAAATGCGTCTGATGCAGATTTGTTGCATAACCCTTTCCCTCATGTAGACACTTTCTGACGCCTCTGCAGCAGACGACTTTTGAAAAGAAGAAATTGCTCAAAACGAGAAATTTTTCCTTTTGCCTCAATGTTTTCAACTTTATTCAATAAGTATGTCTTCATTTAGATATATTTTCTATATGATTGTTGAGAGGTTGTTGGAATCGTCTGCTGCGGATTTGTTGTATGTGGGAATAGGTTAAATGAAGATTCTTCGAAAATAGTAACCAGATAAGTTGTAGTTGTGTTAGAAATACGATAACCTATGTGGATCGAAACTGTTTGAATGGTGGTAGAATCCGTCACTCAGAGACTTTTTATATAATCTATGTACCATCTCCATTGTAATCTTAAGTCAAAGATTACTTTAACTCCCTTTTTAAACATGGGACAACTCTGCAGCAGACGACTTTGAAAATATCTAGGCAGAAATGTGAAAATCTCTAGAAATAAAAGTATAATTATTGAAACGAGTTGAAAACACTATGAGCAATTCCTCGTCTTGCCACACTGTTTTCAAAAGTGGTGTGCGGCAGATGCGTCAGAAAGCGTCTGTATATGAGAAAGGGTTACCGTATAGATAGTCATTCTATAATCTAACCACAAAACTAACCCGGCTGTATTTCTTCAACCTATTTCATCATCCATGAATAGTTTTAACATATTTATTTACTAGACTTTGCTAAATACTGATACATCATGAGTAGCAAGCGCTGTAGACAAGGATTAGACTGCACGAATGCGCGGGGTGATTTAGCTCGTCATTGTTGGCAATTATGATTTAAAGTCGTGTATAACCCGGCTAATCAAATGTGGTTTGAATTTGCATACATACGTATACGTGTAAATGTTTCTAATATAAATGAGCGGTGATTTTTGGAAATCCAACCTTAGCGTATATACTGTTTGCGATCATGGCAGAACAGCTGTCTGGTGGGTAGGTTAACCCTTTCCCTCATATATACGCTTTCTGACACCTCTGCAGCAGACAGATTTCTCCTTTTGCCACAATGTTTTCCACTTTTTGTTATAGGTTATCCATTCAAAAAATGTTCAAAGTCATCTGCTGCAGAATTGTCGTATGAGGGAAATGGTTAACCATGCGTTAGCTAAAATTAACATTCTCTGAGCTGAGCTTAAATCAAAGATCTTTAACCGAGACTGATCGTTTTCGCCGACACGAGTTTCCTCTTTCTTGATCACACCCGAGTTTTAAAAGGTTCACCTGGACAATTGGAAATGCTCGTTTTAAGCAATTTCCCCTTTTCCCGGGATATTGTCGAAAGTCGTCTGCTGCAAAGGCAAGTGTCAAGACACGTCTGTCTCAGAGAAATTGTAAACTAACGAAACGGATAAGTGAATCCCGAAAAGATTGCGTGCATGCCGATTGCGAAAAACGTTTGATTTGCTGTGTGCAGAAACGATATTGTGAATGCATGACACATTATTTAGAACAACAGCAAGGTCGATACTAGTAATCCTGGAAATCTATATATATTGGCAGTCCTATTTTCTGATTTTCAACTTTAATTTAACTTGTTTTGTACAAATATTATACACTGGTTTTTAAATTTAATTCAGTCCATATGAACAACATTTAATTATTTCTACATGAGCGAGAAAACCAACATTATGGCCTCTGAGTAATGTATCGACCCAGACCAGCCTGCGCAGTCCGCGCAGACTGATCTGGGCCGACACATTCCGTATCAGGGGGATAGAGGTATAGAGTAATAATTCCTGAAACAAAAAATCCGCAGGAGGCGAAAAGTGTATATCCGGGTAAGCCTGCGCGGCATGCTTAGGCTGATCCGGGTCGATACTTTACGCAGAGTCCACAATGTTGGTTTTATCGCGGGACGGCTCATATACATGTGTTTTCATTTGGAAATAAATGATAGGTGACATTTTATCAAATTTAAAAAATCCATCAGTTCATTAGTTTAAGATAGGTGCCAAAGTCATCATTTTAAAAAGAAATGTCCTTGCTGTTATGCCTGTACTTCTCACGCGTTTATATACGCGATTCTATTTAACGCGACTTAATAATGTAATGGTTGCTGTGATCGGAACAGGCTACGATCAACATAAACACGATTTGGGGTCCAAAGGACTCTCCGCTTTGAATAATTCATAAATAATGGCATATAGCTAGAGGTGTCATTTCCATCTGTTGTCAGAAGGTGCATTTAGGTATGTATAAAGTATATTATGCGGAAGGTGAGGACACACTGCACAAAGATGCATAGAACCAAAATTGCTAGATGCGGCTTACATTAAAACCATGTTTTGTTTGTCTTCGTAATTCACCTATACATTTAATGTCTAGACAATCTCCATTAATAATCATTAAAAGGTTCTAAATCTGTATGTCTTTATTATATAATCCATAGACAAACACTTTTAGATTTGCCCAGAATACGGTCACAGAAACAAAAATATTTTACATATATACCATCTATGGTAATACCAATGAGCAATGCATCATATACCACGAGCATACATCATAATATATCACGGTCAGTACATCCTATACCGTGATCAATACATCATATACCACAGGCAATACATCATAATATTACAACGCGTAATACAGCATATACCACGGTCAGTACAAAATATACTAGTAGAATGGTCAATACACCATAAACCATGGCCATAACATCATATACCACGGCAAATAAATCACATACCATGGCCAATACATCATATATAAATATCAATTCATCATATACCATGGTCAGTACATCATGTACCATGGCCATAACATTTTATACCATGGCCAATACATCTTATATCATGGTCAATAAATCATAATTATATCAAGGTCAATACATCATATATAAATGTCAATTCATCACATACCATGGCCAATACATCATATATAAATGTCAATTCATCACATACCATGGTCAATACATCATATATAAATGTCAATTCATCACATACCATGGCCAATACATCATATAAAAATGTCAATTCATCACATACCATGGCCAATACATCATATATAAATGTCAATTCATCACATACCATGGTCAATACATCATATATAAATGTCAATTCATCACATACCATGGTTAATACATCATATATAAATGTCAATTCATCACATACCAAGGTCAATACATCATATACCATGGCCATAACATTTTATACCATGGCAAATACATCTTATATCATGGTCAATACATCATAATTATACCAAGGTCAATACATCATATACCATGGCCATAACTTAACATATTATACAACGGTCAGTGCATCATATATCATCGCCAATACATCATATAGCATGGCCATTACATCATATATCATGGTTAATACATCATATAGCATTTTCAATGCATCATATAGCATGACCAATGTATCATTTACCATGGTCAATACATCATATACCATGGTTCATGCATCAATCATTATGGTCAATATACCACAGACCATGGTAAATGTATCATGTACCACATCCAATACATCATGTACCATGGCTTAACCAAATAAGACCACTGTGTATACATCATATACCATCCATAATATACTAGGGTAATAACATCATAAACAA
Source organism: Serripes groenlandicus (assembly GCA_031761405.1). NCBI lineage: Eukaryota > Metazoa > Mollusca > Bivalvia > Cardiida > Cardiidae > Serripes > Serripes groenlandicus. The sequence goes on from JASEVX010000004.1 coordinate 98,165,383, forward strand.
TGACCAATACATTATATACCAAGGGCCCGATCCGCAATAGGTATGTCGGGGGGGGTATGTCGTGAGTTTGAACGCCGAATCGGTTAATTATTCTTTCTGATAATTGGCAAAAGTTATATAGATAAGCGTCATTCACATTTCACCAAAATGCTTTTCATGATAAACACTTAAGGATTAAAGAATTACAAAGCTGGCAATACTTCAACGAATTTTTCATAAATCGAGCGATCATTCATGGACGCCGATAGCTCGAAGTGATTTATGTATCAACTGAATGAACAAATAAGATGTGTAACAACTAACGTTCGTACACATGGTACCAGCGTTCATTCAGCCAAACGCTTCGACTATTATTTATAGAAACTTCCATTATTATTCTATTGCTAAACATTTCGCAAGTCGTTTATAGAAAGGTCCCTGATTCCGATAAGATTATATAGCTAAATATTTAAACAGTTGTTTATAGAAACCTCCAGTTCTACGTTGGGATTCTAAAGCCAAACATTTCGCCAGTCGTTTATAGAAACCTCCAGTTCTACGTTGGGATTATAAAGCCAAACATTTCGCCAGTCGTGTATAGAAACCTTGAGCACTACGATGAGATTCTAAAGCCAAACATTTCGCCAGTCGTTTATAGAAACTCCCATGACTCCGATGGATTATATGCATCATTAATGGGGGTTTTATCCGAAAATGGACTTGTAGTAAATGTACGAAAGGTTGGTTTCATAAAGCGTGATAGAACATCACAGTCTAACAAATGCTTTGTATGGTGTATTCGCTGCTTTCAACAATTTCTCAGTTATAACACAGTGTTTCCTGGATAAGTTACCAGTAGTACTTGTCCATTTATCCTGACACCAGCCAATCAGGCTTAATGCTACACCCCACAATCCTGAGCACCAAGCAGAGAAAGCCTATCATGTTTAAAGTCTTGAACATAACCAGCCAATACAATACATGTTGCTACCGGCCCATCATACAATATATACATACATGTGTTCATAATTTTACATAGTTGTCCTTTTATACAAAGTTGCAGGAATATATATTAAACGTTAAATGTGAAAGATGTTTAGTTGCATTTTGGTAAAAGTTAACTAAATAAATTACTGTTGTTTGCTATTTTCAGACTCTTTCATTTTCCTGACTGCTGAAATGAAGACAGCAATTTTCCTCATGGCCATTTCATCGGTAGTGCTTATTAATGAATGTATATTTGCAACTCCAATAACAGTTAGCAAAGTGGACGTGCACTTAAATTTGTTTAACCCTTTCTACATACACAATCTACAGAATACCACTTTTTAAACAGAAATGCAAAATATGGAACATATCTATAAATGAAAGTACAACTATTGAATTTGAGTTGACCACATGGTGGAAAAGTGAAGATTTTGCTCGTCATAGACAAACAGTTTTTAATGAAAGTATAATTATTGAATTGATTTGAAAACGTGATGACAGGAGAAATTGTTTATTATGACGAGTTTGCCACAATGTTTTCAAAAGTCTTCTTCTGCAGACGTGTCAAAATGCAATTGCTTATGGGAAAGGGTTAACTCTTTCCCTCGTACGACAATTCTGCAGCAGACGACTTTGAACATATTTTGTCAAAAAATAGAAAATCTCCATAATTTAATGGATAACCTATGACTAAACGTGGAAAACATGGTGGCAAACGGTGAAATTGCTCGTTTTGAGCAATTTCTCCTTTTGTCACTATGTTTTCAAAAAGCCGTCTGCTGCAGAGGCGTCAGAAAGCGTTTATATGAGGGAAAGGGTTAACGGGATTATTCGGCGGTTCTTTCTTAACCGAATTACAAAGACTATAAAACATTCATTCTGAGTACATTGATGTTACCAATGAAAGGCTTTATTTTATGACCTGCTTTTTGAAGTTTATAATTTTGAATTAAAACTTAATTTTGAACAAATTTCAGTGAAACATGTAAAATAACTTTATTCATACAGGCGAATATAATGAGATATATTTGAATTAAGACTCGATTTACAAGTTCATTAAAGTGAAAAATAATCATAATTTAAGTAGTTGTACACGACATGTTCTTTATCTTTATCCAAAACCGCTTTAAACATACCCTTTTCGTTTAAATGTTCATTTCAAGTAGCGCGAAGGGTAAATGTAAATAAACCCTTGCGCAACTCATATTTGAATTATAATAAAACTAGACAGGAAGTGTTCGTATTGATTCTTTCTTTTTTTCAAACCCCGTTTTAAATACGGGCCATTTTGAACTTTTGAACCATTACAAGGTGTTGCGTGTTAGTAGACGGTTACCCAATATGGCGGCTCACAACAAAAGCCACGTGGTTTTTATCGCGTAGTAATACCTTTTGTAAATGAAGACACATGGTTCATTAGTAACGTATAGTTAACCGAAACCACAGGTGATAATGTGCAGATAGGATGTGTTAACCGGTAATTATTACTTTTATTTCCATTTGCGGTGTGGTTTTCATAGTTATGGGTAATCGAATGCGGTTCCGTTATTTCAGGTAATTTTTTAAGAAAAAATATGTCTCCAATCTATGGTTAATTATTGAATAACTTTACCATGTCTATGTTTTGATATAAAGTGTAAATAATGTATTTCTTAATGTGTAAATATAGCTATGCAATAACTTAACTTTGTCCTTATCATTCTCGCGTCTTGTCTCCACTGCAATCGGCAATGGCTAAAATTGTTCACTTGAAAAACGAAGTGTTCAATATGACTTTTATTATTGCAAGTAAATAACACCAATAATCGCAATAAGTTTATTATGCACCACTGCATTGATAAAGATTGAAACGACTATTTTATCATTGACTTATTTCACGTTTTGTTATAACGGTTATCTTAGTTTAGAATGCTTTCTGCCTATATTTTTACACTATTTTATCATTGACTTATTTCACGTTTTGTAATAACGGTTATTTTAGCTTAGAATGCTCTCTGCCTATATTTTTACACTATTTTATCATTGACTTATTTCACGTTTTGTAATAACGGTTATTTTAGTTTACAATGCTTTTATTTTTGAGTATGGTTGACAATGATTGCTTTGAGTGAATGATGGTTTCATACTTATCCTAAATTTGGAACTATAACGACGAAAGTTACCGAAACATCGTTTATGATATACTAAATTGTTAGCGGATACAACTACTAATATATGCTAAATAGACAAGAGCCAGCACTGAGACACGTTAAATGAGTTACCTCCTATATTCACAAGCACGCGCATGTGCGTTGTCAGACAAGCAATAAAGATTACAGAAAGAGTTCTTTCCGTTCTTAATCTCATCAATTTACAGCTTAGATAAATTACAAGTAAACATATTTGTGCGTATATTTACTTTTTATCTGTTATCAAGCGGTAGTTAACCCTTACCGACATGCAGGCGTATTTTGACGCCTTAGCAGCCGACATGTTTTGAAACCCTTGAGATTAAACGGTATTTCTATGACTCTTTCCCTACATACAAGAAACCTGCAGTAAACGACTTTTAATAATTATCAGCAAAATTATAGAAAATATCTACTAATTAAAATGTATTTAGTTTATCTTATAAACATTGAGGCATTTTCCTTTTGCCGCACAGCTAATGAAGTTAAATAAAGAAGTTTTCTAACGAAGAAACTAATTGAGTTGAAAATATTGTGTCAGTTTCACCTTTTGTCACACTATTTTTAAATATTGTCTGCTGCAGATGCGTCAGAATGAGTGTGCTCGTGGGGAAATATTAACAAAGGTTTTTAAATAACTACGAGCGATTGGTAATCCTTTACCCCCACAGAACATGCGCATGGTCGTCTACTGTGAAAACACTCGTTTAAAAACTTTTGGAAATCCCATTGTATAACGCAGGTGTAGAATGGAAAACATTCGGGGTAAAACTAACTCCCCGCGTTTTGAGCAGTTTCTCCTTTTCCCACGACGTTTTTAGAACTCAAACTCGTCCACTGCTGCTGTTGCTAAAGTCGTATTTATAACACAGAGCGTTATATATAGTTTCCGTAAACGAACACAAATATCATTTTCTCGAAACAAAAATACATTTACACCTGCTTTATGTATATTATCAATATTTGGCGGGAAAAGCGTCATGTGTCCTGGTAGCGCTATCGCAGGTGTACTCAATATTGTACCGGTTACCATCTGTATTCAAAACTTTTTACTTCATATTGTACCGGTTACCATCTGTATTCAAAACTTTTTACTTCATATTGTACCGGTTACCATCTGTATTCAAAACTTTTTACTTCATATTGTACCGGTTACCATCTGTATTCAAAACTTTTTACTTCATATTGCATTCAGTTGTGAAAGTCTAAATACATAGAGGAAAAATCATTGTACATGTTGTCTGAAGCAGTTAGTTTGAAAATGTTGGTTACTGCTCCCTCTCATAACCTGCAGCAGACGACTTTGATAACAAACTATAGAAAATCTAAAGAAATGAAAGAGTGAGTGTTGGCTAGAGTTGAAAACGGTGTGACAAAAGAAACAAAATGCTCATATTAGCAACTTTCCTCTTTTTGTCACAATATTTTCAAAATCATCTACTGCAATTGCGTCAAATGCGTCTGCAGATGGGACATGAAATAGCATATATCTATACGAACTCATTTTTAACTAAATAATCGCATTTTTCTTCCCAAAAGATAATCGACTGTTTTATGTACATATTACTTTTTCAAAGAACCCGCAAAACACTGGAAGAAATAAACCAATTTTAAAGCCATGAAATAAACTACCTAACTTAGGGTGAAGGGTAAGACAGGCTGATTTGCAGTCTTTGTTCGCCTCGATGATATGTGATATGTCATTCTAAATACGCATGACAACATTTATCACTATTCATATTTATTTAAAACTGATTTATTTCACAGGTTTTTTTGTATGTGCATCTGCTTGAAATTAGAGAGTAACATCCCTGTAAAGAATTTAGTAGGGGTTTGTTGTTGCTTTTTATGACCGAAACCTCGATATAGATCTACTCTTGTTGTTTTAGTCTTGGTGTCTTATTATGAATTACGCAGACAATGAGTGTGAATTAGAAATGGTAAAATACAGTCTAAAGGTGTGAAAGAGCTTAACAAGTTAACATAAACTATTTATTTCTGTTGCGAATGTCGAAATGTGTTTGTCAGTAAAGTAGCGCTTAAAGTCTCCCTTGTGAAAGAGAGGGACATGTCGAAATAAACATGTCATAATGATAATATAATAAACGTAATAAAGAAAATAATACAGGGTTAAGTGAGCGGGTTTAACAAATTAACAATTTTGAGTAAAGAGAAAAATGGCTCCTATATATAGTCTTTATTAAGCCATCTTCTTTCGATTGACCGTGAGAAGTTTGAATTCGTCTGCTTGTGGAAATCATTTAGTCCCGTCTGATTGACTGTATCGGCGTTAGACATGCAACGTATTTACTGACCGCACTTTAAACCCTTTTCCACATACGACATGCCTGCAGCAGATGACTTTGAAAACATCTGGGCAAAACTATTTAACATCTCTACAAATCAAAGTTTTATACTTTAGTATAGTTGAAAACATTGTGGCAAAACGAGAAATTGCTCATAATGAAACATTTCTCAATTTGCCAAAATATTTTCAAAAGCTGACTTCTTCAGATGCGACGAAGTGCGTCTGCAGGTTGGAAAGGCATTATCCCTTTTCAATACGAATGTAACAGACAAATAGAATACGTTTCAAGTTACATTCTGGTGTAAGTTAAATTGTGGTTACACTTTCATTCAATAAGCTCCTAATCTGTCAAATACTCGTATTTGTGTTCACCATGTCTTCTGTTTGACCCTGTAGGTCTGTATCTAACGATAGATTAACGCTGATCTGGTCAACTTCTATTTCTGACCCCAGACAAGAGGATTAAAATTTGATTCCACTTAACCTTTGACCATTATATCTACCCTTTGACCCTTCCCCTCATATAGACGCTTTCTGACGCCTCTGCTGCAGAGGCATTTTGAAAACATAGTGACAAAAGAAGAAATTGCACAAAACGTGCAATTTCTCCTTTTGCCACAATGTTTTCCACTTTTTGTAATAGGTTATCCATTCAATTATGGAGATTTTCTATGTTTTGACAAAATATATTCAAAGTCGTCTGCTGTAGAATTGTCGTATGAGGGAAAGGGTTAATAATGGGTGGTCGCTTTTCTGCGATTGGATCTATTGTTTATTGAATATAACGAATGGAGGCCCGCCCGTCTGGTGTGGTGTTTTTTTTTGGGTGGGGGGGGGGGGGGGGGTGGGTGGGGGGGGGGGGATCTTATTGCATCAACGTAAAGTGAAGACTTAGATGAGTATGTGCATTCACACGGTCTCACCAAGGTCTTCACTGTCCAACTAGTATTATATGTACTGACATGAATGTATATTTTGATAACAAAACTAGAGATGTTACCATACAAGTTGTACGCCAATGTGCCTTTATATGCTTTTAAACATTTTGAAAACGGAGCATCTAAATGTGATTCATGAAACTAATAGGTTCTTGTTGTACCTCTGTTACCGTAGTAATGGTATAGTAGTGGGACACATTTCTGACGCCTCTGGAGCAGACGACTTTTAAAATCATTGAGGCAAATGTAGAAATTGCTCACCATAAGCAATTTCTCCAATTGCAACAATGTTTTCAACTCTATTCAATTGAATTTTCATTTATAGAGGTTTACTTTATACGGATCTTTTGATATTTCCAAAGTCTTCCGGTGAACATCTGTTGTTTATATGAAATGATTAAATTAAATCAAAATCCCATACAGTGAATTAAATAACGACAATTAATTTTGTAATCTTCATTTATTACATGTTTTGTTTCCTTGTATTTTATTATAAATGACGGGTATTTCTACAAATCTCCCGTAAGTCAGGAGTTATAAGGGTTTTAAGGCGGTTACGCAAATGATTCATGAAGCAATACATATATAATTCACAGCAATTCAATCTTATGTTATGTGACGTGCTGACTCATAGATGTAATGCGATCTTGGCCTATAACTTCACCAAAAATATGGATTGGAAATGACAAGACTATTTTATAACTGACTTTAACGATAGCAAAATGCATTTTAAGCGTCGATTTGATCTAGCTAAACATTGCACATTCAATCTTGAACAACGAAGACACCAGAACATTATATTTGAAAAGTCAAGAAGCAAACGGACCAATAAAAATAATGTTTAACAAAGTAGAACATATTGCGAGAAAATGAGACCTCGTGTCACGTAAACAAATATGAGTAGTCTTAAATATTCGAGTAACGTTGAAAGATCGCGAGAAACAGAATTGTCAAAAATGAACCATACGGGAAAAATGATCTAGTCTATTTATTTTTACGTCGTACACGAGTCCATTTGCACTAACGAAATTAGACCTGCAATGTTTCATTTTGCGACATTTCAGTAAACAATATATATATATATATATATATATTATGTCCTTTCATATAACTGTCGCGAAGACTGGAAATGTATGATTGATTATAGTGAAATATTCTAAAAATGCCATTAAGTAATGCCAAGACAATTATACATAGTTTAACCCTTTCCCGCAGACAACGAATCTGCAGCAGATGACAATATCAAAGCACATATATGGAAACTCTTTTTAAATCAAAGTACAACATTAAATATAGTTATGTCCAGTGTGGCAAAAGGGGAAAAACTCACCATGAGTACTTTCTCCTTTGGACAGAAGGTGTTCAACAGTCGTATATGCTGTAGATGCGTCTACATGCTCAGAATGCTCAGAAGCAGAACTGCAAGTGGGCATGGATTACTTAATGCGGAACAAATGGCCTGTAGACAATAGTCTTCTCGAACCATTAACTTTGACGAATTACCGCTTTTCAATAGAAAGAATTATACGGCGTCACACGAAATGGTATCTTTGCGCCTTTGGTAATTAAGCCGTGATTTGGTTTCTTGCAGTATCGCGCATTAGGCCCCTAAAAGCGCCACATCTTTGAACGTATCAATATTAGCAATACATGCAACACTGAGTTCGAAACGACTTTTAAATGTGGGAGGACAGCAACGGCTCTTAAATTATCAGTTTTTCTCACATAGGAAAGCCCAAAAAACAACAACAAATTGTCATAGCAATAGATTGTATCCCCACAATCTAATCAGTCATCTAAAAGAGTACTTTAACTAGTACAAGGGTACACATCTGAGTTCATGTTCTATTTATAATTGTGAATGGTGTTGCAGAAAAACAATTTTAGCGTAATAGTTACACGTGTAGAAAGACACCTGGTTTTGCATCCATGTCACAGGATCTAAAAAGGCACCATTTGTATGACGTTTCTTGAAACCTTCTTTAAATAACTGACGAACACAGCAGACACAGATGAAGCGTGGATTCGCATATTGATAGACTAATGTATTTAAACCTTTACCACATACAGACGCAGTTTAGGCATATCCATCAGACGACTCTTTAAAACATTGTGATAAAAGGAGAAATTTTTCATAATGAGCATTTCTGATTTGGCCACAATGTTTCTAACCCTATTCAATAATAGAACTTAAATATATAGAAACTTTTCAATTTTTTTCTCAGATAGTTTCAAAATCGTCTGTTGCAGATTTGTTGTATGTGGTATAGGGTTACACTTAAAGCGAGGGTTGTTTCACAATTCGTGTTTGTTAATACATGGATGTGTTGCTTTTGAAAAACACGTTTTAGTAATTTATTTAAGTCTTACATATATGCTACCCTAATTCGAACATACATTACAAACTTGTTTGCTACAAATCATGCTATAAGTATAGCCCCGCTAGTACAAACATTACTTTTACACGGCGATAAAATAAAAACCTTTTTTCCGCCTTGCTGTAGTATCTTTAAAAGCGGAAGAAGAAAGTTATCCAATCTTTTCCATATGGTGAAATTTTATCTAGGTTTTGATAAAAGGGATCATAAATTTGACTATAAAAAAGAGGAGTACTTAAACAACTGATAACATTTATAACATATGGACTGATCAGATAATCAAAGTATGTTGAGTGGTTGGGACAATATCGTTGTGGATGCAATGCAAAGTTAATGCATACAGCAAGCATTGTTCATGCTGACTTAAAGTATTGAATTCTTCTTATCAAGATAAAGTTGCTTTACAAAAATGGCAAAGATCAGGTGCGCCTCCAAAGATTGATTGTGTAAATCTTTGTTTCGTCCATGACCTTGGCACGTTTATGGCGGCGTTTATTTCACTTCCTAGAACAACGGATGTCATTTAGAATGTGGTTATTTTGGCGGGAACACCAAATCGAAAGTAGGGAATAAATGTAAAAAACCGTCCACGTGACTTTTTTTTTGAAACACGGATACGAACGTTCCCACGTGGTTTGGTGATAGCATTGATTTATTTTACCTGGATTTCAGATTGTCTCCGAGTTGTCCGTCTCGAGCGGTCACGGCTCCAGGAAAATCAACTTTATTTTAATTAAAACACGTGTGGAAAAAACACTTGCAGCGATTTCATGTCAGAATTCCAAATGGATATTTCTTGTCACATTATTTGTTTTATTGGCGAAAGGTGCAGAACCAGATCAGGCTGCGTTGTAAATACTTTCTGGTTGTTTTCACAGCGCGCCGCTCTAATAGTTTTTGATATGTATTTAAAAGTTATAAATGTTCTAAGTATGTATTTAAAAGTTATAAATGTTCTAAGTATGAAGTATGTATGCACGTGAAAGGCAGTTACGCGTAATTGGATACTTGGTGACGATGCAGCTATATAACTGAAAAGGTACTTCTCTTACAATAATTATACTAGTATGTCTACATGTATGTCTTTCTATTTAGGTAGCTAAAATATGTTATTAAGATTTTCTCTCTTTTTTTCAATACAAGAATAGATATTTTACCGAAAATATGTTTTAATCATATATATTTTTATTATATTAAAATGTTCCGACTAGTGCTCGCACCCTTTGTAAGCATTTCTTTATCTTTTACCTCTTCATAACCGTGATGTGTCGATCGTTAACTGAATATGTTTGTTTCGATTTGATGGTATTTCATTCTCTGTCTCTGTTTCTGTCTCTGTCTCTGTCTCAACGTCTCTATCTCTCTCTGTAAATCTATTCAGCCAGAAAAAGAACATTAACATAAGGTAATCTGACTGTATCACAATCTTAGTCAACAAGAACGTAGTCTGACCTTATCCATTACCATGTGTTAAACACTATAAGGTCGGTTTTCGTATGTCGAGGTTCAGTTTTACGTGTTATAGTATTGGTGATTATAAACAGATGTGAGGATCAATTATAAGTCCCTCACGTTTAACCCCTTTTCTTAATAGAGGTTAAATTTAAACGTATCTGCAGCAAACGACTTTTGAATACAGTATGACAAAAGAAGAAACCACTCATGATGTGTAATTTCCCCTTTTGTCACAATATTTTCAACTCCTTTTTAATAATCATACTTTGAGATATAGAGATGTTTTTGGTCTAGATATTTGTTGGGGCTGTTTTATTGTTTGTGGGCTAGGGTAAAGTATTTTCAGACACTATGACGTATTTCCTTGTCGATTTCGATTCCGCCATGACTACCCGTGTCAATAAACAATTACAAACCTGCATCAAAAGTAACGTAACTACAACTAGTAACAAGAAATTCGTATACCTGTTTATATGGAAGGGTATTAACGCATACATTTTTAGTTTGGTTTAATCCTAGCTTTGTATAACCATTTCCACATATAGACGCTTTTCGACGCCTCTGCAGTAGGCGACCCTTTGAAAACATTGTGACTAAACATTATTTTCAATAATTATAGTGTCATATATAAAGTTTATCCATAGTTTTGCCTCGAGGATTTCAAAGTCGACTGCTGTCAATTTGTTGAATGTGGGAAAGGGTTAACTCCGCCGTGGTCGAATGGTAAGCGTTGAGTGATTTGAAACCGAGCGACCCGGGTACGATCCCTACACGCGACGGTTATGGCAATTACCCTTGGGTAAGGCACATTCCCTAGGATAGTACTGATTTGTTTATCCAGGGTTCTTGAATATGTGATTTGTCACCGGGCTATAACTAAAATAATGTTGAAAATGGCGTAAAGCCTCATACAATCAATTGAACACTTAAATTGACACTTATGATTTTTGAATAGTAATAAGAAAAAAATTGAGCCGTCCCGCGGGTAAACCAACATTATGGCCTTTGCGTAAAGTATCCACCCGGATCAGCCTAAGCATGCCGCGCAGGCTTACCCGGATAGACACTTTTCGCCTCCTGTGGATTTTCTGTTTCAGGAATCATTACTCTATACCTCTATCCCCCTGAGACGGAATGTGTCTCCCGGATCAGTCCGCGCGGACTGCACAGGTTAATCTGGATTGATATATTACGCAGAGGCCATAATGTTGGTTTTCTTGAGGGACGACTCAAATGTTTAAATGTGTGGGAAGCAAAGTGCGTCATGATATATTATGTGGCTGAATATATCATGCGATCAATTTGGTCATGATAAACTGTATTAACCCTTAGCAACTTACGACACACTTGCAGCAGTCGACTTAAATATGGAGGCAACAATACAGATAATCTCTAAACATGAGTGGATAACCATTAAATAAAATTGAAAACATGATGGCAAAAAGAGAATTCACGTACATTTTAAACTGGTGGATAATGTTAAATTGTGTTCTGGTTCGATATATTCCACATGAACTGTGGACAGACGTTTAACATTTACTTCCATACAACAAATCTACAGCAGAACAATTTGAATACATCTAAGCAAAAATATGAAAATTCTGTAGAAAGGCTTTGTAAATGTAAATGAATGTTTGCAAATATTACGGCAAAAGTGTTTAAAATATTGTATCAAAAGGACACATAACTCATGATTTATGATTTGGGATATAGATGGGCGGATACAGTAGTTACGTATATTATGTATTTGATTAATAACTGGTTTTAAAATTAATCGTTCTTTTAAGCGTTGACGTCAAAATTGACCTTATTCAGCGTTTTAAAACCTGTTAATATTCGGACTATAAATTGAGGGTGTGAAATGTGTACAACAAAAGTTAGATCTACCTTTTTTACATACATTGTCTCTGTTGTCTCATATATCTCAGTGTAATATTCGTCTGATAATAAAAATGTCCTCTGCTTAACCCTTTCCCACATACAACACATCTGCAGCGGAAGACTGAGAAAATATATTGGCAAAAATGGGAACAATCTCCATAAATGAGAGATTACATATTTAATAGAGTTCATAATATTGTGGTAAAGGGATACATTGCTCTTGATTTCTCCTGTTGACACACTGTTTTCAGAACTCTGCTGCAAATGCGTCAAAATAAGTCTACAAGTCGGATAGGTTTTAGAAATATATCATGCAATTGACATAATGTTAAAAGAAGTTGTTAGGCAAAAAGGGAATTGCTTAAAATGTGCAATATATCCATTTCTCATATTGTTCGTCTGCTGCATGGGTGTCTAGTGTCGTCTGTGTCATGAAAATGGGTTAAAGAAATGCCATTGATCTCGATTTGTATGAGTATCGATTACAAACAACGTTACGATGTTTATTGTATATTGCAATTAACAGGTTCGTGAAAAGCGAAATGTCACAGAGCGGCGGTATAAATTACTATAAATACCATTATTGCTATATAAATACGCCAATGATTGACGTATACAAGATTTCTTAACACTCACCCACATTCAACAAATCTGCAGCAGAAGACTTTGAAATCATGTAAACGAATATTTAGAAAATCCTTTAAAATGAGGGTATATTTACTGAAAAACATTGTGGAAAAAGGAGAAATTTATCGTTTTGACCAATTTCTTCTTTTGTCGCAATGTTTTCAAATGTCGTCTGTTGCAGAGGCGTCAGAAAGCGTCTGTATTTGGGAAAGGATAACAGAACTCTAGATAAGGGGCGTTTTGCATGTTCTCAAATCCGTATTTGACCCTCTGACCCTATGTTGTGGGTACTCAAAAGAATCGTCTCAGTGAGACGATTCTTTTGAGTACCCACATTATAGTAAGAGGGAAATTGTATGAAAAAGATCTGAATACCCCTCCTTATCTGGACCCCTGGGTAAAATATTTCAATTGAATTTTGGTTATAAATAATGAACAAATAAATTAGCCACTCATGGTTTATTTAACAGTTTACCTAGTATGAAATTTGAAGATTCAAGTTACGGAATTGATCCATCAGTCATCTGTGTTTTATATGCATAAGAAATGATGCGCACTTCATGGGGTCGTGGTTGCTGTGGGGGTTATAATGTATTGTGATTATATACAAATAGATAAATGCGTGCGCTTATTTTATTAATTAAACAGTCACCTATGTTGAACAGTCGAATATAAAATGTATTTGTGAAAACAAGCAAATCCTTTATGAATTGAATACAGATATAATTCGACCGCTGTTCCCGATTAACTCTTTCTGCGCCAAAGGCAATATTGAGGTTTTTGCAAACAATAATGATTCAGGTGAGTCAGCTCGTAACGAGCTGTCTCACCTGAAATCTGCATTGTTTGGCTGTGAGTTATAAAAATATTCCAAAAATCCTATGACATGAAAATAGAGTCGTCCGAGTTTGACCATGGAAGAGTCTAGTTTAAACAATTCGGCGCTGAAAGGGTTAAAGATTTTTTTTAAGGTAATTAAAAAGGTTGACAATCTCTCCCCCTAAATAAGAATAGAAAAAACTAAACAAAAACAAAATCCCCCTACCCAACACACAAACATCTCATGAAAAGAAAACCAATCATTTACCCCAAATGACATGATAATATTGTATAAAAAAAAGATTGTGCACTGCATGTTTTTATACTACGAGACAATGAATGAAAAGGAATCATTTTACCTTTGAACTTACTAGTTAGTCTTCGAACAATAAGTCTTACAGACATATATCATTGTACTTCCTATCTCGTTTAGAAATCTTATGAGCCTTGTCATACACACACAAAACTAAACGTGGTGGTCTCGCGAGCAAAGCAAATTGCCTAGCCTTTGATGTCCATAAATGATAGTGTAAATATACAATACAATAAATATAGTTATAGATAGTCTGTGTTCACAGCAATATTTGACGAACCTTATTAGCCCCGCTATGCATGCGCCTGGGTGATGCAGACATGTTGTGTAGTAAACAATACAGAATGTTCCATCTCAAAAACAAATGTCATTGGCCCCCTAATTCACTGTGTGGAGATAAAAAAATACAGAATGTCCCGTCTCAAAAACATATGTCATTGGCCCCTCCTTTGGTGTGTCGGAACTCTCTTCTTCATAAGGTTTTGTTCTCGGAGACATTTGTATCAGCCCCCGAATGCAATGTATCGCATAATTACACGGTAGACAGGGCTATTTCAGTAAAAAATGAACCCTTTCCCCCTTGGAGACGCAGTGTGACGCATCAGCAGCAGACGGCTCTTGAAAACATCGTGACAAAAGAAGCTCACAATGATCAATTTCTCCTCTTGCCACAATGGTCTGAATTTTATTCAATCAATATACTTGGATTTACAGAATGTTTTTTGCGAAGATGTTTTTAACAACGTCGTCTGTTGCATATTTGTTGTGTGTGGGAAAGGGTTAATTTGCTTACATGTTGTCTCTATATCTATATCAGTTGTATGTTAATTACCCTTAATGATTTACTATGTTTAACTCTTCACAATATTAACAATTTCCCACTTGCAAATGCATTTTGCCGCAAATACAGCAGACTACATGTGTTAACAGTGTGGCAAGAGGAGAAATTGCTCAAAATGTGTAATTTCTCCTTTTGCGGCAATATTTTTCAGCATAAATAAACTGATATACTCTCGTTTAAAATAATTTTAAATATTTTCGACATGGGCTTTTCAAAGTCGTATGCTGTAGACGTTTTTTGTATATGAGAAATGTTTAAAAAAAAACATCTGAAAATGCAAATGGTATTGCGAAATATTGACTTATGAAAGTACATGTTCTATTTCTGAGATGGAATGGAACTTTTGATGCGTAAATCCTCCTCATCTCACATTGTTTTTACGAATTTTAATTTTGGGAATCGCTTAAACCGATTTGTCTGGAAGGAAGGGTTTTTGTAAAAAACAATTGAATGAAGATAAAACTTGCAAATACATAAGAGAGAGAAAAAACCTGTTTGTGTCTATCTCTCTATTATGACAACGCAGATTGAATTTTAAGTGGTTTTCTTGTACATGTTTTTGATATTTTGAATACTGCGTTTAGTTAGGTGACAATGGAGACGTGCATTTCATTTGAGCCTGTTCACGTGAAAATATACACGTTGTCTCGACAGGCTCAAATATCACTGTCCATCGGGTCAGTCTTATCCGGATCTACACGAGTTGACAGAATATTCTAACAAGCTCGTGTAAGTTATATGTGAACAGTGTATATCTCGGTCAGACTGTTCGGATACACAGACTGCTCTGGATTCTCACTCAGTATTCACTAAAGTCAACTTGTACATGTTCTAGTTGTCACTGAAAATGTCTTCATTAACCAAATGTCAATATATGGCTTACTATTGACTTAATGCTGTGGTTCTCTAAAGTCTCATATTTTAGAACATAACATAAAACACAAACTAACATAATACATAACTAAACATAAAACATAACTTAACATAACAGAACATGAACTTTATTCGACGAGATTTTAGTACATATATATAGTCACTGTTTACAATTGTATATAGAGTTATATTGAAACATACCCTTAGAGTATTTATACACATGTATAAAAAAAGTTAAAATAAAGATTTACATGAGCATTCACTCTCTCTGATCCAATTGAACAACGCTTGACAATCGTTTTAGACGAACACGACTCAACTATGCATGACAATCAATCTCGAAATATGAATAAAGATGGGATCGCATACGAAGATAGCACGGTACAACATATCTATTTGAGATCGAAATTTGTCGTTTCAGATGCATCCATTTTGAAGAGAAGCAGGTCGATCCAACGCTTTAATTCCTTGGATACAGTAGGTAGTCTTATATGTACTATTTGTCCGGATATGATGTGTGTTTTAGAATCGTCCGTTTTGAAAACATCCGTTTACTAAACTTATATAATCTGGAAATATCACAAGCACCCGTGTATGCAAGAAAAAATTACTCAGTTTGTAGTTTTACCTTTCCCAAAGTGTTTCGATTGGTTGTTTAGTGGAGAGGCGTTAAAGGTCTTCTTTTTTAGATCACCTAGAGCCGAAGGCTCAAGGTGAGCTATTCTGATCACTTTTTGTCCGTCGTCCGTCGTCCGTCCGTGCGTCCGTCCGTCCGTCCGTCCGTCCGTCCGGCGTTAACTTTTAGCTTTAAACATCATCTCCTCCCAAACTCCAAGGACAATTTCCGTGAAACATCACAGGACTGTTCCTCTGGTTGGCCTCTTTCAAAGTTGTTCAAAGATTTAAATTCCATTGAGAACTTTGGTTGCTGCGGCATCAAAAAGGGGGCAAAATGTCCGAACTTTAAAAATCTTCTCCTCCGAATCTGCCTGTCAGATTCAAATATAATTTGGTAGAAATGTTCCTTGGGTGACCCTCTATAAAAATTGTTCAAGCCATACTGATTGGTCAAAAAACATGGCAGTCAGGCGGCATCAGAAAAGGGGCAAAATTTGAAAATTTGAAAATTCCATTTTTATGAAAGTGCTTGTCTGATTTTAAGAAAATATAATACGAATCTTACTTTAATGATCCTCTATTTAATTTGTTTAAGCCGTTTTGATGGGTAACACAATCATAGCAACCAGGCGTCATCACAAAAGGGGTAAATTGAACTTTTAGCTACAAATGACAACCAACTCCTACCATTCCAATAGACCAATTTCCACAAAACATCACAGGAATGTTCCTTCGGTGGTCCTCTTTCAAATTTGTTCAAAGAATAAAATTCAAATGAGAACTTTGGTTGCTGCGGCATCAGAAAGGTGACAAAATGTCCAAACTTTAAAAATCTTCTCCTCCGAATCTGAATTTTACTTTAATGATCCTCTATTTAATTTGTTAAAGCCGTTTTGATTGGTTACACAATCATAGCAACCAGGCGTCATCACAAAAGGGGTAAATTGAACTTTTAGCTACAAATGACAACCAACACCTGCCATTCCAATAGACCAATTACTACAAAACATCACAGGAATGATCCTTTTGTGGTCCTCTTTCAAAATTGTTCAAAGATTAAAATTCAAATGAGAACTTTGGTTGCTGCGGCATCAGAAAGGTGACAAAATGTCCAAACTTTAAAAATCTTCTCCTCCGAATCTGCCTGTCAGATTCAAATATAATTTGGTAGAAATGTTCCTTGGGTGACCCTCTATAAAAATGACTCTTTCAAACGAAAAATATTTGGCATGTGATTGATGCAATTTTAAGACGAAGTAAAACATTTTGGGAACATCGTGGATATTTGCTTATTAACCCCTTTCCCTCATATAGACGCTTTCTGACGCCTCTGCAGCAGACGGCTTTTTGAAAACATAGTGACAAAAGAAGAAATTGCACAAAACGTGCAATTTCTCCTTTTGCCACAATGTTTTCCACTTTTTGTCATAGGTTATCCATTCAATTATGGAGATTTTCTATGTTTTGACAAAATACGTTCAAAGTCGTCTGCTGCAGAATTATCGTATGAGGGAATGGGTTAAAGGAAACTGCTGAAGATAAGTTCAAAGTCGTCGGTTCTAGCAAAATGGCTAATGGTCTGTTATATACTTCAATTATAATACATTTTGCATAAATTGTCAAGTTATATCCATATAACGTTATCAAGTTATTGTAATGCATAGAGATATAAGCCAGTTCGTGAGAAAAGGTACAAGTTGGCATTTCTGAAAAGTGTAGGTTCAGATAATCTTTTGCACCCGCTCTCATCATAATTTACGGGAGTTGGCAGAATCTTCTAACAAGCTGGTGTAAGTAATCTGTGAACAGTGTATATCTTGATCGGACTGTTCGGATGCACATGCTGGTCTGGATCTATACTGTTATCAAAAGCCACATTGTACATTTACTCATGCACTGGCTCATATTTTAATTGAAATATTGAATTGATCCAGTATTGAAGTTGTGACATGCATATCAGTATTTCGTACAATGTCGAATACATTTAATAATTACACGTGTCAACACCTGAATATTCTCCCAGCGCTTCGTGTTATATTTTGTTAACTTGTCTGCGTTATTATTTGTTCTATCACTGCAATGGCTTTGATCTATATGTACACAAGTTAATGTCCGATCAATAATTATACGAATTCAATTTCTATTATTTTCAACTCAGCCATGGAACTGCAAATAAATCTGCAAATTGATAATGAGTACACATGATGTCATTCGAAAACCGGTATTGTTGTTAGTAATTGCGTAGACAAGGCTGTATATTTGAGTCGGAGTCGTGTTTGTTCTGCGAATAGTGGATACAGTGGTAACACAGCATACGCACAGTCTCACCAGCGTCGTCACTGTCTGCGTGTATATCACACAGGTTCCTCCACAATAACCCTTTTCGTGTTGCAAACCCCCCAACAAAAACCTGAAAAATCTCAATAAAACATAGCTCGATTGTTAAATGAAGTTGAAAACATTGTGGCCAAAGGGGGAATTGCTCATCATGAGCAATTTCACCTTTGGCCACAATGTTTTCAAAAGTCGTCTGCTGCAGAGGCGTCAAAAGCTCAACTTTGACTCCAGGTATATATAACAGTAGCTTTAACCCTTTCCCACATACAATAAGGCTGTTGCAGACGACTTAAAGAAAAAAATATTGGCCCTACAATTGAATATCTCTATTAATTGGAATATGATTAATATAAAGAGTTAATATAACTTTTACAAATGGAGAAGTTGCACATTATCAGCAATTCCTCCCTTTAGCCTCAATGTTTTCGAAACTTGTCTGCTGCATATGCGTGAAGAATGATTCTCCACGTGGGTAGAGTCAATCCCTATTGGGGCAGTAGGCTATTCTTTCCATGACAAAAACAACACCAAGAAACCCACCGCGATCCCTTTCTGTTTGGATTGGATTTTTTGATCGGTCATATTCTCCCTGAATCAATACTAGTCCTTTTAAGAGAGACGCCAAATTAAAAATACCGGTAAAATAAATATTTAGATTTCTCTATGTATCATACTGATAACAATTAAAACCCTTTCGCATATACAATCGAGATTTGACTAGCGGTTCCTATGCAGCGTACGACGTATGAAAATAGTGTGGGAAAAGGTTAACTTTAAAAGGAAACTCTAAATGAGCCCATTCTCCTTTTACATCGATATGTTCTACTCTGTATCAAAATTAAGCGTCCACTATGTAAGAAGCATGTACATGCATTTTTGTCTTCTGCCATGTCCAAACAGTCGAGTGTGACAGTATCGTATCTAGACTGTATTCAGTTAAGTGTTGGCTGTTACAGTATCGTATCTAGAGTGTATTCAGTTAACTGTTGGCTGTTACAGTATCGTATCTAGAGTGTATTCAGCTAACAGTTGGCTGTTACAGTATCGTATCTAGGGTGTATTCAGTTAACAGTTGGCTGTTACAGTATCGTATCTAGAGTGTATTCAGTTAACTGTTGGTTGTTATAGTATCGTATCTAGAGTGTATTCAGTTAACTGTTGGTTGTTATAGTATCGTATCTAGAGTGTATTCAGTTAAGTGTTGGCTGTTACAGTATCGTATCTAGAGTGTATTCAGTTAACGGTTGGCTGTTACAGTATCGTATCTAGAGTGTATTCAGTTAAGTGTTGGCTGTTACAGTATCGTATCTAGAGTGTATTCAGTTAAGTGTTGGCTGTTACAGTATCGTATCTAGAGTGTATTCAGTTAACGGTTGGCTGTTACAGTATCGTATCTAGAGTGTATTCAGTTAATTGTTGGCTGTTACAGTATCGTATCTAGAGTGTATTCAGTTAAGTGTTGGCTGTTACAGTATCGTATCTAGAGTGTATTCAGTTAACGGTTGGCTGTTACAGTATCGTATCTAGAGTGTATTCAGTTAAGTGTTGGCTGTTACAGTATCGTATCTAGGGTGTATTCAGTTAAGTGTTGGCTGTTACAGTATCGTATCTAGAGTGTATTCAGTTAAGTGTTGGCTGTTACAGTGTCGTATCTAGAGTGTATTCAGTTAACAGTTGACTGTTACAGTATCGTATCTAGAGTGTATTCAGAGTGGTGCGCCCTATGGAAGGGAATGCATCTTTCTTACCCTTTCCCACATAGAAAAAAATATGTATCCGACGACTTGAATATCTCTTGACAAAATAATGAAAATGATGAATAAAGTTGTAAACATTGATGATGCAAAAGGAGAAATTGCTCATCACGAACAATTCCTCCTTTTGAAACAGTGTTTTCTGTCGTCTGCTTCAGGTGCATCATAATGCATCTGCAGGTGGGAAAGGCCGGGGCAAGTCACAACCAAATAGCCACTACTGTGTAAGGTAAATCAGAATAAAAGGGACAACCCATTACCTCACGGCAGTACGTTCCTCGGAAAAGGAACACATAGTCATTTCTGAACAGTGTAGGTATGGATCAGAATGTAAAACTGCTACCTCTTATCAGAATCTTCAAAAATTTACATACAGAATATTCTAACAAGTTTAAGTTAGAATAATGCGAATAATGTGGATCTTGATCAGACTGTGTTGATATTAATGCTGATCTGAACCTACGTGGTTTGACATCAACATCAAAACGCTAACATGGATGCAGAAGACGACACAGTTAGTTGATAGCTTTTGAAATAATTGAGGGAAAAGGAGAATCTTTCGTTTTTCTGTCGCAAACGCAAATGATATTCAGAAAAAGCGCATGAGAAAAAAAAATAACCCCCCGCCCCCCGCCCCCCCCCCCCCCCCCCCCCCCAATAATAAAATAATAAATGAAAAACCCACACCCCTAAAAATCAACAGAGTGACGTAAATTGTTAAAAAATATCTTTCTTTTTTTTCTGTTTCGGGCGGGAAAACATATTGCATGGATACTTATCTAAATATAAGTCCGATGTTTACACTCTTAGTCATTAATTCATGATTTTACCCCCCGCCTGTCATGATAAAATGATATCATACATAAAAGGTAAAAAACTCGGACGTAAACATTAATGTCGTCTGCTTACAAAACGTCTCGTCTGCTTTATTCTTTTCAATCCTTTCAAGCGTGTTTGTGGATACGTGCCAATATTGAAATATCGAGGTTTTATTCGAGGTTAAGTAAACTATAATTATATCCGTTAAAATATTGCGAAGAAAAACAGATCATTGACAATTTGAATATATATCAAACTTCGAATTTGATTTCCATCTTCGGCAGAAAAAGAAGACTTGTCATCATATCTGTCCGCACCTTTTCGTGGGTAGCAACCGAACAGCCATAAATACAGGGTAAGACACAAGGACGTTTTATAGAACATTGTCTTAACATTTCGTAACATTAAATATTTGAAAGTTAAGAGCTCGGTTGTTGCTTAGACAGTTTACTGGTATAAACCAAGTTTATGATAAGAGGTTTCGTGTTTTTACCTTTTGGGTTATTTTTTTTCCAAATCAATTTTCACTCGTTCAATAGGCATTTATCTACATCCATTTTGGAAATACGTTTGTTCCGCATTCGGAGTGAAAGCTTTTATATTTCATTTGGGATTTAAAATCACTATTTAGACCTATAAGAATATCCAGATGGAAATAAACATAATTATATCAGAGATGTAAAAGATCAGGTGTAAAGATTATTAGAAAAGGAGATTTTACTTTAATGTATTTTTACTTTTCTGCGTGTAGAAACGTCCATATTAACGTTAGAAAGACGGAAATGGCACCAGGTATATATATATACACATGTATTAATTGCTCACCTGTATTATTGCGTAAATACTACCATTGAAGCTTGTTACAGGTTCATGCATATTCTAATAGGCGGACTTTATAGGTGGATTTGCATAAAAAAGGTGTTTATTTACGGATACTCAGACATCGTGACGGATCTACACTGTTTTTTATACGTATATTCGTCACACAGCGTGATATTGCGAAATAAAGCAGATAAGACACGCGGAGTGGGTTGTGTTTAGTGTTAACAAATAAATAATTGTTTTCTTAGATTTATTCTTTTAGGTAATATAAATACACCCGGGAACAAAATAAAAAAATAAAAAAATAAAATAAAATGATCGTTAGACACGGAAGAAAATATAGTGAATAGGAAATGAAAATGGGACCAACCGTTGTGAAGTTTAATGTCTACTTTTCTTACAGTGTTTTAAAACTCTTCTACTTAAATGTTTCGAAATTCGGGCTCGTCTGTGAAATATGAGCCAATGCTCGAGAGAAGGTACACGTTGGCTTTTGAGAACATTAAGGATCCAGGTCTTTATCAGAAACGTTATAAGTTGACAGAAACTTATATTAAGCTTATGTGAGGTGATATATGAAGAGTGTATATCTTGATAAGAAAGTGCGGATGCGCAGGCTTATCCCTATCTACACTGTTCACAAAAAGAAAATTGTACCCTTTCCCATTTATAGGCTGATAAATAAACTAACATGGATTAATGTTCGGTGTAAAAGGTAAGTGACGTAGGTATTGTCTCATGGGCGTAGTCGGCGTGAGGAAAATCGAACAAGGATGTACTCGCGAGCGTGTTTAAACCTCTCCCACATACAGAACAACAGGATACAAGTTGACAATTCTGAATAGTGTATGTTTAGATCAGACTGTATATCTTGCGCAGTTTCATCATAATTTACACGTCTTTGCAAATCTTCAAAACAAAGTAATGTCAGTAATATATGAATGATGTAGATTTGGAGGCAATTTTCCTTGTCTAGTTATGGTCTGTACACCCAGGGCTCATGGATAAGTGAACTGTCGCCGTGATCAACTTGAAATAATGTTGAAAACGGCCTAAGCACAATTAAACATAAAACCAGCGAAGCTCGTAAGTTGTTCTCATCCGTTAATGTCAAACGCATTGCAGTTTACATGAACAATTTGTATTTTTTACGTCGTTAATTTTTTGCGGCAAATATATTTAATTACTTTCATAGTTGAATGATATTTAATGTATATTTCGAAGCCGGATGTTTCGATGTCATTGTAGACAAGTGACGTAATTGTTAACCACTGATTTAGATACACCATGGTTGGTTTTTCTGCTTGATTCGTTGACGCATTCTGGAAATTTCTGGTTTACATTGCGATTTTTTCCACAGTCCTTTCCCACTTATTTCGGCGCATCTGCTGCAGACAACATTGTGACAAAAGAAGACATTTCTCATGATGATTATGATACACTCCTTTCAAAGAAAGTTTAGTTATTTAATAGAGTTTAAAGCATTGTGGCAAAGTGGTAAGTCCTCATTTTGACCAATTCAGTACTCATTTCGACCAATTCAGTACTCATTTCGACTAATTCAGTACTTGACCAATTCAGTACTCATTTCGACTAATTCAGTACTCATTTTGACCAAGTCAATACTTATTTTGCCACAAAGATTTCAACTCTTCCCACTTATATCACTTTCATTTACAAATGAGATTTTGAAAAATGTTATCAAAACAGTAATACAGATTAGTAATATGAGGAAAAAGGATTAATAACTATTTAATCATCAGTGGTTTACAGTGAGAGGGTATTGATCTCGGGTTGAAGGAGTCAACACAGCTGCTTTCTGACGCCTCTGCTAACAACTTTAATCCTTTTCCCTCATATAGACGCTTTCTGACGCCTCTGCAGCAGACGGCCTTTTGAAAACATAGTGACAAAAGAAGAAATTGCACACAACGTGCAATTTCTCCTTTTGCCACAATGTTTTCCACTTTCTGTCATAGGTTATCCATTCAATTATGGAGATTTTCCATGTTTTGACAAAATACGTTCAAAGTCGTCTGCTGCAGAATTGTCGTATGAGGGAAAGGGTTAATTGACCAGTTACCCTGGTAACTTACACGGGACACGCACTGATATGATATAAACAATGTTGAAAGCGGCCTAAAACACCACACAATCAAAACAAAACGAAACCATTTTGAAATAATTTTAAGAGGAGGGGTTTATTTCTTAAAATCGATGTTTCTCCTCATTTCCAGTCCCATTTTGTTTTTTTTTGTTTTTTTTGAAGCAGACGACATTAATTTGGGACACCCTACTCAACTCAATGATAAATGTGTCGAATTTGGTAGAAGTGCAGGTTTTAAAAAACGTACACAAAAATCAAGTGTTACGAAATGATATTTATTAAATCGTTCTTTTAGGCTTGGTGACTTTAGGATGAAACGCAATGTTTTGTTGCTTAGTTACATTGCATTACAGAGTCTCCCTACGTCCTTGTTATATCGCCCATTACCTTTTTAACGTAAAAATAGATTTTCGCATCATTGCATATTACATACACTTATGGAGTTTTTAAGCAAAACACATCTTAACCAATTCCTATATGAAACTAATCTGTATCAGACATCTTTGTAAACTTTTTGCCAAAAGTAGGGACGTCTCTAAAATATTACAGTATAATCAGTTGAAAACATTGTGACAAAAGTAGGGGACGTCTCCAAAATATTAGAGTATAATCAGTTGAAAACATTGTGACATAAGGAGAAATTGCTCAAAAGTCGTCTGCTGTACCTCCGTCAAAGTACGTATGTATGGATTACTCAAGCGAGTGACTTTACCCTTTCTCACCAGCCGACGCATTCTGTCTCTTACGAAGCAGACGACTTTTGAAATCATTGTGCTGCAATTATTTCAACTCTATTAAATAGTCCTACTTTCAGTTATAGCGATTGTGCATATATTTGCCTAGATTGTTTCAGAATTGTCTGCTGTAGCCATGTTGTATGTGTGAGAGGGTTAACTCTTATTTGGTCATGCTGGCTTATCTTGTTCACAACTGTTTTCAAAATAACTCTATTAAAGGTGTTTACTTTTGTTTTTAAATGATACTGTCAAGCTTTCTATCTACATTTGACATTTAACCCCAACACGTGCAGACTATGTATTAATTAACCACCGTTATATATAAACAACCTAAACACACTTTATTAGAAAACAGTTATGCCTAGCTAACGACAGAGTATTAGGCATGTTAGGTAAATATTAACATATCCCTGAATACATCGCAGATAGGAACGATTAATGAACAAAACGAACACGTTTCTGATGACGTCCCGACCTTGCAAATAATCATTGCATTTTGGAGAAAACAGGGCGATTAATCATCCATTAACTCTTATCATTTATTACGCAATTTAAAATACATTGTGTGACCAGTCGACTGCATACAAAGAAATGTCCTTGTCTAGCCTGTTCGCGCTCGTTCATTTTATTTAACATAACCAAGTAATATTACAGGGAATATTGTTAACCCTTTCCCACATACAGACGCCTTTTGATGCATCTGCAGCAGACGACCTTTTTAAACATTACGTCAAAAGGGATAATTGCTCTTAATGAGTAATTTTCCCTTTTGCCAAAATGTTTTGAACATGTTTTCAATAATACTACTTTGGTTTATAGAGATCAACCATATATGTGCCGTGACGTTTTCACAGTCGTCTGCTTTAGATTTGTTGTATGTGTTAAAGCGTTAAATATGAAATAGAAGCGTGGAGATGAAAGATTTATCAGGATAAGAAGCATGTACATGCACTGTATGCGTCGTAACTGCGTCGTAACCGTATTGCGCAATTTACCCTTTTGTAAATGCGACTGTTTTCCTTCTTGTGTTTGCATACGTGCTTGCAAACGTTCTTTATCAATGACATCTGCTGTAATGGTTTTACCTTAACCCTGTCCCTCATATGACAATTCTGCAGTAGACGTATTTGAACGTATTTTGTCAAAACATAGAAAATCTCCATAATTGAATGGATAACCTATGACAAAAAGTGGAAAACATTGTGGCAAAAGGAGAAATTGCACGTTTTGTGCAATTTCTTCTTTTGACACTATGTTTTCAAAAAACCGTCTGCTGCAGAGGCGTCA
Source organism: Serripes groenlandicus (assembly GCA_031761405.1). Lineage (NCBI taxonomy): Eukaryota > Metazoa > Mollusca > Bivalvia > Cardiida > Cardiidae > Serripes > Serripes groenlandicus. The sequence goes on from JASEVX010000004.1 coordinate 98,191,431, forward strand.
GAAAGCGTCTATATGAGGGAAAGGGTTAACAGACATGGTTTTACGCGTTTGATGAATAGATTGATTGACTGGGTTTCATTTCAATAATACCACGGGGACCTGTTTCACATACGCATGTGTTTTCTATCATTACTTCTTGAATAACTGTTCAAACTCAATGGCTTCATTACCACTTAACCCTTTCCCACATACAACACATCTGCAGCAGACGACTTTGAAAACATTAAATATCTTCATAAATAGGGGTTTTATTATTAAAAACAGTTGAAAACATTGTGGCTAAAGGTTTTAAGCAATTTCTCATTTTGTTACATTGTTTTCAAAAAATGTCTGCAGAAGAAGCGTAACATACGTCTATATGTGGGAAAGGGTTAAACCATTTAGTCAATAACTGATCATATGGTCTGCAATTATCGCTACTATAGGCCATTGGTTGTTTTGTTTCACTTATGACGTGTGTAATGAAATGGTCTTTGATTGCAATAATAAACATGGAAGCGTAAGGTGAGTCAGTGCATACATGTAGTATCAACAGACTTTCAGTGACTTCAAATTTATTTTATAATCCTAAATGCATCTTCCAAAAACAAAACAAAAAAGAAAAGAAGCCACATTATATTTAAGCCAGTGTTATTTTTAAGGTTGCATAATCGGAGATGTTGTAAGACCAATAATTGTGGCAGCTCATACATTTTCTGTCTATAGGTCATGTGATAAAGAATCATATCACATGAGTTGATTCTATAACTCATGTGATAATAGAATCATATCACATGCGTTGATTCATTGGTAATCACGTGTTACGATGGGTCCAATCTCCACGTCACAGAATAACAGACCTTCTTGGCTTTACGACAATTGAAGATCCTGATCGGCTCCAGGGAAGCAAATCTTGGGGGTATGTGTTACACGTGTAAGAGGAAAAAGAATCGATGGGTTTTTGTGACAGGTGCAGATAAAGATCTGCATACTAGGCATCCATGTTATCCCATCCCTGTCTATCAAACGCTTCGTGAAAGCATCTACGCCTGATTGACGAACAGAGAAGATTCCCACCAGACCGCATGGCTGCGTATGTAGATCAGGATGTACTTTCGTTGTAAATGCCCTGAGGATGGTTTTCTTAGAGACTCATTTCTTTTAACACAGATGTTAATTATGTGTGAATGTCTGTGTGTACTGGCTTATCATCATGTTGTAGCTACTGTCAAATTAAAGTTATAAACTATGAAAAAGATTGGATTACTCACGCTTCTATATAAAACAGTAATTGTTCATTGTATGGCAGTTTGTATATTGCATGAGTCGCGCCACGTGCTCTTGGGTTCTTATTGAATCTACGTACGAAAGGTTGGCGTTAAGCAACGGGCTTACAGTTCTAGCCATTTATTTTGGTAAATTATATATGAGCCGTTCCACTAGAAAACCAACATTGTGGACACAGAATTGACCCGGACCAGCCTAAGCACACCCGGACAATTTTCGCTTCCTGTGGCTTTTCTGTTTCAGGAATCATTACTCTATACCTCTATCCCCCTGAGACGGAATGTGTCGGCCCGGATTAGCATGCGCGGACTGCGCAGGCTGATCTGGATCGATACGTTACGCAGTGTCCATAATGTTGGTTTTCTCGTGAAACGGCTCATAGCTAGGACTAAACTACACGTAGATGGACAGTTAAGTGTCTGGTGTAGATTAAGATGTAGTCACTTCACTAGGCGTGTCTCGTACAAGTACGATTTACTTTACTGCACTGATCGTCAACCATGCAGCACACGATTTACGAAAATAGTATTTGTGTGGGAATACATACTTATCTGTTAGTTTAAACTTTCTTCTATTTACAAAATCTTTTCGCAAATGTTTACTTTCTTCTCTGCAGTTCTGGCTAATAGTTACTTATTTTTTGCTTTGGATTCGAAAGAGTAAACTCTTTTCCAATTATACAACAATTGTGCAGTTTTTTGGAAACAGCTAGGCAAAGATATAGAAACTCTCTAAAAATGAAAGAGCATTTTGAACCAAACGTTGAAATTATAAAAAAGGAGAAATGTATCATAATGAGTAATTTGCCTCTATGTTTCCAAAAGTCGTCTTCCAGATGCGTCTAAATGCCCCTGTATGCGGGAAATGGTTAAAATCAACGCAGTCGGTGGTTAACGAATGGTAGAGAACTTTATTTTGACCGTTGAAGTGGGTTGATAAATCCACGAACAATTCTAATCTTGTCTGAAACCCTACTTAACCTGTAACCCCTTATGAACTGTTTAGATATCTTATTTCGAAAATAACTATACAGACACTTTGAAATCCAGATATACTGAAGCTTGACTATGAGAAAGAATCAAATCATTGTGGGAAAAGAGTTACACTGCTTTTATTATGAACTTTTTCTCCCTTTTTCAGAATGTATCTTAATCTGGTTCGCAGCTGATTTTCCTAATGTCATAAATAACAGGGTTTTATTTGTTCTTCTCAAATGTTTTACTCTCCGTCCTTTTACTTCTCGAATGGTGGTAAAACATAATTTATAATTAAATGTATGCTATACATGCTATTAAACTGCTTACACATTTTACATGCCAGATAATATGTTTTGTATATCAAATTCATCTTAATATGTAACCTTCTTAAAAATATTTATTTATTATTATTATTTTTATTTATTTTTATTATTTCCTTTATCATTATGACTTTTTTTTAATAATTATTATTATCATTATTATAATTATTATTATCATTATTATTATTATTATTAGTGTTACTAAACAGTATTGTGCGTGCAAATTAAACTGGCGCATGATGAAACATAACAAGGTCAGTTCACGATATATGTCTATATGTAAACTGACATTCGTTACGCGACAGTTCATTGTACACGGACGATATAATCTAATTCAACATGAGTCATGCTATAGCCAGGATTAAAGATAATTAATGTCCTCTTGAATTGTCCGTGACCTCACGACTGCCTTAACCCTTTCCCTCATACAACAATTCTGCAGCAGACGACTTTGAACGTATTCAAAACATAGACAATCTCCATAATTGAATGGATAACCTATGACAAAATGTGGAAAACATTGTGGCAAAAGGAGAAATTGCACGTTTTGTGCAATTTCTTCTTTTGTCACTATGTTTTCAAAAAGCCGTCTGCTGCAGAGGCGTCAGAAAGCGTCTATATGAGGGGAAGGGTTAATCCTTCACCCAAATCAGACGGATTAAAACCCTTTCCGACATACAGCAGATGATTTTAATGATATCAAGGCAAAATATAGAATCTCTCTGTTAATGAAAATATACCTAGTTGAAATCATTGCGACAAATGGAGAATTTGTTGATCATGAGCAAGTTTTCCTTTCCTCACAAAGATTTCAAATGTCGCCTTTCTACATATGCTTCAGAATGTTTCAGTATACGGGAAAGGGTAAACGTTTGTCTCAACAGATTGTCAGCAAACGAACATTTACTCAAGGCTAACACTTTCTCAAACGCTGTACCAAAATGATAGAACCTACTTCAAATTTTTGTAATCGTCTGCTGCTTTCAAAGCAGATGACGTCTATCCCTTTCCCACCTGCAGACGCATTTTGACGCAATCACAGCAGACATATTTAAAAAACAGTTTGGCAAAATGAGCTATTTCTATTTTCCACAATGTTTAACAATCGATTAAATAATCATTCTGAAATGTATAGAGAGTTTCGAAAGTTTTGCCTAGATGTTTTCGAAGTCGTCTGCTGTAGATTTATTGTATGTAAGAATGGTTCAAATAAAATATCGGGTAATAGACAAGATGTACTTTTGTCCTTTTGACTTGTCATACACCCATTGGTAGAGAAGGGTGAACAATGCAAAGTAAACATGTATACAGGAAAACGCTTTCATGTCTAGGTTTAACACGTTTCACTTGATCTAATTGTAACATATATCTACAATATAATACAATTCAATCTATTTGTAACATATATCTACAATATAATACAATACAATCTAATTGTAACACATATCTACAATATAATACAATATAATCTAATTGTAAAATATCTACAATATAATACAATACAATCTAATTGTAACATATATCTTCAATATAATACAATACAATATAATTGTAACATGTATCTACAATATAATACAATATAATATAATTGTAAAATATCTACAATATAATACAATACAATCTAATTGTAACATATATCTACAATATAATACAATACAATCTAATTGTAACATATATCTACAATATAATGCAATACAATTTAATTGTAACATATATCTACAATATAGTACAATACAATACAATCTAATTGTAACATATATCTACAATATAATACAATATAATATAATTGTAAAATATCTACAATATAATACAATACAATATAATTGTAACATATATCTACAATATAATACAATACAATCAACTTTAGTGAATACAGTTTTCAATAGTTTGACATACGAACATGTAAGAGCAAATAATAAAAAATAAAACAACTTCCTTTTCCAAAACATGGGGAAAGATTGCAAACAGAAAGTAACTAATGAATTACTTGGTAGATTGAAGAAAGAACACTAATATCTAACAGTGAACGTTTCAATGCCTTGTTTGGAAAATGGAGGATTTTCTCTTTTTGTTGACGCTGTATGCCGACCTAGAAACTAAACCAAAGGTCGTCTATAGCTGAGGCGTCACACAGTTTATATATCAGGGAACGGGTCAACGAAATATCCTTACCACGTGTCTTATTCATAATTGTGTCCATAAAGGTGACAAAAGTTGTGCCGCTATCACTTTTGAATGACTAAACACATGGTCGCCAGGAAGCAGTGCTATAGTTTCCCTTATATGCGCATAGTGCATGGGATATGGATACTTTTCATTGTAAGCTCACCATTCCAGCTATGGAGAATATTCTTTTCTGAAATTACAAGGTAAATTTCAATATAATTATAATGGAATGTCTAAAGGTGACCCTCTACCGTAAGTGTTCATGTCATCGTCTTCTCACAACGAAACTACCTTCTATATTTCAGAATAACACCAGAGACGAGTTTTCAAGACATGGCCGCTAGCGGCTGGTGGTTGGCTTATCTTCCAGACATACGTGACTCGGGTAAACGATTCGGGCCATCCTGACCATTTAGTAAAGTATATTACATGCTACGTTCTCATTCCCAGCATAATAAACCATTTTGTTCTTCTCGATCACCCTGAAATAACAGAAATAATGTTGAAAGCGAATAAAACTGCATTATATCATTGTTCTTTTCGACACAACATTACAACTTTGCATATAAATCATATTTTTCAAAACCCTTTCCCATTCGCATTTTGACGCACCAGGCTGCAAAAGAGAACTTATCTAAACGTTACGAAAAAAAGGAGTAATTTCTCATAATACGTAATTTATCCTTTCGCCACAATGAGTAAGTTGTTTAAAATATTGCTTTTATATATAGAGATTTTCCATTTCTTTTCCTAAATGTTTTTAAAGTCATCGACTGCAGAAATGCTGAAAGTGTGAAAGGGTTAAAGTTTAAACTCTAAATTGTTAGCGTGGGATAGAACTTGACGACCCAATTCCGTGACCCCGGATACCCGAGGTTTGTCATAGCGTTGGCGGTATAATCATATCTTTATACACGGTTTTGGCGGTTAAATGTTTTGGGGATAAATATTCTTGTTTGTATGAGGATAGTTAACATAATGTGAATACATACGCAATAGAGTGTTATGGTAAACTAGCCATTAATATTAACGTTTATGACATGTATATATATATCGAGGGCTTGGCGTGAAACGGTTGTAACTAAAAAACCTGTTTTGAAAACCCTGGTTTAGGGGCAATTTTGACCCCTTTGTTAACAATGCAAATTTAGGTGCCATTGCTTAGAACGAGCAATGGCACCTAAATTTCCATTGTTTACCAAGAAAAATGATTTAATGCTTATAAAGACTTTATGGCGAGATGATTAAACTTGGTAAAAAAATACCGATTTTAGTTACAACTGTTTCACACAAAGCCCTCGATATACGATCACATTTGAAAACAACATCTATCGGGAGATAGTGTCCGCTTTTCTTACATGTTGTATACTGATGTCTTCTTTGGTAGTGTCGTGTTAAATGATCAAATACCAAGTTGAAACTGACGTGGAGTCTATAGTGGTCGAGTGGTTATCGTCTGGAATGTGAAATCGGACGTCCCCGGTTCGATCTCTTGTCGCAGCGGTCATGGTGAAGTGTCTTTGGGCAAGGCACATTTCTTAGCCTAGTACATTGTGCTTTATCAGGTAATCTTGCATGAGTGAACTGTCGCCGTAAAAACTGAAATCATCAAGCATGTGACTTTTGTCCATTTCTGAATTAGTATATGCTCGAGCCGGGAATCAACTGCTAACGTGCAAATATAAATCATTTACATTATTTGCAAATCAAGGAAGAAATATAACAAATAGAACGGTGAAAGTTAAATTTTGATATAAAATAGTTTGGGAAAAGAAGAACTCTCTTCTTTTTTTTTGAGCATTTTTGACCAAAAGTTGAAAAACGTGCGGGAAAAGAGAACTTTCCCAAGATGAACAATTTCACATATTTTTACGCACTGTTTCCGAAACTCGTCTACTGTAAAGACGACCAACATTTAAACTTACAATTAATACCTTTTTTTATGGAAAAGAAAGAGCAGATTTATGGCAATGTTATGTTTTGTTAACATCACCCGAGTTTATTGTCACCATTAACCGTATTCACAGCCAGCTGGCTTCTAAAGCTGACTTTCCTCATTGACTATAAGTACAATATGACCCGTTAATCATGAATTAGCCGAACAAATCTATACAAATCAATAATTATTGATTAAAATAGTGATGTAACTTCATGTTGATGGTACTGCTTTCAATGCATTAATTATACGACTACTATCATAAAAGGGTTAACCCTTTCCCTCATACGACAATTCTGCAGCAGACGACTTTAAACATATTTTGTCAAATAATGGAAAATCTCTATAATTGAATGGATAACCACCTATGACTGAAAGTGGAAAAATATTGTGACAAAAGGAGAAATTGCACGTTTTGTGCAATTTCTTCTTTTGTTACTATGTTTTCAAAAAGCCGTCTGCTGCAGAGGCGTCAGAAAGCGTCTATATGAGGGAAAGGGTCAAACGAAAGACTTTAACAATGGTAGACATGGCTTTCTCTCCTTGCCATTCAAGATTGTGGGGATAGCCGATAGACTGACTCGCTGGTGTCCGGATAACAGGTACCTTGCTCAGGATCTTCATCACAATAGAATAAGCATCGTCATGATCATCATTATCATCTCCAGTTGTGTCAGCATTGGTATCCGCAGCACCAGCAGCCGCAACAACATCATCAACAACAACAAACAACAACAACTTCACCTTTTCCCTTGCTGATTACCATTAGAAACAACGTACTCACACGATTTGTACATCCCTTATCACTCGGGACTTTACTGGACAGCCATGTTGTTATCATATCATACTGGCCTGTAAAATCCCAAATGAAAGGAGTTATCAACCTTACCACTGATTTATGTAGAATGGCGAAACACTTCATTTCCCTACCATGGGCAACTAATGAAGGGAGTAAACAGCATTGACAAGAATAATAACTGCATGGAGTAACCAATCCTAACGTGGATTACAACTGAATGGAGTTATCTACCTTACCAAGGATTACAACAGAAAAAGAGTTATCTTCCTTACAAAGGATAACAACAGAATGACGTTATTTACCTTACAAAGGTTTAATCCCAAAATTGCTGATATTACATTTTTTTTTATATTTTTTTACATTGTGTATTATTCAACCTAGCCTTGAAATTATATGTTCTGCATTTGGAAAACCCATTAGAGTTAAGAAGCTTTTTATGTCACTAAATTATTAAAATGTATTGACTTATATCATTTTTGGTTTGTATTACATGTCGTATTGTGGGCCGGAGGCCTACTTACAGAATACACGTTTGTATTTTTAGCTCACCTAAGCACGAAGTGCGAGGTGAGCTTTTGTGATCACTCACCGTCCGGCGTCCGGCGTCCGGCGTCCGTCGTCGTCGTCGTCATCGTACGTACGTCTGTTAACAATTTCCTACAAATGATGTCTCCTACTAAACCTATTGACTGATTTCAAAATAACTTCACAGGAATGTTTCTTAGGTGGTCTTTTTTTTTTAAAGTGGTTCAAAGAATTTCGTTCCAAGTAGAACTTTGGTTGCTGCAGCATCAGAAAAGGGGGGAATTGGCAAAACTTTAAAAATCTTCTTGTCCAAAAGTACTAGTTTGATTTGGAAATAATTTTGCACAAATGTTCCTTGGGGCACTCTTTACCGAGATTGTTCAAATTTTTCCGATCAGTTAAAAAACATGCTCTGAACTTATCACCTACCTATACCATAACAACGGACGAACATTCAGTATAAATGTCATGTTGGAAATTTCCAAACCTCCGTCTTCCGTTATAGATTGAATACAGAGACTTTTGAAAACATTGTGAGAAAAGTGGTACTGCTCCCAGTGTCATACACATTGACAAAAGCTACATCTTCAAAAGTGTGTGCCCCAATCATGGACCGCCACGCCTTCATTAATGGACCTAATATTGTAGTTGATGATGCGATTTCCTCGAGCGCGGAAGGTCTAGGCTCGATTTCGTGATTGGACTTACAAGACGTAAACCTCCCACACGCAGACGCATTTGGATGAATCTTCAAAATACGACGTTTGAACATTTATTCTTTTGTCACAATGTTTTTCAACTTTATTTAATGATTTAACTTTCCTTTATGACTATTTTTCTCATTATTTCCTAGATGAGTTCAAAGTCGTCAGCTCAAGATGTGCTGTACGTTGGAAACATGGTAGTTAGGGCGTCCGTTCTTGGTGAGGCCACGGATGTCGAAGCAGTGGTAGTGAGTTCGGACCCCAGCTCCGGCAGTTCATTATTTCCGATAATCGTCAAATGCCATAACGAGTAGCTTCATTCTTCTATCAACTTGCGGAAAAGTCTATGTGGGAAAGTAGCTAGTTGCCCGGGAAAAAAATGTGTGGAGAACTGGTGCGAGAAAGCCAGGAAACAACCGTTATATAAATTGAAATACCATTGACGGCGTTGTTAATCTCCAATCAATCAATCAATTAACACCTCAGGGAGATGATATCATTGAGCCGTCCCGCGAGAAAACCATATTGTGGACTCTGCGTGAAGTATCGTCCCGGGTCAGCCTAAGCATGCCGCGCAGGCTAACCCGGACAGACACTTTTCGCCTCCGGTGGATTTTCTGTTTCAGGAATCATAACTCTATACCTCTATCCCCATGAGACGTAATGTGTCGTCCCAGATCAGTCTGCGCGGAATGCGCAGGCTGATCTGGGTCGATATATTACGCAGAGGCCATACTGTTGGTTTTCTCGCGGGACGGCTCATATGTAATTTGGTATGGTTGTCCGATGTTCGGACTTGCAACCTAGGGTATTGACGAATGCTTTCACACTTGCAGACGATTTATTTCTTCAAAACTGCAAGATACGTAATGAGCCTAGCCTACGTATGGATTATGTTTAGCTTTACTGCGGTATGAAAACACACACGTACACACATCTTTCCCATCAATGTTATGAGAGTTGATATTGGTACTTTTTTAAATCCTTTTACCCTTTCCCACATGGAACAAATATGCAGCAGTCGATTTTAAAAACATTTAATCAAGAAATAAGGAGACTCTTTATAAATAAAAGTTCAATTATTGAATGAAGTTGGAAACATTGTGGCAACGGAAGAGCTCGTATTTAGTAATTAATCCTTTTGCAACAATGTTTTCAAGAGTCGAGTTCTGCAGATGCTCCAAAATGCGTCTGCAGGTGGGAAAGGGTTAAACGACTCCACTCATGCGTGTGTAGAATTCAATATTATTTCGGGACGGAAGTCTATGATTACAAATAAAATTATTGTATTGTATTGCAAACAACCCCCGATCCTAGGCGACTTGTAGTCACCTTTAAATGCTTGGAAACGGGCTCGATGAAATGAATATCGAAGGAAATGCTGATTGTTGTAACTATGACAGCTAGATCGAAAAGGTTAGTCACGCGAATGTAAGCGTTGGGTAAAGGGGCATAACCCGTGTTAATATAAACAAATAAGATAGTAGTAGTTGTTTCCCTAGTAAATAGGGTTCCTGTCTTGAAAATAAGGTAAATTATGATGTCTATCGACAATTCTAAACCATGAAAGTAACATCTTTTTTTTACAACGTTTTTACGTCGTTTTCAACTGAATGTCAGTTATAACACGGCGGCTGGATACTTTTCGCTGACCCCTGGGTGACTGACAATTAGGATAGGAGACGTAATTACCAGGGTACACAAGTGTGATCCCGGCGAGCAAGTTCGAATCCGGCACGCCAGATCTCCGTTCCCGCAATTTAGCTTAGCACTCGGCCACATGGAAGAATTACGAACTACAAGGTAGTCCCTATTCAGCATTCAGAACAACGCAATGGTCTTTAAACTGTTTGACTCAGATATTTTCAAGCTGCTTAGAACATTTCATCATATCAAAGTTATGGTCCGGATTCGAAGTTAATCGCTTAGATTGTAAGGTTGGTGAATCCATTTTATTATTAAACCAGAATTTCTCGTTTTTGAAAGTCATCTTCAGGTGGCATGAGATAGAGTCAGTTTGAAGTATAACGTTACAGCAAGTTGATTTAGAATAGTCTGTGACCAAATGGTTTAAGTCATAGGATTGCAATAATAATATGAGCCGTTCCGCGAGGAAACCAATACTGTGGACTCTGCATTAAGTATCGACCCGGAACAGCCTAAGCTTTGCGCACAAGCTTACCCAGACATACTGTTTTCGCCTCCTGTGGATTTTCTGTTTCAGGAATCATTACCCTATACCTCTATCCCCCTGAGACGGAATGTGTTGGTCCGGATTAGCCTGCGCAGGCTGATCTGGGTCGACACATTATGCAGCGTCCATAATGTTCGTGGAACGGCTCGTATTATTATATATGATTGCAATCTGGAGAATTTTGAGAATTGAAAATATTGTGTGAAATGCCGAAATTGTTCTTTATGTGTAATTGACCCTTTCCTTACTAAGACATCACAATCCCTGTACTGCGCATGCGTCAGATGGCGTCTGTATCAGGGAACTGGTTTAACAAAAACAACGTTCTAAAAGAAATATTTTTTTATTATAATTTCTGACAAACGATATAAAAATAAAGAGGAAGTTAACATAGTCTAAAGAAGAAACTCTGTCACGTCACAGAAAAGCCGACCTTCGCCAATATGCAACCAGCGAAGGTCGAGACCAATCTATGCATCAACATAGTCTGATCAGGATCGGGATCAGGTTGGTACTACAAACGTATTGAAAACACAGTAACAACTGAACAAACTATACACATTGATGGTAGTGGTCGTTATGTTTTGGTGTGAAGTGACTCATACATCACAGATAAACTAACATTAAGCTTTGTTACATCAACTTTGTAATGTATTTGCGTCATTGGAAAAGAGGTCGGAATGCACCAACGTTGTGGCATATCAAAAAGGTTTATAGTATCGAAACCAGTAGAGTTAAATTTGTACTTTTTGAGTTATTATTTAAATCGTTATGACAGATATATGGTATTTATATAATGGCATATGTTCTAAAAATTGACATTTATGATGTAAGAATATACCATATGACACGAGAAAGTAATAGCTTTTAACCACACTGTCATCTCACAAAGACGTCTGTTTTGACGTCAACAACGCCGTTATTTCAAAGGTATTCGTGAGTCTACCTTAAATGTATGCAACATGTGGGTACTTGGGTGACACTGTACATTTGTCCGATGCTCGCCCGAAGCCTCACTGTTCCCACGTGCAACAAGACTGCTTTCTGTCTGACACGTCTTAGGAATAAATTCATCATTATCACAGATATAATCCAAAGTGGCAAACATTTCACTTTCTGTTCCCTATATAATACAATGGATTTAAAAAGAAAAATATTAACAAAAACAAGAAGAAAATAATAGAAAGGAAAAAGAATGTTGGACGGAGTGGAGTGATTGAATAAAAATTTGCTTGATTGCCAAAATGATAAATAATTCAATAATTACAAAAAACTATATGTTAGGCTTTAATAAACTATAAGAACTGAAAAACACACAAACAACACCCAAATAAACAAACCAAACCATTCTTATTCGGAATCAGGATGTGGTTACGCGTGTTCAGAAATAACATTGAATTGTAGAGCAGTTGTTGTGAAATAACGGATTGTAAACTATGAGGGGTCATCAGCTGGGTATCTCCACTTGGTACTGAAACTTTCAGTAAGTATCATAGAATCCAGCCAATGGTTGATGAGAAATAGAGAGACGAATATACTAAATAACATTGAATTGTGGAGCAGTTGTTGTGAAATAGACAAACAGGAAAAACGGATTGTAAACTATCAGGGGTCATCAGCTGGGTATCTCCACTTGGTACTGAAACTTCCAATAAGTATCATAGAATCCAGCCAATGGTTGATGAGAAATAGTAGATACATGTAGAGAGACGAATATACTTAAGGGAATCATACCAAAGAATATGCATTAACAATTATAAAAGAAGGGTTTCAATTGTTTCGAGATGCAAATTCAAACAAACTCTTTTTGTTCTGAAAAAGAGGTCTTTAGACCTATATATATACATTGCAGAACATTTTCGTAAACGTTTTGTGTAAAAGGGCAATTTCTCATTTTCCAACAATGTTTTAAATGTTTTAAAATTGTACTTCTAAAATGTCCGTGTTTTTTTCGAAATATATCTCATCTTTGCTCAAAACCGACAATAAAACTATATCAGGTTAGCAAGTATTAACAAATGGAACAGTACATAAACACACATTAGTTAACACGGAAACTGTTTACATGAGTAGAAAATCAATTCTGTACAACTTTGATAATAATGTCTTTGGAACTTAAGCGAACTTGAATAAAAATGGTTTCTAAAGCTTCAAGCAACCTCCTTTATTGCTTGTTGTATTTTGCGATAATTGATTATTTTGTTTCACTAGCAATATCATTAATGCATTTAAAAGTCTCAACAGCTCTAGCATGTTTCTAGATAGATGGATAACCAAACAGACACACCAAGAGAAACATGTCTTTACATAACTGTCCAAACTAAAGATATACACTGGATATAAGTTTGTATTACTTTTCAAATAATGACAATCGCCAGTTTTCAGAAAACGGTCAAAATGGTGTAAGCCCTTTTCACCATATATATATATTTCATTTTTCATATAGTTGAAAACTGTGTGGCAAAAGGAGAATTGGCTCACTATGAGTTATTTCTTCTTTTACCACAATGTTTTCAAAAGTCTGCTGCAGTTGCGTCAGAATACATCTGCATTTGGAAGAGGTTAAGTCGTGCTCCAAGAAAAAACAAAGCATTGTCTATATGTGACAAGTGTAGATTACGATCAGTCAGTGAAACCATGTTATATAATATAGATCTACACGGTTTCACAGTTCATAGGACACTATTTCGTCGAACAGTGTAGATTCAGATTAGCCTGATTAGATCTGGTTAAACACTGGTCGCTAAAAGTCCAAAGATTGGTTTTCCTAGAGCACTGCTCGTTTAGAAATAACGGTTTTTCCTCGCCCATCTTCCGTCTATGTCGTAATGTTCTCTCCTTAGCTTGTGTCGAAGAGATTGGGGCTCTGCAGCTCTCTTTCTTTTTTCTGAAAAAACATTAATAATTGATTAAAATTCAGGCTAAAACCGGTGTGAATTCAGATTGTTCCTACATAGCGAGCACTCGACGGCCACGTGCTAGCCGCATCGACACATCATATTACGATCAGTCTGTGAGCGAGGGTACTCCAAAAACACCCCCTGCATATTGTGGTAAATTCCATCAGTGAGGTCTTAAACCAATTAATGATCGTGCACAATCTTACCCGAGTCTTCTCTGTCCGTCTACACATGACAAATGCTTATGTTACCACAGTAATCTAAACATTCTTGTTAGTGAAAATGAGTATCAAGGGTTTTATAATGTACGAACACAGTATGTGTTCAATTTGTGTAACGCCCAAAATACACCAGCCAGTTTAAACAATATTGGTTAAAGCGATGGTAAAATAAAATTAATAACACGATGTAGTTATATAATAATTATATTATTTGATAAATGTATGTGAAAGTTACAGATGCGTGCCAGATTTAAAGGGACACTAATTGAACTGTTATTTTAATTATATGAATAGTTATATACTGTATGTTGGGCAAGTGGCTTCATGTTTATTAAAATAAATTAACTACTTCTGAATTCATGTTATATAAGAAATGATTTTAATCTTCAACAATGTTTATAAATATATTCTTCAGATGGAACAATATTCGTGAATAGGTGTTACTTCCTATGCAACAATGTGCAGCATGAATATAAGTTTGATATGAGTTTGAGTCTTATGTCCCTATATATGAGTTTGAGTCTCATGTCCCTATATATGAGTTTGAGTCTTATGTCCCTATATATGAGTTTGAGTCTTATTTCCCTATATATGAGTTTGACTATCATGTCCCTATATATGAGTTTGAGTCTTATGTTCCTATATATGAGTTTGAGTCTTATGTCCCTATATACAAGTTTGAGTCTTATGTCCCTATATATGAGTTTGAGTCTTATATCCCTATTTATGAGTTTGAGTCTTATGTTCCTATATATGAGTTTGACTCTCATGTCCCTATATATGGGTTTGAGTCTTATTTCTCTATATATGAGTTTGAGTCTTATGTCCATATATATGAGTTTGAGTCTTATGTCCCTATATATGAGTTTGAGTCTTATGTCCCTATTTATGAGTTTGAGTCTTATGTCCCTATATATGAGTTTGAGTCTTATGTCCCTATATATGAGTATGACTATCATGTCCCTATATATGGGTTTGAGTCTGATTTCCCTATATATGAGTTTGACTCTCATGTTCCTATATATGAGTTTGAGTCTTATGTCCCTATATATGAATTTGAGTCTTATGTCCCTATATATGAGTTTGACTCTCATGTCTCTATATATGAGTTTGAGTCTTATGTCCCTTTATATGAGTTTGACTCTCATGTCCCTATATATGAGTTTGAGTCTAATGCCCCTTTATATGAGTTTGAGTCTTATGTCCCTATATATGAGTTTGAGTCTTATGTCCCTATATATGAGTTTGACTCTCAAGTCCCTATATATGAGTTTGAGTTTTATGTCCCTATATATGAGTTTGAGTCTTATGTCCCTATATATGAGTTTGAGTCTTATATCCCTATTTATGAGTTTGAGTCTTATGTCCCTATATATGAGTTTGACTCTCATGTCCCTATATATGAGTTTGAGTCTTATGTCCCTATATATGAGTTTGACTATCATGTCCCTATATATGAGTTTGAGTCTTATGTCCCTTTAATTGAGTTTGAGTCTCATGTCCCTATATATGAGTTTGAGTCTTATGTCCCTATATATGGGTTTGAGTCTTATTTCTCTATATATGAGTTTGAGTATTATGTCCATATATATGAGTTTGAGTCTTATGTCCCTATATATGAGTTTGAGTCTTATGTCCCTATTTATGAGTTTGAGTCTTATGTCCCTATATATGAGTTTGAGTCTTATGTCCCTATATATGAGTATGACTATCATGTCCCTATATATGGGTTTGAGTCTGATTTCCCTATATATGAGTTTGACTCTCATGTTCCTATATATGAGTTTGAGTCTTATGTCCCTATATATGAATTTGAGTCTTATGTCCCTATATATGAGTTTGACTCTCATGTCTCTATATATGAGTTTGAGTCTTATGTCCCTTTATATGAGTTTGACTCTCATGTCCCTATATATGAGTTTGAGTCTAATGCCCCTTTATATGAGTTTGAGTCTTATGTCCCTATATATGAGTTTGAGTCTTATGTCCCTATATATGAGTTTGACTCTCAAGTCCCTATATATGAGTTTGAGTTTTATGTCCCTATATATGAGTTTGAGTCTTATGTCCCTATATATGAGTTTGAGTCTTATATCCCTATTTATGAGTTTGAGTCTTATGTCCCTATATATGAGTTTGACTCTCATGTCCCTATATATGAGTTTGAGTCTTATGTCCCTATATATGAGTTTGACTATCATGTCCCTATATATGAGTTTGAGTCTTATGTCCCTTTAATTGAGTTTGAGTCTCATGTCCCTATATATGAGTTTGAGTCTTATTTCCCTATATATGAGTTTGACTATCATGTCCCTATATATGAGTTTGAGTCTTATGTTCCTATATATGAGTTTGAGTCTTATGTCCCTATATACAAGTTTGAGTCTTATGTCCCTATATATGAGTTTGAGTCTTATATCCCTATTTATGAGTTTGAGTCTTATGTTCCTATATATGAGTTTGACTCTCATGTCCCTATATATGGGTTTGAGTCTTATTTCCCTATATATGAGTTTGAGTCTTATGTCCATATATATGAGTTTGAGTCTTATGTCCCTATATATGAGTTTGAGTCTTATGTCCCTATTTATGAGTTTGAGTCTCATGTCCCTATATATGAGTTTGAGTCTTATGTCCCTATATATGAGTATGACTCTCATGTCCCTATATATGGGTTTGAGTCTGATTTCCCTATATATGAGTTTGACTCTCATGTTCCTATATATGAGTTTGAGTCTTATGTCCCTTTATATGAGTTTGACTCTCATGTCCCTATATATGAGTTTGAGTATAATGCCCCTTTATATGAGTTTGAGTCTTATGTCCCTATATATGAGTTTGAGTCTTATGTCCCTATATATGAGTTTGAGTATTATGTCCCTATATATGAGTTTGACTCTCAAGTCCCTATATATGAGTTTGAGTTTTATGTCCCTATATATGAGTTTGAGTCTTATGTCCCTATATATGAGTTTGAGTCTTATATCCCTATTTATGAGTTTGAGTCTTATGTCCCTATATATGAGTTTGACTCTCATGTCCCTATATATGAGTTTGAGTCTTATGTCCCTATATATGAGTTTGACTATCATATCCCTATATATGAGTTTGAGTCTTATGTCCTTTTAATTGAGTTTGAGTCTCATGTCCCTATATATGAGTTTGAGTCTTATGTCCCTATATATGAGTTTGAGTCTTATGTCCCTATATATAAGTTTGAGTCTTATGTCCCTATATATGAGTTTGACTATCATGTCCCTATATATGAGTTTGAGTCTTATGTCCCTATATATGAGTTTGAGTATGATGTTCCTATATATGAGTTTGAGTCTTATGTCCCTATATATGAGTGTGAGACTCATGCCCATTTATATGAGCATGTCCATACGGAAAGTGACAAGTTGTTCTGATCAATACAGTGTTCAGATATGTCTGGCGTAAGCCTTTTTAGAAGGTTCTATTAACTCATGAATATCGTGAAAATTGGATTTGTCAGGAGTGTCAGGACTATCAGGAGTTTCAGGAGTATCAGGAGTATCAGGAGTGTCAGGAGTATCAGGAGTTTCAGGAGTGTCAGGACTATCAGGAGTGTCAGGAGTTTCAGGACTATCAGGAGTGTCAGGAGTATCAGGGAAAATGATGCGCCAAAGCATTGGTTTTAACCAATCAGCGATGAACACTGATCATTCGAATCCTTTTCCAAATAACAAATTTTAAGCACACGATTTTGAAAACTCTCCAACACAAAATATGGAACATAACTAACTTAAACTGTGCTTTCATTACGAGCAATTTGGCTTTTGTCAAACTGTTATAAAAAGTCATCTGCTACAGATGCGTCAAAATGCGTCTGCAGTTGGACAAAAATGGTAAAAACGATATTAAGACGCGTTAATTGAGACGATTCTGTTGAGAACCCACAACATATGTTTTGAGGGTTGAATATGAATTTTAGAAGATTTAAAAGGCTCTTTATCTATAATGTACCGGTCGGAATGGGATAAATGGCGTATGGTGTGAGTGCCACTCTGGTGACGTCAGGACAGCCTTGTGTCGTCATCGGTCTGGCTGCCTTTTCAACGATGCCCGTCACGGCGTCCTTAGTGAGGCTGTACTTTTCAATATAGATATTGATCTGGGTCACGTCCTTGTTGTATAACATCACCACCTATAAACATAACAACCACATGTCAACTCCAGTGTATTGATATAAGGGACATTACTCAGTAGTACAGACTGAAAAAGATATAGAAATCAAAGGTCTAAGAGTACTTTATAAATGAATACTTGACACCATTAGCGTAAATGACATCACAGAATCAGTGTATAACCAATTATCTGATATGACAACATTCGCCTTCTTTGAAAATATTTTGGGAGAAGAAAATATTAAAATAGGGAAGCAATTGTTTGGCGCGGTGTTGAAAACATTGTTTGAAAGAAAGAAATTGCTCGTTTTCAGGATTTTTTTTCTTCCTTACCATGTTTTATTGCAATAAAGTCGTCTGATGAAAATGTGTTTAAGTTAACTCTTGAAATTCTGTATATTTATCCATTAACCTTGAAGCAAAGCAACACAGTGGACTAAGGAAAATGGAATTCATCAAATGGATCTTTTGTATTTCTTTTGTGTTTTGTTTCAGCGAGAATCACTATATTTGTCACGTACACTTTGTGTGTTTAGCGCACGGCACTCACATACACTACACCATTGAATACCTTTCATCCCTTTCCCTCATACAGAACATCTGCCGCAGACGAATGAAATGATCTTGGCAACAATATGGAAAATCTCTTTAAAAGATAGTATGATTATTGAATAAAGTTGAAGCATTGTGACAAAATTGGAAATTTATCATTATGAGTATTTTTTTTCCTGTTGTCACATTGTTTTCAAATGTCGTCTGCTGAAGAGGCATCATCAAGCGTCTGTATGTGGGAAAAGGTTTAATAATGTTAGTACACACAACTGACTACATTGTTTGCCTTTTAGTTATAACAATATTCCAAACTATTATTACAAGAGAAATGGAGACGCCCGATTTTGAACATGGAAGAGTCTACTTTAAACAATTCGGCGCTGAAAGATTTAAGGCAGATGAAAGTTCCGATGAACTGTCATGGGTATTGGATATATACAATATGGTCTCTAAAGCGTTCATTATGTTATTGAGATAAACCATTGATTTATTGGTGATAACTTGTCAAACACTAAATTATATTTAAATAGAGTTGTTTCCCTTGTAGTGCACTTTTAAACTAGAATGTGTAGAATTGATAAATTCAAGGTTCCTAAAGCAATCTTAGAGAAACTTGCTATGTTAAACTTTTTAATAAAACCCATCCATCCATGTCTTAGATATGACCAAAGGTCAGACGGAAGGACAGACGGACGATGCCAAATCGCTATCCCATCCGCATTTGGCGGGGGATTAAAAGTAGCATTTAAAGTGTTAAATTCACCCATTTCATACGTAAACTAGACTATACAGAAGCCATCTGGTGAAAAGAATGGACAATCTTATAAATGTGTACAAAGATGGACACATATTGATGCAAAGTAACAAAAAAGAAAATTTGATAAGAATTTCGTTATTCTTACCTCGAGTTGTCGTTTCAGTGCCGTCATTTCCGTGTCATCTTTAACCCAGATCCGCACCACCCCGGATGCTTGAATCCCATAGATGTCTTCAAGCAGTGCCATTACCGGGCTTGGATTGCTCGCGGGGGAATACAGAAACTCTTCTACACTTCGCGCCGGGTCAGGGCGAAATATCTTCCAGTAAGTCGGCGCTGTAAACAGTTAATGTAATATCAATGACTATTCATTCAGTGTTTACTTAATGTCTTTAGTAAGGAATTGCGTATACCGTCTCGCTGTTGTTGGGAGGTCCATTTATGGATAGGGACGGATATTCTTGTATGCTCATTTCATGCACATAATATTCACTCTTATTTATATTACATAATACCTTTTCCCCATTACCTAGACTTTATTTCTGTTTCCACCCTTTCCGATCATACAGTACTAACAAACTTTTTCAATTTTTAAATCATATAACTTCTCTAGCTGTCGATGCGCCATAACACACACACTATACCTTCATTCATAACAACCATTTCCCACAGCCACTGAGACGCATCTCATCTACATCAGACAACTTTTGAAAACATTATGACAAAAGGAGAAATTAACCCAAATGAGCCACTTCTTATTTTGCCACTATGATTTCAACTCTATTAAATACTACTACTTATATTTACAGAGATTATCCATATTTTCCCTTGGTGTTGTCTAAGTCGTCTGTTTGAGATTTGATGTATATGGGTAATTGTTGATACTAGCCACATTTACCATTCCCCTATGTAGACGCATGTTGACGCTTCAGCAGCAGACGGTCTTTTAAAACATCGTGGTACAATGAGAAATTGCTCATAATGAGCAATTTCTCCTTTTGCCACAATGTTTTCAACTCTGTTCAATAATGATATCATTATCAACAGAGAAATTTTCATATTTAAGCCTAGGTGTTATCAAAGTCGCCCGCTGCAGATTTGTTGTATGTGAGAAAGCGTCAAAAATGGAACTGAGAGATTGTCCATACATTGAGTATGTCTTCCTTTTTCAATAATTTATTATATTCTTTATGTCATATGTTATTACTGGTTGTTCTATTAGTATCATTTGCAAGCTGTCAGTTTCAGATACTAATTGTCATATCTGATTGCATTTCCATATTCGATAAAACGTTAAGGTAATGTCTGGTTGAGCTCGTGTATTTTCTCCAACTATTTATTGAGTATCTTAGCTTCAAATAGGTGAATTATATGTAACACAAAGGTCTTTCAAATAGGGGAATTATATGTAACACAAAGGTCTTTCAAATAGGGGAATTATATGTAACACAAAGGTCTTTCAAATAGGTGAATTATATGTAACACAAAGGTCTTTCAAATAGGGGAATTATATGTAACACAAAGGTCTTTCAAATAGGGGAATTATATGTAACACAAAGGTCTTTCAAATAGGGGAATTATATGTAACACAAAGGTCTTTCAAATAGGGGAATTATATGTAACACAAAGGTCTTTCAAATAGGGGAATTATATGTAACACAAAGGTCTTTCAAATAGGCGAATGATATACAACACAAAGGTCTTTCAAATAGGCGAACGCTATACAACACAAAGGTCTTTCAAATAGGCGAATGATATACAACACAAAGGTCTTTCAAATAGGCGAATTATATGTAACACAAAGGTCTTGATATACAACACAAAGGTCTTTCGAATAGGCGAATGATATACAACACAAAGGTCTTTCAAATAGGCGAATTATATGTAACACAAAGGTCTTTCAAATAGGCGAATGATATACAACACAAAGGTCTTTCAAATAGGCGAATGATATACAACACAAAGGTCTTTCAAGTAGGCGAATTATATGTAACACAAAGGTCTTTCAAATAACAACCAACTAATGCCTCAGTCATATTTGCTCTACGGCTAGGATAAATTGAGAGATACATGCGACGGCCGCAACGGATCTGCAACGGATATGCGGTGGCCCCAGGGCCACCCTAGGGTATATCCCTATATTATACAGGCCGTAGGGGTCGCCGTGGGATGATAGCGTGAAGTTATAACTTTGTTTTCATTTCTAGGTTCGCTGTAGCAATTGGACACGCCGTAGCCAAGCGGTTCCACGGCGAGCATACGTCGGGCGTACGGTGGCCTTGCGTTTGCAGTGCGACTGTCCTAGGGTCTTATGAATTTGAACAGTTGACTTTTGTGACCCCCCCCCCCCCCCCCCCCCCCCCCAAATTGCGACGGCCGCAGATTTTCACAGCGCCCTATGGCAGCCTTAAGGCGGCTTACGGTGCCTGTATGGTGGCCTTGCGGTATGTGGCACACCATGCGTGAAACGCAATACCCACGCACGGCTCCCGTGGCAGTCTATGCCGTTCGTGGATCAGGTATTTTTACCAGTTTTGTTCATATGTATATTATCATTCATATCTGTCATATAGATAGTCGATAAAGTTATATACAAATGACGCTGGATGTTCCTCAACATCTGAGGCTACCTGCGGATGCAGCTGATGCGGGTGCATCGAGAGCTAGACTACCTGATTACCTATTTGTCAAAATCCCACGGCCGCCACAGGAATGCCCTAAGGCGACCGTGCGTTATCACTTCAAATGCCGCAGGTTTTCTGTCTCCACACATTCACAATATACCGTGCGGCTACTCTAACATATGTGACTGCTACAGTATGTGATCGTGGGAATGCTGCGGCGGCCCTATAATTGTTATTGACCGTAGATAGTTTAGGCCCCACCGCCGCCGCGTCAAATGTGACTGAGAAATACGAGTCACCTGTGATGTGTATCAAACGCATTCCGAGATTTGACTTCCACATTTGAAAATAAACGATTTAAGACTTACATATTTGCAAATATATTATATTTGACCTTATTATTTGCAATAAATTAAAATTAGACTTAAACATTTGCAAAAAACAAAATTTGGCTAACATATTTGCAAATAAATGAAATGCGATTTACATATTTGCAAATAAACGAAATATGACTTGCATGTTTGCAAATAGATCATATTTGTATTCCAGTAACCTAAATTTGTCTTACCAATCAGACTGAAGAGCGGTGAGTTCTCCACGCAGTGATTGCCATCCTCACACGCATGTACGTTTTGACTGACGAATATATTCGAGATGTCCGGCTCATCGTTTAACATCGTCCAATTAACCCAGTGAAGGAAATTATTGCAATGTTCGGTCTTGTCTTCGTAAATATGTCCTGTGAATATAAAATGTCCGCGTTTGTCGACATAAGAATAAGTAGTGTTCTTCCGATTTGGCCATATAAGAAAGACCGACAGACTGAAAGACAGGCGGAATCTTTATTCAGTTCCGATCTGTTCATTAGATATGCGAACATAAACACATATGCAAAATTCGTAAATAACTTCAAGTGACAGTCATTTTAAGAGTTCGGAGATGCTTTTGGTGATAACTATGGGCACACAGTGAATACGCGATAACCTGAAGTAGAAAGGGGCCAATACATTATTTCGAGTTATCGACGTGTT
Organism: Serripes groenlandicus; assembly: GCA_031761405.1. Classification (NCBI taxonomy): domain Eukaryota; kingdom Metazoa; phylum Mollusca; class Bivalvia; order Cardiida; family Cardiidae; genus Serripes; species Serripes groenlandicus. Next base: position 98,214,551 of record JASEVX010000004.1, read on the forward strand.
CGAGTTATCCCTTGGTTTATTCTTAATTCATTTATCTATTGTCAGTTTCAATATTCTTTAATACTTATTAAAAAATTATTATAAAAAGCAAGCCAGATGATAAAATCATATCAAGAAAACAGCACATCAGCAGTTTTGATTGCTCTTATGAGAACTGCTGCTACTCTGTTTTCAAAAGACTGATTCGTATCAGGAATTGGTTCTATTGATGGTTTAATCAATTCGGATGTTCACATGTTCGAGTTGTACATGCATTGGAGCATGTCTAGAATGATCAATCTCTGTCTATATGAGCCGTCTCGCGAGAAAACGAACAGTATAGCCTCTGCGTAATGTATTGACCCATATCAGACAACGCAGTCCGCGCAGACTTATCCGGTCCGACATATTCCGTCTCAGAGGAATAGAGGTATAGAGTAATGATTCCTGAAACAGAAAAATCCACAGGAGGCGAAAAGCGTCTATCCGTGTAGGCATGCTTAGGCTGATCCGGGTCGATACTTGATGCAGAGTCCACAATGTTTGTTTTTTTCGCGGGACGGCTCACATAAGGTTTCAGCGGAGTGGGAAGACTCTAACGAGACTGCGGCTTATAGTGGAGGCAAAGGCGTGTAGGTAGAGGTAATTCATGATCCAATGTCAGAGGTCACATTTATTTCTTTAATCCAATTAAGAAAATAACCTTTGACATGCAAACGGTTAAACGTTTATCTCTTTCTACATATATGTACTCATCTTTTGATGAAACGTAAGTTACACCTGCAGGGCTTAACTTCTTCGATTTAGTTAAAAAGAAATGTGTGACACAGTTTTATGATGACAGTGAAGACAATGGTTGGCTCGTACGTGAGAGAATGCTCGTGCGAAACGTAACTATTAACCGTAAAGCTGTATGACCCCCTTTTTTTACAATACGCAACTGAGTAAGATTTTCAATAACGTCGGCCATGTCTTGTAACATCGTTTGATCTGTTACCTAACACAACACGTTGATACATCAATACATTTGCGCAAGTCACAGCACGTTTTAAATGAAGAAGAAGAAGAAGAAGAAGAAGAAGAAGAAGAAGAAGAAGAAGAAGAAGAAGAAGAAGAAGAAGAAGAAGAAGAAGAAGAAGAAGAAGAAGAAGAAGAAGAAGAAGAAGAAGAAGAAGAAGAAGAAGAAGAAGAAGAAGAAGAAGAAGAAGAAAGCAATACCTTCAAGGCATGTTCCACATCTCAGAAAGCATCCGTTTAAAGCCGCCATGATCTCTGTCCTTGGTCTTTCACTGTAGTGTTTTCTGTCCAATGTTTCGGCGATCTTATCCACCACTTTTTCTCGGTGAGGTTTTGTTATTTCACAGAACTCCGTGTCTTCTGTAGGAATACAAGCTTCCTCTACGGTCGATCTTCGCTTTCGTCTGGAGATAAAACAGCCGTCATCAGGCTAAATAGTGCCTTATTGCGCCTCATTTCGATAGTTTATGCATGAGCAGCAATTACCGAAATGGGATCTTATTGACTCTCCGGTTTGGTGCGGATTTAATGCTACATTTGCATGTAACTAGTGGGGTTACATGCATAGTTTTTTGTGTTAGAAGAGAATAACGGAGAAGAGCCTAGACAATCGTAAGTCTTCTCTGTTCGCAGTTGCATTAAGATCCCTTATCGCTACTAGTTCACATAATGAGGCTTAACCCTATTTTAAAATAGGGTACACTGACATATATATATGACAGGATAAATGGTACCGCAAGTACTATTTACATCTAACATGCCGTGATGTAAATGAAATATTGTTGAAAACGGGATCAATGGAAATTAAATAAGAATCCTGCAACTATTAAAAGTAGCCTTTTACAAACAGATAACGACGGAAACATTCGTAAAGACACACCCATGACATGTCTAGTAACCGAGAGAGTGTAAACGACTGGTGATTTAATACAGACATGTGTAGTAACCGAGAGAGTGTAAACGACAGGTGATTTAATACAAACATGTCTAGAAACCGAGAGAGTGTAAACGACTGGTGATTTAATACAGACATGTGTAGTAACCGAGAGAGTGTAAACGACTGGTGATTTAATACAAACATGTCTAGAAACCGAGAGAGTGTAAACGACTGGTGATTTAATACAAACATGTCTAGTAACCGAGAGAGTTTAAACGACTGGTGATTTAATACAGACATGTCTAGTAACCGAGAGAGTGTAAACGACTGGTGATTTAAGACAGACATGTCTAGTAACCGAGAGAGTGTAAACGACTGGTGATTAAATACAAACATGTCTAGAAACCGAGAGAGTGTAAACGACTGGTGATTTAATACAAACATGTCTAGTAACCGAGAGAGTTTAAACGACTGGTGATTTAATACAGACATGTCTAGTAACCGAGAGAGTGTAAACGACTGGTGATTTAAGACAGACATGTCTAGTAACCGAGAGAGTGTAAACGACTGGTGATTTAATACAAACATGTCTAGAAACCGAGAGAGTGTAAACGACTGGTGATTTAATACAAACATGTCTAGTAACCGAGAGAGTGTAAACGACTGGTGATTTAATACAGACATTTCTAGTAACCGAGAGAGTGTAAACGACTGGTGATTTAAGACAGACATGTCTAGTAACCGAGAGAGTGTAAACGACTGGTGATTTAATACAAACATGTCTAGTAACCGAGAGAGTGCAAACGACTGGTGATTTAATACAAACATGTCTAGTAACCGAGAGAGTGTAAACGACTGATGATTTAATACAAACATGTCTAGTAACCGAGAGAGTGTAAACGACTGATGATTTAATACAAATATGTCTAGTAACCGAGAGAGTGTAAACGACTGATACAAATATGTCTAGTAACCGAGAGAGTGTAAACGACTGATGATTTAATAAAAATATATCTAGAAACTGAGAGAGTGTAAACGACTGGTGATTTAATACAACATGTGCAAATGAATTGATTGATTGATTGATGTGGGTTTAACGCTTTTTGTCAGCACATTTTCAGTCATATCACGGCGACCAGTTCACCTACCCATGTCAGTGTTTCCTGGCTTTCCCACACAGCAGACTTTCCGTGCAACTGACTGTTTTTCAACATAGACAAGTAGGCCACTGGTGAAATACGAAAGACGCTTGTCACAGTTACTTTTGTCAAAAGTCGGAAAAAAGGTTGGCCGAGGTGGGGCTCGACCTCAGAACTCCTGAATTGTACAGCCCGCGTCGCTACCGACTTGAAAATATTGCAAACTAACGATCATTTCATCTAGTAATAGTTCAATGCAAATAACTAAACAAATAATCTAACACCGTTTTGTAACTCATTTAGTAATCAATTATATCCACTCATACCTCTTTCGTTTGACGACCTCGGAGTGTTCATGTACGAAAGCCGAACTCTGCGGTTTGGGTGCCGTCTGGAACAAGCATGCAGTAGTATAGTCATCCGGGTCTACCACACGTTTGTCTGAAATGGTTATTATACAAATGAGCCGTTCCACGAGTAAACCAACATTATGGACTCTGCTTAAAGTATCGACCAGGATCAGTATAAGCATGTCGCACAGGCTTACCCGGACAGACACTTTTCTTCTCCTGTGGATTTTCTGTTTCAGGAATCATTAGTCTATACCTCTATTTCCTTGAGACGGAATGTGTCGGCCCGGACCAGTCTGCGTGGACTGCACAGGCTGATCTGGGTCGATACATTACGCAGATGCCATACTGTTGGTTTTCTCGCGGGACGGCGCAAATGTTACTGTAGTAAAATATATATTGGTCGAACTATTAAAAGCTTAACTGGTTATTGCATCTGTGATTCTAGACTTTCAAAGCATTTCTTTTGAACTATTTGTTCATCATGAAAACATACGCATACTAAATAAATATTAATTGATGTACTTGCAATGAAGGAAAAGAATACCTGTGAATGATTATATCTTATCCAAACAGGGACATGTTAAAAAGACAAACACCTTTTTGTTATATGTTTACATATGACACATATAAAGATGTAGATGTAAAATAATCATCAAATGACTAAAGAAAAAAATGGAATTAGTAAACCAACCCAAACAATTCACCCCGATATTCGAACCTGTGACCATTGGAAGAGGAATTATCGGCATCTTAGTCATTCATAAGTATAAACACTTTCCGACACACAGATCTGCAGCAGAACACTTTTGATAACATTGTGGCAAAAGGTCAAATTACTCAAAATGACAACTTATCCATTTGCCACAATGTTTTCAACTTTATTCAATGATTACACTATTATTTATCGAGACTTTTCTACTGTAGAGCGGTTGTATGTGGAGAAAGTGTTATTTTAGCCGCGCCAAACGAAATGGGGTCATATTGCGTCTGCGTTATGGTATCATATCTGCACCCTTTACCACAAATAACAAGTCAGAGCAGCAGACCACTATGAACACAATATATCGAGGGCTTGGCGTGAAACGGTTGTAACTAAAAACCTATTTTGAAAACCCTGGTTTAGGGGCAATTTTGACCCCTTTGTAAACAATGCAAATTTAATTTCCAATTGTTTACCAAGAAAAATGATTTAACGCTTTTAAAGACTTTATGGCGAGGTGATTAGCCTTGGTAAAAAAATACCAATTTAGTTACAACTGTTTCACGCCAAGCCCTCGATATGATTCTGTCAACTCGTACAGATTCTGATATGACTGAACAGATGCACAGGCGGATCATAATATGCACTATTCATAAATGCCAAATTGTACCTTTTCGCCCGAATGAGCGCATATAAAAGTTCATCTGATGAGATAAGTGAAGTGCCTACAGCTTTGAAAGCATCGTAGGAAAACGTGTCTACATCTGGGATAGTTGAGGTTATACGTATTTTCTGGTTAAAGTTAAACAAAGGTAATTGTAGGAATATGATACTTGGTTCATTATGACCAATTATGTGTGCATGCCAACAAGGCTCTCATCTGCAGTAGAGGCTTTATATGTCGTCTGTATGACGAACATCGTTAAAGGAACATACGTTTACTCTCGCACGATATTCGAACCTGTGACCATTTGAAGAGGAATGATAGGTATCTTAGTCATTCATAATTATAAACCTTTTCCCTCATATAGACGTTTTCTGACGATTCTGCAGCAGACGGCTTTTTGAAAACATGGCGACAAAAGAAGAAATTGCTCAAAACGAGCATTTTCTCCTTTTGCCACCATGTTTTCGACTCTATTTAATTATTGTACTTTCATTTAAAGGGAGTTTCCATTTTTATTCGGGTATGTTTTCAAAGTCGTCTGCTGCAGATTGTTGTATGTGGGAAAAAACTTATCTCCAGCAGACGACTTTGAAAATATTTCTGCAAAACATATATGGAAAAATATCTACAAATGAAGATATTATCATTGAATAAAGTTGAAAACATTCATATATGGAAAAATATCTACAAATGAAGATATTATCATTGAATAAAATTGAAAACATTGTGACAAATAAGAGATTTTGCTAATTTTTGTCACAATGATTTCAAAAGTTATCAGCTGAGATGCATCAGAGTGTGTATGCATGTGGGTAAGTGTTAAATCAAACTTACTTTTAGCCAGAAGATATCGTTCTTCAATTGCTGTTTGAAACGAGTCTTTATCAGTATTGTTAGGGCGGTGATTCAGACTCTCCGTCATCACACTGAAATGAGGTCTGATGTCAACGAAGATACCACCAGCGTAGAGTCCCACACCCATCTCCATCTTCACCTGGTTGAACCGCGGAGCACATTTATCCATCACCTTGTACAGTAACCTGAACAAAACAAAACATGCGCACACATATTGACGACGTCACGATAACAACTTTGACGTTTTTCTTTTCATATTCAATCGCATTTAGATAAATCCGCATCACATGAGTTTTAGAAAACATTGTGGAAAAAGGAGAAATTGCTCATACAATAAGTATTTTTTTTCCTATTTGCCACAATGTTTATACTCTGCTCAATAATACTTTTTCTTGTTTATTACATCCGTTTTCAAAGTTGTCTGCAGCAGTCTGTTGTATGTAAGAAAGGGTCACAATGTGTTTTTGCTCTACTCAATAAAATAATTGTTCTTTTATAAAGATAATCAATTTTTGCCTAGAAATTTTCAAAGTAGTCTGCAGCAGACTTGTTTGTACATTTATGTTGGAAATGAGATCATAATGTTTAAATTATACATAATTTTCCCCCTCTAAATCATGATTTTGTAAGTATTGTCATAACTATTGTTGACATAACTATTGTGTACCTGTGCGGTGTTAGTGCGATAAACGAGGGGTATGTACCTGTGCGATGTTCGATGGATAAAGGAGGGGTGTGTACCTGTATCGTGTTAGAGGGGTAAACGAGAGATGTGTACCTGTATCGTGTTAGAGGGGTACACGAGAGATGTGTACCTGTATCGTGTTAGAGGGGTAAACGAGAGGTGTGTTTCTGTATCGTGTTAGAGGGGTAAACGAGAGATGTGTATCTGTACTGTGTTAGAAGGGATAAACAAGAGATGTGTACCTGTATCGTGTTAGAGGGGTAAACGAGAGATGTGTATCTGTACTGTGTTAGAAGAAGTAAACGAGAGGCGTGTACCTGTATCGTGTTAGAGGGGTACACGAGAGATGTGTACCTGTATCGTGTAAGAGGGGTAAACGAGAGACGAGTACCTGTATCGTGTTAGAGGGGTAAACGAGAGATGTGTACCTGTATCATGTTAGAGGGGTAAACGAGAGATGTGTACCTGTATCGTGTACCTGTATCGTGTTAGAGGGGTAAACGAGAGATGTGTATCTGTACTGTGTTAGCATGGGTAAACAAGAGATGTGTACCTGTATCGTGTTAGAGGGGTAAACGAGAGATGTGTACCTGTATTGTGTTAGAGGGGTAAACGAGAGGTGTGTATCTGTATCGTGTTAGAGGGGTAAACGAGAGGTGTGTACATGTATCGTGTTAGAGGGGTAAACGAGAGATGTGTATCTGTATCGTGTTAGAGGGGTAAACGAGATGTGTGTACCTGTATCGTGTTAGAGGGGTAAACGAGAGGTGTGTATCTGTATCGTGTTAGAGGGGTAAACGAGAGGTGTGTACATGTATCGTGTTAGAGGGGTAAACGAGATATGTGTACCTGTATCGTGCTAGAGGGGTAAACGAGAGATGTGTACCTGTAGCGTGTTAGAGGGGTAAACGAGAGAGGTGTACCTGTATCGTGTTAGCGGGGGTAAACGAGAGGTGTGTACTTAGAGGGGTAAACAAGAGATGTGTACCTGTATCGTGTAAGAGGGGTAAACGACAGACGAGTACCTGTATCGTGTTACGGGGGTAAACGAGAGATGTGTAATTGTATCGTGTTAGAGGGGCAAACGAAGTGTGTATCTGTATCATGTTAGAGGGGTAAACGAGAGATGTGTACCTGTATCGTGTTAGAGGGGTAAACGAGGGATTTGTACCTGTATCGTGTTAGAGGGGTAAACGAGGTGTGTATCTGTATCGTGTTAGAGGGGTAAACGAGAGATGTGTACCTGTATCGTGTTAGAGGGGTAAACGAGAGACGTGTACCTGTATCGTGTTAGAGGGGTAAACGAGAAATGTGTACCCGTATCGTGTTAGAGGGGTAAACGAGAGACGTATACCTGTATCGTGTTAGAGGGGTAAACGAGAGACGTGTACCTGTATCGTGTTAGAGGGGTAAACGAGAGATGTGTACCTGTATCGTGTTAGAGGGGTAAACGAGAGGTGTGTACATGTATCGTGTTAGAGGGGTAAACGAGAGATGTGTATCTGTATCGTGTTAGAGGGGTAAACGAGAGGTGTGTACATGTATCGTGTTAGAGGGGTAAACGAGAGATGTGTATCTGTATCGTGTTAGAGGGGTAAACGAGGGGTGTGTACCTGTATCGTGTAAGAGGGGTAAACGAGAGATGTGTACCTGTATCGTGTTAGAGGGGTAAACGAAGTGTGTATCTGTATCGTATTAGAGGGGTAAACGAGAGACGTGTACCTGTATCGTGTTAGAGGGGTAAACGAGAAACGTGTATCTGTACTGTGTAATAAGGAGTAAACGAGAGGCGTGTACCTGTATCGTGTTAGAGGGGTACACGAGAGATGTGTACCTGTATCGTGTTAGAGGGGTAAACGAGAGACGTGTACTCGTATCGTGTTAGAGGGGTAAACGAGAGATGTGTACCTGTATCGTGTTAGAGGGGTAAACGAGAGGTGTGTACATGTATCGTGTTAGAGGGGTAAACGAGAGATGTGTATCTGTATCGTGTTAGAGGGGTAAACGAGATGTGTGTACATGTATCGTGTTAGAGGGGTAAACGAGAGATGTGTATCTGTATCGTGTTAGAGGGGTAAACGAAGTGTGTATCTGTATCATGTTAGAGGGGTAAACGAAGTGTGTATCTGTATCATGTTGGAGGGGTAATCGAAGTGTGTATGTATCTGTATCATGTTAGAGGGGTAAACGAGAGATGTGTACCTGTATCGTGTTAGAGGGGTAAACGAGAGATGTGTACCTGTATCGTGTTAGAGGGGTAAACGAGAGGAGTGTACCTGTATCGTGTTAGAGGGGTAAACGAGAGATGTGTACCTGTATCGTGTAAGAGGGGCACATGAGAGATTTGTACCTGTATCGTGTTAGAGAGGTAATCGAGAGGTGTGTACCTGTATCGTGTTAGAGGGGTACACGAGAGATGTGTACCTGTATCGTGTTAGAGGGGTAAACGAGAGACGAGTACCTGTTTCGTGTTAGAGGGGTAAACGAAGTGTGTATCTGTATCGTGTTAGAGGGGTAAACGAGAGGTGTGTACCTGTATCGTGTTAGAGGGGTTAACGAGAGGTGTGTATCTGTATCGTGTTAGAGGGGTAAACGAGAGATGTGTATCTGTATCATGTTAGAGGGGTAAACGAGAGGTGTGTACCTGTATCGTGTTATAGGGGTTAACGAGAGGTGTGTATCTGTATCGTGTTAGAGGGCTAAACGAAAGATGTGTACCTGTATCGTGTTAGAGGGGTAAACGAGAGATGTGTTTCTGTATCGTGTTAGAGGGGTAAACGAGAGAGGTGTACATGTATCGTGTTAGAGGGCTAAACGAGAGGTGTGTACCTGTATCGTGTTAGAGGGGTTAACGAGAGGTGTGAATCTGTATCGTGTTAGAGGGGTAAACGAGAGATGTGTACCTGTATCGTGTTAGAGGGGTAAACGAGAGAGGTGTACATGTATCGTGTTAGAGGGGTAAACGAGAGATGTGTACCTGTATCGTGTTAGAGGGGTAAACGAGAGATGTGTACCTGTATCGTGTTAGCGGGGGTAAACGAGAGGTGTGTACTTAGAGGGGTAAACGAGAGATGTGTACCTGTATCGTGTTAAAGGGGTAAACGAGAGGTGTGTACATATATAGTGTTCGAGGGGTAAACGAGATATGTGTACCTGTGGGGTGTATAGACGGTGGATTTAGTTAAATTTCCGTATTCAAGTTGCAGTGCATTCCCAAGGTTGTGTTTGTTGTATCGACCATCGCTTGCGACGTCAAACTTTCTTTGATTTTCCCTGTTGGTCAAAAACCCTCTTGTGACGTCTATGTGCACGTCTGGCGCTGTAATGGTGCAACAGATCTATGTTAAGCGAAAAGCATTACATCTCATGTGCTGATTTCCTGGTAGGATTTGATTAAATCACTGGCGTGGTTTTCATAATAAACGGTAACATATGAATTAATTGAGCATCGGACAACGCAAATATATATTTTGATGTAAATCCAGGAATAAATCGAACACGTTTCTTTCTACTTTGAATAATCTTGAGGGTAATGTATTTATACGAGTAATCAGATATGCTGCTACGCTGTTTACTTGAAAGAATGTTACCACTGGCTCTCTGTAAAAAAAACCACCACAGAGGCAGCCAGGTCTACCACTACACCACTCTACCACTACACCACTACACCACTATACCACTATACCACAGAGGCAGTCAGCCCTACCACTACACCACTATACCACTATACCACTATACCACAGAGGCAGTCAGCTCTACCACTACACCACTATACCACTATACCACTACACCACTACATCACTATACCACTACACCACTACACCACTATACCACTACACCACTATACCACTACACCACTACACCACTATACCCCTATACCACAGAGGCAGTCAGCTCTACCACTACACCACTTTACGACTACACCACAGAGGCAGTCAGCTCTACCACTACACCACTATACTACTACACCACTACACCACTATACCACTATACCACAGAGGCAGTCAGCTCTACCACTACACCACTATACTACTACACCACTATACCACTATACCACTATACCACTACACCACTATACCACTATAGCACAGAGGCAGTCAGCTCTACCACTACACCACTACACCACTATACCACTACACCACTACACCACTATACCACTACACCACTACACCACTATACCACTACACCACTACACCACTACACCACTACACCACTATACAACTATACCACTATACCACTACACCACTATACCACAGAGGCAGTCAGCCCTACCACTACACCACTATACCACTACAACACAGAGGCAGTCAGCCCTACCACTACACCACTACACCACTATACCACTACACCACTACACCACTATACCACTATACGACTATACCACTACACCACTACACCACTATACCACTACACCACTATACCACTACACCACTACACCACAATACCACCACACCACTATACCACTATACGACTATACCACTATACCACTATACCACTACACCACTACACCACTATACCACTACACCACTACATCACTATACAACTATACCACTACACCACTATACCACTATACAACTATACAACTATACCACTACACCACTATACCACAGAGGCAGTCAGCCCTACCACTACACCACTATACCACTACAACACAGAGGCAGTCAGCCCTACCACTACACCACTATACCACTACACCACTACACCACTATACCACTACACCACTACACCACTATACCACTACACCACTACACCACTACACCACTACACCACTATACAACTATACCACTATACCACTACACCACTACACCACTATACCACAGAGGCAGTCAGCCCTACCACTACACCACTATACCACTACAACACAGAGGCAGTCAGCCCTACCACTACACCACTACACCACTATACCACTATACCACTACACCACTACACCACTATACCACTACACCACTATACCACTACACCACTACACCACAATACAACTATACCACTACACCACTATACCACTATACGACTATACCACTATACCACTACACCACTACACCACTATACCACTACACCACTACATCACTATACAACTATACCACTACACCACTATACCACTATACCACAATACCAATACACCACTACACCACTATACCACTATACCACTACACCACTATACCACTACACCACTACACCACTACACCACTATACCACTACACCACTATACCACTACACCACTACACCACTACACCACTATACAACTACACCACTATACCACTACACCACTTTACCACTACACCACTATACCAATACACCACTACACCACTATACAACTATACCACAGAGGCAGTCAGCTCTACCCCTACACCACTATACAACTACACCACTACACCACTATACCACTACACCACTACACCACTACACCACTACACCACTACACCACTACACCACTACACCACTACACCACTACACCACTAAACCACTACACCACTACACCACTACACCACTACACCACCATACCACTACACCCAAGAGGCAGTCAGCTCTACCACTACACCACTACACCACTACACCACTATACCACTACACCACTACACCACTATACCACTATACCAAAGAGGCAGTCAGCTCTACCACTACACCACTATACCACTACACCACTATACCACTACACCACTATACCACTATACCACTATACCACTACACCACTACACCACTATATCACTATACCACAGAGGCAGTCAGCTCTACCACTACACCACTATACGACTACACCACTATACCACCTTACCACTATACCACAGAGGCAGTCAGCTTTACCACTACACCACTACACCACTAAACCACTATACCACAGAGGCAGTCAGCCCTACCACTACACCACTACACCACAGAGGCAGTCAGCCCTACCACTATACCACTACACCACTATACCACTATACCACTACACCACTACACCACTATACCACTATACCACTACACCACTACACCACTATACCACTATACCACTACACCACTATACCACAGAGGCAGTCAGCCCTACCACTACACCACTATACGACTATACCACTATACCACTACACCACTATACCACAGAGGCAGTCAGCTCTACCACTATACCACTATACCACATAGGCAGTCAGCTTTACCCCTACACCACTATACCAATATACCACAGAGGCAGTCAGCTCTACCCCTACACCACTATACCACTATACAACTACACCACTACACCACTATACCACAGAGGCAGTCAGCCCTACCACTACACCACTATATTACTATACCACTACACCACTATACCACTATACCACTATACCACTACACCACTACACCACTATACCACTACACCACTAACCACAGAGACAGTCAGCTCTACCCCTACACCACTATACGACTTTAACACTACACCACAGAGGCAGTCAGCCCTACCACTCTACCACTACACCACTACACCACTACATCACTACATCACTATACCACAGAGGCAGTCAGCTCTACCACTACACCACTATACCACTACACCCCTACACCACTATACCACTATACCACAGAGGCAGTCAGCTCTACCCCTACACCACTATACCACTATACCACAGAGGCAGTCAGCCCTACCACTAAACCACTATACGACTACACCACTACACCACTACACCACTACACCACTATACCACAGAGGTAGTCAGCCCTACCACTACACCACTATATGACTATACCACTATACCACTACACCACTATACCACTATTCCACTATACCACTACACCACTATACCACTACACCACTAACCACAGAGACAGTCAGCTCTACCCCTACACCACTATACGACTATACCACAGAGGCAGTCAGCTCTACCACTACACCACTACACCACTATACCATTATACCACAGTCAGCCCTACCACTACACCACTATACCACTACACCACTATACCACAGAGATAGTCAGCTCTACCCCTACACCACTATACCACTACACCACAGAGATAGTTAGCTCTACCCCTACACCACTATACCACTACACCACAGAGACAGTCAGCTCTACCACTACACCACTATATCACTATACCACTATACCACAGTCAGCCCTACCACTACACCACTATACCACTACACCACTACATCACTATACCACAGAGGCAGTCAGCTCTACCACTACACCACTATACCACTACACCCCTACACCACTATACCACTATACCACGGAGGCAGTCAGCTCTACCCCTACACCACTATACCACTATACCACAGAGGCAGTCAGCCCTACCACTAAACCACTATACGACTACACCACTACACCACTACACCACTACACCACTACACCACTATACCACAGAGGTAGTCAGCCCTACCACTACACCACTATATGACTATACCACTATACCACTACACCACTATACCACTATACCACTATACCACTACACCACTATACCACTACACCACCAACCACAGATACAGTCAGCTCTACCCCTACACGACTATACCACAGAGGCAGTCAGCTCTACCACTACACCACTACACCACTATACCACTATACCACAGTCAGCCCTACCACTACACCACTATACCACTACACCACTATACCACAGAGATAGTCAGCTCTACCTCTACACCACTATACCACTACACCACAGAGATAGTTAGCTCTACCCCTACACCACTATACCACTACACCACAGAGACAGTCAGCTCTACCACTACACCACTATATCACTATACCACAGAGGCTGTCAGCTCTACCCCTACACTACTATACCACTACACCACAGAGGCAGTCAGCTCTACCACTACACCACTACACCCTATACCACAGAGACAGTCAGCTATACCACTACACCACTATACCACAACACCACTATACCATTATACCACAGAGGCATTCAGCTCTACCACTACACCACTATACCACTTCACCACAGAGGCAGTCAGCTCTACCACTATACCACTATACCACTATACCACAGAGGCAGTCAGCCCTACCACTACACCACTATACGACTATACCACAGAGATAGTCAGCTCTACCACTACACCACTACACCACTATACCACAGAGACAGTCAGCTCTACCACTACACCACTATACCACAGAGACAGTCAGCTCTACCACTACACCACTATACGACTATACCACAGAGGCAGTAAGCTCTACCACTATACCACTACACCACTACACCACTATACCACTACACCACTACACCACTATACGACTACACCACAGAGGCAGTCAGCTCTACCATTACACCACTATACGACTACACCACAGAGGCAGTCAGCTCTACCACTACACCACTATACGACTATACCACAGAGATAGTCAGCTCTACCACTACACCACTATACTACTACACCACTATACCACTATATCACTATACCACAGAGGCAGTCAGCCCTACCACTACACCACTATACCACTACACCACAGAGGCAGTCAGCTCTACCACTACATCACTACACCACTATACGACTACACCACAGAGGCAGTCAGCTCTACCACTACACCACTATACCACAGAGACAGTCAGCTCTACCACTACACCACTATACGACTACACCACAGAGGCAGTCAGCTCTACCACTACACCACTATACGACTACACCACATAGGCAGTTAGCTCTACCACTATACCACTACACCACAGAGACAGTCAGCTCTACCACTATACCACTACACCACAGAGGCAGTCAGCCCTACCACTACACCATTATACCCCTACACCACAGAGGCAGTCAGCTCTACCACTACACCACTATACGATTACACCACAGAGGCAGTCAGCTCTACCACTACATCACTACATCACTATACGACTACACCACAGAGGCAGTCAGCTCTACCACTACACCACTATACCACAGAGACAGTCAGCTCTACCACTACACCACTACACCACTATACGACTACACCACAGAGGCAGTCAGCTCTACCACTACACCACGATATCACTATACAACAGAGATAGTCAGCTCTACCACTATACCATCGGTACATTTATAAATCCAGCGATCTGACGGACACATCGATAACTTATTGGGAATACACTGAATTAATATTAAGAAGTTAACTCTGATACCCCTAAATCGCCTATTTTTTTTTTTAATAGATTTTTATATTATTTTTAAGATTTGTTTTTATTCATACTGATACATAAGTAGCAAACACTGTAGAAGAAGATTACACCGCACGAATGTGCAAGCTGATCTTGATCTTCAATGTTGGCAAATGAAGTTTAAAGTCGTAAATTACGACGTACATCCAGGATGGTTTAAGTGTCATATAGCATGATCAGTGTTAAAAGAGGCTTACAAAAGATACATGCTTACCTCCAACTTCCTTACGTTGGTTCTCGCTATAAATGACGTCTCGGTAACACTCGACAAGTTTCGGATTTAACCGGAAGTATCGATAATCCTTGGAAACAAACTGCTCAAGCTTAATGCCAGTCGCTAAGTACGTGTCCAGCTGTAAGTAATGGATAATTATAAATTCATGTAAATAATGATATTTTGATATTCAATGCGTTAACTTTTTATTTATAACATATTTTACGTTGTTATTACAACTATAATTGAACGATCACGACTTTTTTTTTATATCGCACGGCATTCTGCGTGCTTTAAATTTAGCCGATGGCGACCTGGGTATTACTCTTTATGAGTAATTGCAATACATATTTTCATTCTTTTATACAACAATACATAGCTCAAATAATTTAAATAATTACCTACCATGTCTGCCATTTTGATAGGCGAATATGATAAGCATTAACTGGGTTTATCAAAACGTATTTGAAGGTTAAAAAAACACAGATGGTTTTTGAGTTTGACAAGCATATTTTGTTTAATATCTTTTTCTTATCTGATCATATCATTTTCTTGATTTTCTCATTTATGTACATGAATTCGTTCGATGATACTTTATTTGATCTTTCTGTTTTCAACATATGAGCCGTTCCACGAGAAAGCCAACATGTGGACACTGCGTCAAGTATCGACCCGGATCAGCCTCAGCATGCCCCGCATGCTAATCCGGACAGACACTTTAAGCCTCCTGTGGATTTTCTCTTTCAGTAATCATTACTCTATACCTTTATCTCCCCGAGACGGAATTTGTCGGCCCGGATATTAGCCTGTGCGGACTGCTTCGATACATTACGCAGAGTTCATCGTGTTTGTTTTCTCTTCGAATGGCTCATATAAGAAATATTCTTATGATAATGGCTGACAGGAGAGTTAAATGTCTGTGAACCGTATTCACATCATCATTTTTTAAAATTCTTTTGGATATTTATTTGAATCTTCTAATATTTCTTCATGCGTACATACACATGTTATAGTTAGTTGATGTTAACGGGGTTGATATATTTGGCCCTAATGTTAATCGATCGAGACAATCATTTTTTCAAAATGTATACATTTGCAAAAGCAATGAACTGTCATCACTTGAATACGCTCATGTACATGTAGATACATATATTTATTTACAAAGAAATATTTCGTCAACATCAATCACTTATGAGGACTAAGTATATATTTGTCAAAACCATTTCACTCTGATCATTCCTGTTTCCTTTCATGCAAAAAGTTTAAAAATCACTATTCATACAACACAAAAAGAAACACACCTTTCCCGACTTGTCAAAAAGAGGATATGATGCAGCCTCCTTCTCGCTGAACACCGACGGAAGTGAATAAAGGTGTTCCACCGCTTCCGGTACATCTACACTGAGGAGGTCTATATTCGGGAAGGTTGTTCTACTTCCGCCTGTCTTCATCCGCTTTACACTAACGTAAACATACGTTCCTGGAATATTAAACGTGTGAATATACATTTCAATCATAAAACACGCCGAATTCCTGCAATCGGTATTACAACCTGCTTATTTTTGACAAGTCTTTCCTATACGGCAAGGCATTTTGCTTTTTATTCATTTCACCAGGAATCTAGAACTTAACTCTACATTCCTGGTTCGACAGACATATTTTTTATTTGTTAGAGATAAATCTGTATATATGAGAAATAAATATATCCCCAAGTTAGAAATCTATTTTGCTGTTTAAAATATAAAACATACATCTATAAGCTTGTTAGTAAGATATATCTCTAATTTAGAGATATATATTCCGAAACTAAAGAGATATCTCCGTAAATTAGAAAGACATCTATTAAACGAGTTAATTGTATAACTGTTTGCTATATACCTGATAAGACAATATGAGGTCATATAGCATAACGGAGACCGGGTCCTTATGGAAAAAAATAGTAAACAAAAATGTACACGAAATTGCTGTCTTGTCTTGGTCTATGTTGGTCTATCGATCTGTTCGCAATTAAATCGTACCGGAAACCATGTAGAAAATGGTATTGACTATAAATACAACTGAGCAGTGTCACGAGAAAACAAACATTAACCCTTTCCCTCATACGACAATTCTCCAGCAGACGACTTTGAACGTATTTTGTCAAAAAATAGAAAATCTCCATAATTGAATGGATAACCTATGACAAAAAGTGGAAAACATTGTGGCAAAAGGAGAAATTGCACGTTTTGTGCAATTTCTTCTTTTGTCACTATGTTTTCAAAAAGCCGTCTGCTGCAGAGGCGTCAGAGAGCGTCTATAGGGTTGATATATTTAGCCCTAATGTTAATCGATCGAGACATCCATTTTTTCAAAATGTATACATTTGCAAAAGCAATGAACTGTCACCACTTGAATACGCTCATGTACATGTAGATACATATATTTATTTACAAAGAAATATTTCGTCAACATCAATCACTTATGAGGACTACGTATATATTTGTCAAAACCATTTCACTCTGATCATTCCTGTTTCCTTTCATGCAAAAAGTTTAAAAATCACTATTCATACAACACAAACAGAAACACACTTTTCCCGACTTGTCAAAAAGAGGATATGATACGACAATTCTCCAGCAGACGACTTTGAACGTATTTTGTCAAAAAATAGAAAATCTCCATAATTGAATGGATAACCTATGACAAAAAATGGAAAGCATTGTGGCAAAAGGAGAAATTGCACGTGTTGTGCAATTTCTTCTTTTGTCACTATGTTTTCAAAAAGCCGTCTGCTGCAGAGGCGTCAGAAAGCGTCTATATGAGGGAAAGGGTTATGGCCTCTGCGTAATGTATCGATCCAGATCAACCTGCGCAGTTCGCGCAGGCTAATCCGGGACGACACGTTCGGTCTTAGACGGAAAGTGGTACATATAAATGATTCCTAAAATAGAAGATCCAAAGGAGGCGACAAGTCAGTGCCCGGATTAGCGTGCGCGACATGCTTAGTCTGATCCGGGTCAATACTTTACGCAGAGTCCACATTTTTGGTTTTCTCGCGGATCGGCTCAACTATGCAAATACGTATTTCTATTGTAATTGTCATTCATATCGATATTCGAATGGATATTACACTTGGCATGGTCTAATTTGATACTGACCTCTATGATGAACGTAATCCGCGCCGAAACAAGACGCGTATTTCGCTACGTCACCAAGTTTCGTGTCGCCACCTTTAAGCACTAGTTTGGCTGCTCTTCCTTCGTAATGCAGAAGATCTTCAATACTGTCACCATCGTCATGACCTGCGTACGATTCGTCCCAGGCTTCCAAAACCTTGAGTGTGTCTGAAATGATTCAAGCTTTCAGAATATAGGAAATTCAAAAATAGGCTGTTTGTGACCAGTCTATATCAAGATCATGATTCCAGAAGTGGGGAATCCATAATGGTCTAGTGCTTAGAATCTGGGATTTGGAACATTGCGTTCCGGGTTCGATCCCCAGTCGCTGTGCTGTGGTTATTATGGAGTGCCCTTCGGCAAGGCATATTTTCTAGCCTATAGTATTGGTTTGTTTACCCAGGAATTGTGAATAAGTGAACTGTCGCCGTGATATAACTGAAATAATGTTGAAAACGGTGTACAACCCCAACAAAACAAACACATATCCAGATCACTCTGCGCATGCAAACAGTCTAATCTGGTTCTGCGGTGTTGGTTTATGAGTCAAGCAAGACTTTAGGAAGCCTCTGTCGTACACTGTGTATGCATTCAAGTTTATCGTTTTTATACTTGCCGAAATATTCTCAGGCCGGGTTTTCATAGATTACTGACATTCAAATATACAATATTAATCCTTTCCCATATACAGACGCTTTCTACCTAACTAAAGTAATGTGAAAGCGACGTTAAGCAAACAAACAAACAAACAAACAAATATAGGTTAATATGCTCTCAGCAGGATAAGGTACAAGCTGAAAATCCTGAACATTATATGATTCGTCTTATTATAATACTATTATATCTAATTTGACATAGGCTTCTAACACGCTAATGTTAGTCATATGTAAATATTGTGATTCTTCGTCAGACTGTACAGAGGCACGCACTGATCTGAATCTTCCCTTTACACACAAACATCAACATGTCGCTTTCCGCACGGACGGTTTGATTGATTGGGGTTTAACGCCGTTTTTAACAATTTCTCAGTCATATCACGGCGGCCAGTTCACCTACTCATGCATTTCCTGGTTTTCTCACACCAGTACTCCACACAACAATCTTCCCAAGCAACTGGCTGCTTTTCCACATAGACTAATCCCATTGGTGGAAGACGAATGACGCATGTCGCATTGACTTTTGTCAATCGTCGGAAAGAAAGATGGCCGAGCCGGGATTCGAACTCACAACCCCTGGATTGACAGCCCGCGTCGCTACGGACTCATTTAACCCTATACAACACATCTGCAGCAGACGACTTTAACGAAAGAAGAATAATTGAATAGAGATAAAAACATGGTGATAAAATGAGAAATTGCTCGTTTTGAGCAATTTCTTCTTTTGTCTCCATGTTTTCAAAAAGCCGTCAGCTGCAGAGGCGTCAGAAAGCGTAAATATGAGGGAAAGGGTTAACGTTGTATTTAGCGAGATAAGTTTTTTTTATGAAACACAATTTTGGGAAGGAAGAACTTATAACTTTGTATTAAACAAACAATGGGGAAACTGTGTCCAGCCAAGATCCATACTTGATAAACGCAACTATTAGTAGCTGGAAACAGTCTGAAAGTTCGGCACTTTGATTAATTCCCAAGATTATATTAATTGATACAATTTCTTGCAATTGAATACATTGTTGAATTAATTTGATATTTTCTTTTTAACAAATGACACGTTGACCAATGGATAAACCCTGTCGAATAGCGCTTATTAATAATTATCGTGATGGCTATCTGTTGCTTGAAATGACCTGCAGCAATTGCTATGGAAAAAATAAATTACAGCAACTACACTATCCTGCTGTTTATCACTGCGTAGAAACAGACCCCTTCCTCATAACATTTTAACCCTTTCCTTCATACGGCAATTCTGCAGCAGACGACTTTGAACGTATTCTGTCAAAAAATAGAAAATCTCCATAATTGAATGGATAACCTATGACAAAAAGTGGAAAACATTGTGGCAAAATGAGAAATTGCACGTGTTGAAAGCACGTCTATATGAGGGAAAGGGTTAAGAGAATAGTGTAAATTGAACGGCAGTCTCAATTTAGTCCACACTTTTCACAAACAATACACAATATGTCTTGTTTCGATTATGATAAAGGATTAATTGTTGCTATATATGATTAAAAAACGGTCATATGATCTCCGCGGACGACGCTTCAGGTAAAAGTCGATAGCTCTATACACAAATTACTTTTATGATTATGTGACACTCTAGATATCATCATTAGCAGTGGGTTTCATATACCTGACTCTCTCGCTTAATATGTATCCTTTCAAAACTTCAAAGATAATCCATATAGTAACCATTTTCCATATACAACAAATACTGCGGCAGGCGACTTTGAAAACATTAAGACAAAAGTATGGGAACTCTCTAAAATTGAAAAAAAAAATATTAATTGAAGTTGAAAACATTGTGGCAAACGGAAACAATGTTCAGAATGAGGATATTTTCCGTTTACCACAATGTTTTCAAAGGTTATCTGCTACAGATGCGTCAGTAAGCGTCTGTATGTGGGAAACGGTTACGCTTTCCAACTCACAACACGTGCAGAAGACTTCGAAAACATCGAGACAAACAAAGGAAAACTCTTTATGATGTTTTGTATAATTATTGATCAAAGTTCAAGACATTGTGGCAAAAGGAGAAACCGCTCGCTATTACTACGAACTCTTTCAAGCGAGTTTTTACGACCAGTGTAGAACAAGACCAACCTGCGCATCCTCTCTAGACTGATCACTAAATAGTAACAGAAGGGTTCGGGAATCGTCGAATTGACAACCATTACCGTTCGGACAAGATACCGTGTTATTGCAGAAAACCAATAGTATACAGTTTTCACAAAGACATTAGGGTTGGTTTTCTAGAAACACGGCCCAACATCGATAGTTCGATTGTTAATTTCCGTATGGGCGTAACTTCAACTGTTTACACGAGGTAGTTAGTCCTGTGTACAATAACGCCATCAACACATCTGTTAATGTATCATCTTCGTGTTGACATTTCATACCGTGTTTGTAAAGACGCATCGCATCGTATTTTTTTCTATAAATCCTCAACTTCTCCTTAACCCTTTTCCTCATATAGACGCTTTCTGACACCTCTGCAGCAGACGGCTTTTTGAAAACATAGTGACAAAAGAAGAAATTGCACAAAACGTTCAATTTCTCCTTTGGCCACAATGTTTTCCACTTTTTGTCATAGGTTATCCATTCAATTATGGAGATTGTCTATGTTTTGACAAAATACTTTCAAAGTCGTCTGCTGCAGAGTTGTCGTATGAGGGAAAGGGTTAACTCTTTTCCATTCTTGACACATTTTGCAGCAGGCGATTTTGAAAAGATCAAGGCAGAAATGTGAGAAGAATCTATAAATGAAAGCATAACTATTGAAAAGAGTTGAAAACCATGTGACGAAATGAGACAGTGTCTGTATTTTGGAACTGTGTGTATTTCAGCGATCAAAGACTAACACTCCGATTGGTCTCACTATAGATTGATTGAATGGATTAACTAAATTTTATACACGCCTTTCAGAATACCACAATTATGTCACGGTGGCCCATTTGCCTTACCATTATGTTTCCTGAAGTGTTTGGCATTACAACATTCTTCCCAGTGAACGAACTACCTTCCTTCATGCACATAAACTCGCCTGACACAATTGGTGGACGAAAAATGTAGCTGGTCACAATGGCGATTGTCAATCATCGAAAAGAATATTAATAAAGCATGGATTCGAACCCACATAACCCTAAGTGAACAGGCCTCGTCCGAGCACTGTCTGATCTATTGCGGGTCGACCATTACTCATGTGAAAGGTTGGCGTTTGTTAAAACTACCTGTGATATATTTGTTATCAATATGGCCTATACATACTTGGGAATATGAATTGTACACAATGAATACATTTATAATTATGTTTACTTCGAATCTGAAGGCGTCAAACGCTTTATGTAAGACAGTATTTGTTTGATTATAAACTCATCCTGGACGGTGTACCTCCGTCTTAATTCCTCTTCATTGAACGAATTTGCAGATGATGTGTCAAAAGTACACACAACTCAAATAATCGTTTCGAAACAGATATTGCTAGTAGTATTTCTTTTTTACATTTTCACATTTTTTGATGAGCTTTGTTGGAATAGAAAGGGGCCCAGTCACCTATTTAAGGAATGATTAATATCTGAATGACCTTTGATTGTCGAACGAGTTACGTTTGTTCATAGTGTAACCTTTGTTGGAATTATACACGTCGGTGGGTGTGTTTATCCTCTGATGTAAATGTTCTGTATCTAAATCGTTATTTACCAATTGTCAATGTACACAGGCGATGGTGTTTTGATATATGTATCTGTTAATGGTACCTTGTTTAACTCTTTCAGCGCCAAAGGCAATATTGAGCTTTTTGCAAACAATACAGATTCAGGTGAGTCAGCTCGTAACGAGCTGTCTCACCTGAAATCTGCATATTATAAGAATATTTCAAAAATCCTAAAACATGAAAATAGAGTCGTCCGAGTTTGAACATGGAAGAGTCTACTTTAAACAATTCGGCGCTGAAAGGGTTAACGATAACAGTATTGTATTTGTTATTTGGTGGAGTGTGTGGAATTGGATGTGTTTGTTCGTCTTAACGTATGCAGCAGTATTGGTGAACTTTTAAACTCCGAACAATATAACGCATACACTAGTTTTGGAGCGTAACATGTATCCATGCATTGCTTTAGTTTTTACGTGAATTAATTCATTCGCGAATGTTTGATTTTTCAACAATCTTAACATTTAGTGCAGAAAAAGTGAACAACAAATCAAGTCCTTTTACAAACGAAATGTTAATTGGTTATACCAGCTGGAATCGAAGAGATTGAAATATCTGATCGTAATACTTGGTCGGACTCTTCCCTACGTCCGTTCGGGGGATTACACAAGTCATGTGCATCTTGAAAATATGTCCCTGGAATGAAATTCCATTACTTTCCTAATGCATTTTCCGTATTTGATTGGTATACGTCGGTCTGCTTTTAACTGATTTAAATGCATTGTTGAATGTGTGTGTGTGTCACAACGAACACTTTCTTCTTTTTACCGAATGTTTTAAAATGTCTTCTGCTGTATATTATATGCAAAAGTTTTAAGGTTATTTTTTAAAACAAAATTATATTTTAGTTTTCTTATTAATTTTCAGCCTTTATTTATTAAATAAATGATGACCTTATGCGTTTTCAATCCACTTCAAAACGTTTATTTTAGATGGCCTTTTTTTTACAAGTTTTGCTTCCTATTTTCTCTGATATTTTTGACAGAGACACCACATTTCAGGTATACAGTTCTACTGAGGCACGAAATAAAACCTTAATATCTCACAAACTAATTACAAATATCAAGCAAGCAACATGATACATATCAATATTGTAGATTGATTTTTTACAAAAACGATACAAAACATAAACGATTCTTCATATTTATTAATAATGTGAGACAAGTAAGATACCATAACTCCATTTCCAACAAAGTTTCCTGAACAGAGGTTAAATATATTGCAAATGAAAACAGTAACATTCTACGTGTGCACACTTGCATAGTGTCACCACAGCAACGTTACTATTGATTATGAAGAACTGGATTCATTAAAGTAAGGCGAAAATTGTTGAGAGTTTAGTCTCCGATATATAACCATGTATTTGCGAGCGATGAATTCAGTCTGATCGAAGGATTACCGATTATTAGTACCGACCGTTACAGGTAAGTCGCGGATTATTGTAGTCCTGTTTTTATTGTTTATATGTGTATAAACTGACAAAATTTCTTATTGAAATTGCTCCCGAGGAATTTATCCTTTTGCTACAATGTTTTTCTACTTTATGCCCACGAATTATACCTTCATTTAGCAAGATTTTCCAATTTTTACCTAATGTGCTACATGTTTATTGTACGTGGGAAAGGCTTAAACATAGGAACTAGTTAAAAAAAAAAAAAATGTTAAACCAGTGCATGAAAATTTACTTGAAATTATTTCTCAAACTGTAAAATCATGACATTAGATTAATAATAAGAGTACTTTTATATTACAGACATTTAAAGTCAATTTGTTTTTAAGCAAATATGTAAAAGAACATTTATAGTACATTTTAAGACGCACTTTTTTGTTAACCCTTTTCCACATACAACAATTCTGCAAAAAATGTCTTTCAAAGCATTCACCAATATTAAAAAATAAGGACACTCTCTATAATTGAAAGAACAATCATAATTATAATTAAATAAAGTTGAAAACAATTCTACTTTTGCCACAATGTTTTTAAACATATTTGCTGCATAGGTGCCTGGAAGTGTCTGTTTGTATGAAATACAGTTCAGTTAATCCGATCACACTTTGTTTGTAAGAACCAGAAGATTTCATTTCATTTAAGTTTTCTGGAAGTTCAGAGCGCATCCGTGATAAAACATGTTGTCGGCTAGGCAAAATACACCGAAATCGTGTTTAGCGCGATATTCATGAAAGTGACACTGCTACAGCGAAAAAGAACGAATCAGATTTTCTGTGATTTAAATCTTTTCATGTCTGCATTTTGCGATGACAATTGTACTCAAAGTTAACTTTGAATCAAGTATATGCAATCATAGACGAAAAACAAAATGAATAAAGGATTGAAAATGAAAGATGATCGAAAACGTCAAAAAAAAAAACTATTAAGTGAGCGACAGACAAAGATTTCGTCACGCATATCGTCGATATTATACTGAACATGATTACTAAAAACAAAGCAAATGAATAGTTAGGATAATTGAAAATTGAGATGCCATCTATGTGAGATTTTGATAAAAATATACTATAGATGAATGGTACTGTCTTAGGTTTTAGCTGCTAACTTTATTCGGGAACCAGAGTCAGTGCACGGCCGCTTACGAAAGTTACAAACAGGACTAAATTGTGATCGGTTTTATAAACGCGTTGGTGAATACGGACTAAATCTAAAACGCCAGGAATACAAAAAGTAGACTAAATATTTAGATTTAGACAAACTTCTAAATTGAAAAGTTTGGTGAATACTGGGTAATATATCATAGGATGTAAGGAACTAGACTACATTTAACGCTTTTTTGGTTCCCGGTTTGAGATACTATTGAAATAATAAAGCGTATGAGACAGGTAACCAATTCAAAAGAATGGTTCTCTATGTTACTGTTTAGGCTAGATACAGTATGAATTTCGCTTAACTAAAAATGTTCAATTTTCTTTTTTAATTTGTAAAACTCACAAATGTATATAGAGTGTAAAAGGGATGTTTTTTAAAAGTCATTTACCTTAAATAAATATACTTAGTAAGGACAAAGAGAAATACCGACATGTGGTCACATTTGCAGGTCTATATATCTCCTTGTGCTAAATGTCAAAGCATTCCTACAGGAAGTCCTAATGTAGTTTATAATAATTGGTTTCAGCACTAAACACAAGAAGTTTAACTTAATAACGCCTGGCGCAATTACTTTGCAATGTAGCCAATTGAAGTCGATTTATAGAAGCATAACTGTAGTTTAAGATAATTGATTTAAGCACTAAACTAAAGAAGTTCAGGGATAATCTGTAATGACATTGCAAGGCGACCATTACATCCTTCTATAATGGTAACAGCTTACACATACAATCGTGTGCTTAAAATAGCAAACCAGTCTATTAAGATACACAAAAGAAGAGATATTTGGTTGCTATCCTCTTTTATTAGATTATTATTTATATTATAACCCGAGTAATTGTTATAATCGCTCACCTAATTGAATAGAAATTAAATAGGTTTCAATGTTCTTCTATATGCATACAAGGAAAACAAGGAAAGCACCCTGGTTGAACAATCTTGATAGAAGGTCACCTAAGGCTCACTTGTTGCCCATGTAATTTAATTCCTCGAACAAATTTGGAAGAAGACCACATAAGGAACATTCCTGTGAAATTATTTTAAAATTGGTCCATTGGTTTAGAAGAAGAAGTTATTTATATAAAAATGTGAAAAGACAGACGGACAGTGGACGACAACGACGTACGGTAAGTGATCACAACTCTCTTATAATGATTATATACAGCCTGCTTAACCGTTCATCAAATAGACCAAATCTGCAGCAGACAACTTTAAAAGCATCGAGGAAATACTATAAATTGATCTATCGATGAACGCAGGATTCCTAAATACAATTTATATTATTGTGACACAATGAGTCGTCTATATAAATAACCTGTTCCAAAATACCTCTGCTAGGGAAACAGTGCTAAACAATTCCTGTAGTAGCATGTTGAAAAAAATAGTACTTGAAAACATTGCGTGATAAAGGAGGACAATTTCTTTTGGGCAATTGCACCATTTATCAAAATTTTGTTTCTTTATTCTCTTCAGCTGCAAATGTATACATAGCTATCACGGAAAGAGTTTAAAAACGGAGGTCAAAATTTTTGTCTCAGTTTTCTGTGTATATAAATATTGATGTTCAAAAACGTTGCGAAAGTGACTGTCTACAGTTTAATAGTTTTCCATAAAATCAATCTCGTTATGTGAACTACCATAGCATTTTATTTTCCATAAATGGGCTAACAATCTATTTGGAAAAACAGCCACTTGCTTGGATAGACTGTTATGTGTAGAACTAGTGTGAGAAAGTCAGGAAATACACGGGCAGATAAATTGACCGCCGTGATATGACTGAGAAATGTTGAAAACAGCTATATAACCAATCAATCTATGAACTATTTTCTGTAGTGGAATATAATTTACTACTCATTGTACACTTCACAGGGAAAGCGGAATGATTTTTAGTGAATTCTGCGTTATAATGTGCGCGAAACATATAGTCAATCGAAAATAGTTCTTTGAAATGGGAGCCAATCAACAGTCAATAAGAAGCCTACGGTGGTCGCGGCCTACCGCTGTCTTCTCAGACACGTGGTTGTAATGAGCTTCGGATCGCTTCGCGTCCCTTCGTGTCCCTTCGCGTCCCTTCGTGTCCCTTCGCGTCCCTTCGTGTCCCTTCGTGTCCCTTCGTGTCCCTTCGCGTCCTTTCGCGTACCTTCGTGTCCCTTCGCGTCCCTTCGCGTCCCCTCGCGTCCCTTCTTAACTTTCATCGTGACATTGTCTTAATATCAACCAATGCGGTTGTCTAGAGTTTATCTGATGTTACATAATAACAACAATAAAGGTTGTCTATGTTATATTTCGACAAATGTTCATAGACACTAGAGTAGACAGTATGTTGCTCATATCACGCGGCATGCTCTTCCATACATGTACACCCTCTCGTATTTGTAGATCTCTTTGCACAAGACCTCTTTAAAATGAGCGAACATATCAGCACAACTGTCCATTTTTGTTCAGATTGCTTATTTTCTCTTTTCAAAGAAAGCGACTAAGAAGTATTAAACAAGATTGAAAATAATTAAATTTCAGTTAACGGCAGACTGTCCACGTCAGATTGTCATCTCTTACCCTTCCCTCATACCAAGACTCTACAGCAGACGACTTTGAAAACATACCTGAAAACATTTGGGAACTCCGTTTATATGAAATTACAATAATTGAATACTGAGAGTTGAAAACATGGTGACAAAAGAAGAAATTGCTCGTTTTGAGCAATTTCTTCTTTTGTCGTCATGTTTTCAAAAAGCCGCCTGCTGTAGAGTCGTCATAAAGCGTCTATATGAGGGAAAGGGTTAATCAATACAAGTTAATTGTCCGGTCATAAGACTTCATACGATAAGTTCAGATGGCTAAAGGCAGTTTGCTAGCAGTATCATCCGACCGTTTCGGTGGTGTTGTGTTAAGCGAGTCTGTTTCGATAGCGGTAGACGTGGGTTCGAACTAAACTTAGCGTTATTATTACACTTGTTAACAAATAGTTGACTGCACCAATGCTTTTTAGTTCCAAATAGAGAATGTTTTTCAGAAATGTCTTGAAATCTTCTTCGACTTATTTCCGAACAGTGTAGTGCCAGATTAGACTGAGCGGAAGGTTAGTTTTCTCTGAGCATCGCACACAGTTTAGGCGACTATCAAAGATCCAAATTCAACAATTAGCTCAGGGTTAAGAACCTGTAAGGAATTCAACAATAACCCCCATATACAATCGTTTTTTTGTTGACAAATGCAGTTCTCTGATGTTACTCCGGAATTTTTACCAACAAGTTTGTGATTTGTACTGAACACTTCCATTTAGACATTCACTGCAGGTTTTACAGAAATGTATGGATCCAGTACACGTGATATAATCAAATTGACATTTATCAATAGACGGCGTGGTTTGATTCATTTATGTCAGAAAATTAGAAAATGCGATGAAATGCTGAATGATTCTAGATTAAAATAGCCACACCTTACCAAAACCGACTTTCGAAGATACCGAAATTAATCATACTTGCGATCAATTTGCAAATAATATGCGAATATTTGGCCTGAATCGATTTCCAATGGCTTATATGATGATTCTATGAATACTTGTATACGGCGAACAGGGAAGGGTCTGACCAGATCGTGCAGAGGCACAGACTGATCTGGATCTTCTCTGGTTGCAACATTCCGAATGGCGGGTGACTTTCGTATGAGGCGGAACAAAAAGAAACGATAACTTCATGAATAGACAATTCTAAGCTGAAAGCACGGGACGTGCCAGGCGTTAGCGAACGTAAACGGGGAAAATTCTTCCATAAACTGTATATATTACGAGAAAACCAACATAATGGACTCTGCGTAAAATATCGACCCGGATCAGCCTAAGCATGCCGCGCAGGCTAACCCGGACAGACGCTTTTCGCCTCCTGTGCATTTTCTGTTTCAGGAATCATTGCTCTATATCTCTATCACCCTGACACGGAATGTGTCGGCCTCAATTATACTGATTGGACCGCGCAGGCTGATCTGAGTCTATACATTACGCAGAGACCATTATGTTGGTTTTCTCGTGGGACGGCTCATATACTTATGATTTCGAAATTTACGAGCTACAAGTATGGCAGTAAGGACATTGTTACAATAACTAACAGTTCAGACCGTTCTGTTTCATACACCAGGTTTCCGCTGAATAAGGGATGTAACGTGGTATTTTTTATAATCCAAGTCTTAAAGAAACCAATGAATGGTGTCAATAGAAGCAGTGCTTTCACCAAAGTGACCGCTAAATACAGTCCCCATAGACTAGGTTTTGTGCGATCTGTCTATTCACGATACTATATAAGCCGTCCCGCGAGAAAACCAACATTACGGCCTCTGCGTAATGTATCGACCAAGATCATCCTGCGCAGTCCGCGCAGACTGATCCGGGCCGAAACATTCCGTCTCAGGGGAATAGA
The DNA here is from genome assembly GCA_031761405.1 of Serripes groenlandicus. Taxonomy (NCBI): domain Eukaryota; kingdom Metazoa; phylum Mollusca; class Bivalvia; order Cardiida; family Cardiidae; genus Serripes; species Serripes groenlandicus. The sequence goes on from JASEVX010000004.1 coordinate 98,244,655, forward strand.
GTAATGATTCCTGAAACAGAAAAATTCACAGGAGGCGAAAGTGTCTATCCGGGTAAGCCTGCGCGGCATGCTTAGGCTGATCCGGGTAAATACTTTACGCTGAGTCCACATTGTTGGTTTCTCGCGGGACGGCTGATATAACAGAATACCAAGACCGATTTATTGAGCAGAAACTTTTGCTTTGTTGTTAGCAACAGGTAACTTAACCTTGACCAAAGAGACCCCGATCGCAATCGTAAACTAGCTTTTCTAACTAAACGTCTCGTATGTGAAGTTTCCCTAACATTTACCATAATATAATCTAACTAAACGTCTCGTATGTGAAGTTTCACTAACATTTACCATAACATAATCTAACTAAACGTCCCGTATGTGAAGTTTCACTAACATTTACCATAATATAATCTAACTAAACGTCCCGTATGTGAAGTTTCACTAACACTTACCATAATATAATCTAACTAAACGTCTCGTATGTGAAGTTTCACTAACATTTACCATAATATAATCTAACTAAACGTCCCGTATGTAAAGTTTCACTAACATTTACCATAATATAATCTAACTAAACGTCTCGTATGTGAAGTTTCACTAACATTTACCATAATATAATCTAACTAAACGTCTCGTATGTGAAGTTTCACTAACATTTACCATAATATAATCTAACTAAACGTCTCGTATGTGAAGTTTCACTAACATTTACCATAATATAATCTAACTAAAGTTGTTGAGCTGAAACGAAAGTTGGATGCCGGTACGCTTGCTCCGCAAATTGCCTACTGCTATTCTAATAATCATGACTAAGTAGTTTGCATGCTTAACCTTTTCTCACATATTTAACAATTCCACAGCCGACGACCTCGAAAACATCTTAGCGAAAAAATACATCTGTAAATGAAAGTATTTAATCGAGTTGAAAATATTTGGAAAACATTTTGACAACAGTAGAAACTGCTCATTAAGTTTTCCACAATCGTCTGCTGCAGATTCTTCAAAATGCGTCGTTTGTCGGAAATATTAAGAAAAAATGGATTGAGTTCCATTCAAGAAAAGGGTTACTATCGATTCCGTTTTAAATTTCCACCAATCAATACAAGTTAATCTATTTCAGAAATAACTTCTTCAACGCAAACGAAACAGATCAATTTCAATCAAACCATTCCAGTAACATTCCATTGCATATACATGTTTCTTCAGAGGTCGGCTTGAAATAATGTGAATCGATTCAATGGGAACAATCAACTCGAAATCTATCAAACAACTGCGTGTTTAGATTCAATTATGTTGGACAATTAGTAAACGTGTTGATCTGTTTCTTGATGTTATATACACAGCCGATGCATACTGAAAGGCTTTTTAAAAACAGATATGCCCAAGTATTAACGATTTCCCTCATATAGACGCTTTCTGACGCCTCTGAGCAGACGGCTTTTTGAAAACATAGTGACAAAAGAAGAAATTGCTCAAAACGAGCAATTTCTCCTTTTGACACAATGTTTTCCACTTTTCGTTATAGATTATTCATTCAATTATAGAGATTTTCCATTATTTGACAAAATATGTTCAAAGTCGTCTGCTGCAGAATTGTCGTATGAGGCAACATTCATGTTTACAGAAATACATTTTAAATGGTGGAAATGACTGCGGCTCCTTGGCGTTCAGGATGTTGGGGTTAGCATTTCGAGTGACTCGCTGGTGTCAGGATAAATGTACCAGTAGAACTGGTTACTTAACCAGGAAACGCCGTGAAATATTTGAAAATGTATACACCACACAAACAAACTACATGAGTCTCATTAGAGATCTTTTGTCCACGTTTAAATTCGAGCAATCTTGCAGTGAACATTTAACCCTTACATACTTTCGTACCCGTCATGACGCATATGAAGCAGGTGACATTTGAAATCACCGTGACAAAAGAAGGATGTGTTCATAATGAGCAATTTCCCCTTTAGCCACAACGATTTCAACTCAATTAAATGATAATACAGAGTTTCGAAATGTTATGCCCTGACAGTTTTAAAATTTCGTCTGCTGCAGATTGGTTTTAAGTGGGAAATGATTCAAGCTGTTGCGAATAGCACACATCTAGATCAGCGTTGTTCGCCACGGACTTTCCGATTCTTCAACACCAGGTTTAGTTACCAAACGGTTCCACAGTCTTGGATCTTTTTACTTAAGCTAATAACCACGAAAACAATACCAAGAAACTTTGTCTTCAGATGCAAACCTTGATTAAAATAACATACAGCACATCTCTATGTCCCCACAATGTTTTCAACTTTATTCAATAATTCTTCTTTCATTTATTAGTTTCAATAATTTTGACTAAATGTTTTCAAAGTCGTCTGCAGAAAAGTTCATTGTTGTAGGAAATTGCCATTACGATTCGTGCTCCAGGAAGAACAAGCTATCGAGTAGTTTTAGCAATTATAGAAACAGGCCTACCCGGATAGACACTTTGCCTCCTGGTGATTTTCTGTTTCAGGAATCATAACTCTATATCTCTATCTCCCTGATACGGAACGTGTCGGCTCGGATTAGTCTGCGTGGAATACACAGGCTGATCTGGGTCGATACATTACGCAGTGTCCATTATGTTGGATTTCTCGTCGAACGGCAATATAATAAAAATTGTAAAACGAAGAGTACTTCCAATGAATTATACAAACAACCGACCACGTGTAAAACATTCTTGACAATTATTGTATGTTCGATGGGTCAGCAATAACACTACGGGGAAATGCTTGCATGTTCGATGGGTCAGCAATAACAAAACAAGGAAATGATTGTATGTTCGATGGGTCAGCAATAACAATACAGGGGTCTGCAATAACAATACAGGGGTCTGCAATAACAATACAGGGAAATGCTTGTATGATTGATGGGGGGTCAGCAATAACAATACAGGGGTCTGCAATAACAATACATGGAAATGCTTGTATGATTGATGGGGGGTCAGCAATAACAATACCAGCAATAACAATACATGTGTCAGCAATAACAATACATGGGTCAGCAATAACAATACAGGGTTCATAATTGAAAAGGAGAAACTCGCTTTTAGTGACATATTTGTCTACTTATCTATCAATCCGACGAAAGGTATCGATTCACAGGATGTTTTAATAGAAACTGCGATAACTAAATCGTGAGGCATCTGCGGCCAATGTAGATCCAAATCAACCCGCGCGTTGGCGCAGTCTCATCCGAATCTGAATCGATTGTTATATAGTAAAAAAAAAAGCATCAAAGAAGCCTCTGACTTATTAACCCTTTCCCTCATATAGACGCTTTCTGACGACTCTGTAGCAGACGGCTATTTGAAAACATTACAAAAGAAGAAATTGCACAAAACGTGCAATTTCTCCTTTTGCCACAATGTTTTCCACTTTTAATCATAGGTTATCCATTCAATTATAATGATTTTCTACATTTTGACAACATGTGTTGAAAGTCGTCTGCTGCAGAATTGCTGTAAGAGGGAAAGGGTTAAGTGCTTTTTATCACATGGTATGGCAGTGTTAATTTGTTATTTTATGCACTTGACAACATACTCTAAGGTTAGTTAATATAGATCACCGCTCATTTTATAGGGTTGCTATTTAATAAAGCAGTCAATTATTCAAATGACTGGGAATTGTGCCTAACGAGGCAGTGCTTCATTATTTTCTCTGTATTAGCAGGGATCAAATATAACGTAGCTTGTTAATTAATTCGTAAGATTGGAAATTCAACATACAATTGCAGAATTAACAGTTGTATTCTATTGTATTCCAGTTTAACCAGTTGGTTTATATGAATCGAGTTATTTGATAAAGAATGCTCAGACTTACTGACTCAGGTTCAACCTTTCACATACAGCACACATATATGCTATGTGTTTTACATCCATGTACGAGCAAATTGGAAATTGTAATCTAAAGGGAAAATGACCATGCATTGTAATGAAGAGAGTATCGAGGGCTTGGCGTGGAACGGTTGTAACTAAAAACCTATTTTGAAAACCCTGGTTTAGGGGCAATTTTGACACTTTGTAAACAATGCAAATTTAGGTGCCATTGCTCAGAACGGGCAATGGCACCTAAATTTCCATTGTTTACCAAGAAAAATGATTTTAAGGACGTTATGACGAGGTGATTAACCTTAGAAAGCCCTCGGTATATTTGATTTATTTGATTTATTGGGGTTTAACGCCGTTTTTAACAATTTCTCAGTTATATCACGGCGGCTCCCTCGGTATATACAGATCTGTTTAGATATTCATAATTTCTGATTCAAAAGTACTCTGTTTGTCTGTGGGGTTATACGATCTTAAAATTGTAAAGAGTGCAGATCCAGATCAGACTGTGCAGAACAGTAGGGTGATCTTGATCTACACTGGTCATATAAGTCATATGAATTGATAGCTCATTTCTGAATTGTAAGCTTGATCTATCTTCCTGACCTTGAAAATCTAAATCAGAACACTTCCATTTATATGAAATCACATACCCGTTAATTCGACCTTGACTTTCTTGGCCACCTTGTTCAGTACTCCCAAAAGTCGTGATGACATGACCCTGTCAGCGCACCTGCAATACAAACGACATATCGATTACCTACTACACCTTGCATAAAGATATTCATAATTGTACATATTTGTATATTTGAAGTACAAAGGTACACTCTGTTTCAGTTATGTCTTCTTTTCCCCCACATTGTACTTACATGTCGTCTACTGCGCAGTCGTCAAAGTCGGGTTTCAAGAGTAATATAGTGAAATGTGCTGATTGTGCTTGTTTAGGCTATTAGTAACATACTTCAAAATGAATATTCAATTTCTTTCAAAGGGTTGAAGCAGAACGAATACTCATTGAACCATACATAATGAGTGAATGAGTTAAGTATTTATTGTGATGTGCGAGCGTAAAGTTATACTTTTATTTGTCTATACGATCACCTAAATCTGCATATTTCGGCTAGAGGTTAATTACCTCCACGAGGCACTGCTTGGGAAAGTTGAGTGAGATAGATATTCCATTAATACTCTGGTTAAGCCGTATTTACCTAAAATGCGGTATATATCCGGCACAAACCCGGTCTGTTCATGAAGGATTGAAGCCTAAATGTGAACATACTTTTAATACGTTTTTCTGTATCTAACCTACATAGCTGACCGAAACGGATTAATATAACATTGTAATGGCATAATGGCTAGACAACTCATAGCTATAAAAGACGGTGTTGAGCGCGGCATTCTCTGAATATGCTTGATACATTGTTTATGTGCACGTTCGAGGTTTTGCAGATGTGTCGAACTTAAGCAATTCCATAGCTCACTTCCATAAAGCGCTTTCGATAAAACTACCATTTCATAAATGCGCTTCAAGGAAAGTGGATGCATGCATTCACGACTTATGCCACAGTCATTTAAACTAAAACATGTTTGTCGTAATTTTAAACAACACTCTTGCACTGATTGATCAAGCGACATGTTTTTATCATTGATGACACCTAAATGAAGAAAGCTATCTCCCTCTTCAACACTGTCCATCCCTAGAGACCAATTACGCTGACTGTGTTTATATTCAAAAGGTCTTTCATTATACACAATTACTTTACATTTTAAGGGATTGTATGGGTAATTATTAGTTATGGTGTTTTCATAGCACACATCGATAAGTCTCTTAAGACCGTTTTTGACCTTGGGCTTTAGCCCCTGATCATAGTAATAATACCATTTTTTTCGGATTTGGCAGCCTGCCAATTGCTGTTAGCACCAAACAACGCATGAGAAACTGCGCTAGAAAAATAGTTCATCATGGCTTCACAAAACTGCATTTAAAAGGTTAGGATCTCCCCCATAAATATCATTTTAATGTTGTTGGAACATCAGTGAAAAACTTAAGGCGTGAGTACTCCAATATAAGTTTAAGAAATGCTTTAGAAAGTAATGCGCCGAGAGGTCAACTATGGACGCTTGTTAACATTATTAACATTCGCGAAGAGAAACGGAAAAAAAGAAAGAAGTCACGATAAAAATATACAGTGGCGGATTAACCGGGGGGGGGGGGGGGGGGGGGGGGAAGGCCGTGCGTCGAAAAATAAATGGTAAACAAAGAAAACGCGTGGCAAATGTAGTGGTGGATTTAGCGGGGCCAATAGGGCCCGTGCCCGACTCCCACCATCCCACGAAAGAAGTCACGTGAAATATACAGTGGCGGATTAACAAGGGGGCTGTAGGGCCCGTGCGTCGAAAGATCCAACCTTCCAGCAGCCCCAAGGCCGTCAGCACTGCAGTGCTTTTATTTGTTAATGAAGTCAACATCATGTCGTCGGCAACAGTTGGACAACCATATTTGATACTGTTTAGTTTAAAGCAGTAATCACTAACGTCTAATTTATTCATGAGATCATTCATATATATTAAGTACATTAATGCACTGATTATTTGTCCTTGTCTCGCCACTTTCCTGATCGGGAACCAGTCTGATACAATACCGTCTGATTTGACACAACTAAAAATATCTGTCAATAAACTCCGGATAATTTTAATAAACCTTTTGTCCATACCGTTTTGGTATATTTTTTACTTTACATTGGTTATATCAACTGATTGTATAAATAATTAAATATATAATCGATCAGAGTTTCTCTTTCACTATTGTACGGCACATTACTGTATTTTGAGCCTTTACATAAAGGGAGGCAATTCACGGGAACTAAGTCTAATGATATGAGGGACTGACCCAATAGCTTACTCATGGCGTCAAGAACTGTTGACGCGTTATCTGTGTAGCCTGGTAGTTCTGTATTGAAATCTCCCATCACAATTATGTTGCCCTAATATAGTATTTTCAACATCTTCTATAGCCGATTTATATTCATACACCGAATGGTTTTTAACAAGGTATATACACTTGAAATATGTAGTAATAGCGCCCATGCTCGCCAAATAGTTAATTCTGCATGGCGAGGGTAAAGAAAACCATTTTATTATTAATAGCGCCCTGACTACACATACATTGTGAACGAATTATATGTTTGCTGTTTAGCGATAGAGGTATAACCCTGTTTGATAATGACTTTTCCCATAAAATACACAGTCCGCCTTTACCAACCCTGCGGCTACTTACAGTGTCTAAATCAGGGTCGGGTATCACATATTTGGTGTATTTACTGTTAATAGATTCTAGAAAATGTAAGTTATATCTGAACAGCCAATGTTCACCCAATCCACAAAAATCTACGTTAGTTTCGTCGAGAAAATCCCTCAAGTACTTTGAACTCGACATAATACCTGTTGCGTTCCAGGTTGAAAAACGTAACTCGTGTTTTATATTCATTCGGTTCTCGTTTACTGCTTCGAACGCTTACTACTCTCATCTCTTAATATTTCGTTTAATCTACGCCTTTGTAGTCACTCAACACTGAGAAGCGATATTTGTCCGCAAAACTGGTTTCTTCATTGTAATTATCATAGGTGCTGTCGAATTGCGTATTTCCTACGTTGCCAGGGACGACCCACGGCCAGAAGTAGGGATCGTCCGTCAAGCAATCAGAGTTTCCGTCATCTACGTTCACACGCACGGTAGCTTTGTTATACATATGATTCCGAAAAATGTTAACGTTTGTTACTTTAACTCCACGGTCTGAGATGTAACTGCGAGATGTGTTGTTCAGAAACCGAAGGCAAAAATGCTTCGATAAAGTAATGTTTCGATTTTCTTATAATATGATTTTCAAAGTCACTGTCATCAGTATACATAGAAGTTCTGTTGGAGGAGAATAATCCTAAGTGTAGGATTTCGTTGCATTCTTAAGCCTTTTCAAGTTTTTCATTGATTATGGAAACATTTACTTTCGACCGATGTACGTTTTCCTGTGTTTTTTTGTGAGGGACCTTATGTTCAAACTTATATTGTTCGGGCGCGCTACGATCTGTTATAATGGTAGGAATCTTCATATTGCCAAACGTAAGATTTTGTTCCATTTAATTTTCGACCGCAATGATCGTTTCAGTGTTTAGTTTTGTTGTAAAGTGTTTTGCACAAGTTGAATCTTTTTCAGTACTATTTCCATAAATGTCCACAGGGAGCGGTTCGCATGTGACAACCTCCTTTGCAGTATTACAACTGAAACAAGACGAATTTGATGCTAAGCATCAAAGACGCCGCGCATGATTTTAAAGCATGACTTAAAGGGAAGCAGATGCAGTTCAATACATTTAAATAACCTGTGCAAACGGACAGGATGTAAATATTTTGAACAAGAAGGCCAAATGTACCTTTATCTTAAACAAGAAGGCCAAGATGTTCCTTTATTGCTCACCTGGATACCATAGTCTATAATAAAATGTTATCAAGAGCAAAAAGGGTCCATTTTGACGTAGGGATTATACACTGTATATGCTAGGATCTATGTGATATTCAGCATGTAAAGTTTAGTCGTGAAATGACAAGTTAAGCCTTCAAACCATTTGGTTTACCATTTGCTTAAGTTTCACTGCAACTATAAAGTGTCATACAAGCTGAAGTTTCTTAATTTTAAATCTGCTCTAACTAGACCAATTAGATAAACAAACAAGAGCTGTCGGAAGACAGCGCGCTCGACTTTACAACGCTTATTCACTTAAGCACTATTTCCGTATATTGCCTTTAAGTACTGTTAAATCATATATACTCTATATGTAAAAGCAACTGAATAGATACATACATTTAAATATATGTTATTTAAAAATTCAAATTTCCTAAGTCAATCAAGGGCCATAACTCCATATTTAGGATACAATGGAGTTATGTAACCTAATTGTGTGATGGTCCTTAACAAATGTGTGAAGTATGAAGACTGATTTGAATGAAGGGTATTAGAGTTATAAATGAAAATTAAATTAAAAAAGATTTCCAAATGTTTGACACCAAAACCCGTTTGAAATGGTGAAGAACTATATTTGATAAATGAATGATCATAATTAAAAATTAATGTAACCAAAAATAATGAATTTATCTCAAACTCTCAAAATCAACGAAAATCATGTTTTTTACCCCCAAAAAGAAGGTCACACTCCATATCTTCAACATACAATGTGAAAAAAAAAGGAATTATATGTAATTATTACATTTCTATCCATCAAAGATAAGGATATCTCGGTGAAAGAAAATTCATAATCGTTGATTTATTGTTATTACACACCAGTGCTATAATCTACTACACAATTGCGCATGCGTGCACCTCCCTTTTTTCCATGGCCAAGCCTCATCCGAAAATAATGCGCAAAGTAGGTCAAACGACAAACAATATTACACAGTAAATATAAACTATGGTTGAAGACACGTATTTAAAAATTGAATGTATTACAAAAAATAACAATGAAATGTAATAAACAGATTATTCAACTCATTTTTTCAAAGATTAGAATATAATTCACTCGCCGTCTTGTGAATGGGAGGAGCCACTCGTGACTACGTCACTCGTGACGTCACTCCCATTCACAAGACGGCTCGTGAATTATATTCTTATCTTTCAAAAAATAAGTTGAATAATCTCTATTTATATTCTAAATATGAAAGCCCTAACACAAGTACTTATTGAGAAAATTAAAAAATTAAATGAAATCCCAACTTGTCCTAAAACTTTAACCACCTAAAATCATGTTTTTTACCTCAAAAACAAAGTCAAAATCAGCATCTTCAGCATACAAGTTGAGGAAAGGTATTATATGTAATTATATTCCAAATATAAAGGCCCTAACACAAGTGCTTATTGAGAAAAATAAAAAAAATAAAGGAAAATCCCAACTTGCCCTAAAACTTGAACCACCCAAAATCATGTTTTTTACCTCAAAAAGAAAGTCAAAATCAGCATCTTCAGCATACAATATGAGGAAAGGTATTATATGTAATTATATTCCAAATATGAAGGCCCTAACACAAGTGCTTATTGAGAAAAATTAAAAATTAAATGAAAATTCCAACCTGCCCTAAAACTTTAACCACCCAAAATCATGTTTTTTACCTCAAAAAGAAAGTCAAATCAGCATCTTCAGCATACAATATGAGGAAAGGTATTATATGTAATTAAATTCCAAATATGAAAGCCTTAACACAAGTGCTTATTGAGAAAAATTAAAAAATTAAATAAATATCCCAACTTGCCCTAAAACTTTAACCACCCAAAATCATGTTTTATACCTCAAAAAGAAAGTCGAAATCAGCATCTTAAGCATACAATATGAGGAAAGGTATTATATGAAATTATATTCCAAATATGAAGGCCCTAACACAAGTACTTATTGAGAAAGAAAACAAAAAGGAAAATCCCAACTTGCCCTAACACTTTAATCACCCAAAATCATGTTTTTTTACCCCAAAAGAGGGTCACACTCAGCATCTTCAGCATTCAATGTGAAGAAAGCTAAAAGGTGTAACTATATTCCAAATATGAAAGCCCTAGCACAAATACTTATGAATGAAAATGCCAACATGCCCTTAAACTTTAACCGGACGCCGACGGAGACGCCGACGCCGGGGCGAGTAGTAAAGCTCTCATATTCTTCGAATAGTCGAGATAAAAACATAGATATTGAAATATTAACATATATTAACTTAAGTGTTAATGCCTCTAGTTATAAGTAGTTTAGTGTGACACATGCTTTGGAAGGAGAGAGGGAAGTCTATTCTCTTTCCAGTTGAGCAGAAGTATGATAACAAAAAACGAGAGTATATAAAAAAAAATACAATTAATTCTAACAAGTTTAAAGATATTTAATATCAAAATTAAGCATTTATGAAATTAAAAGAAAAAGTATATTAGGGTGGGCATGTTGGGTCATTTATTTTAGTTTGCTGTGCCATCTTTCAACATTATTGGTGGTTCGGGGTCTCTCAGCTCCAAAATGATTCCACAGAGCTCTATCTCCCTCTACCCACTGTTCTGTAACATAATCAGTGAATTGTTCCGTTAGTTGGGTTATATTGGCACCATCTCTGTCTTCTAGGGCCTGGAACCAGACACCTTCAATAGCTTCTAGAGGAACCAAAGGAAGTAGCTGTTTCTGTCCATCTTCCTTCTAGTAGTATGGCTGTCTTTGTCTTTCGAAGTGGAGGTGTCTGTTTTCTACGAGCTCTGTACAGGGTAGATTTGGTGGAATTGAATGTCAGCAGTTGTTCAATGATCTCTCTACTGGTGTCATCCCACTCATTATCTCGAATCTTGTTCAGCTCTTCTGAGAATAAGGCTGGAAGGGGTTGCACTTCGTCTACGCAGCGCTTAGAGACCTTATGCATTGGCACGGTCTGCTGGGTGGTTATGGTTGTGTCTTCCAAAGCCTGTTTGTATGTTGTTGAAGGTTGACAAAGAAGCAGAGCAACCGGGTTTGATACATCTCCAGAATACTTTGTCTTCTCCTCTGCGATTTACTCTGTAGATGAATCCATCTAGTGCCAAGTTATGTCCTCCCTTTCTATTGGTGATGAGTTTAACATTAAGCTGTGTATTGGCCATGGTTTAACATGAGAAATAATTTCCACATCTTGATTATTGCCCTTATAACCAAAAGAGTCTGACAGTTTGAATTTGATCAATAGCTATTAAATCTTTAGAACAGTATGCTTTAACTTAATTTAATTAATTAATAGCTATGAAACTGAAAGAACATAAAGCTTTACTTTAAAAGGCAAATATTTTGAGTGTTTGAATGATAATTTGTTTATGCTACATGTTTATAACAAATTAATTACAAATTAATAACGGATTAATTTAAGTTAATTATTAATTAATTAATAGCAATCAAAATGTAAGAACATAAAACATGATATTTTTGTTTACAAAATTTACTCTCTAAGATTGTAATAAAGATATTTAATACTTATTTTAATAAATATCAAAAGTTTATAATAAAGAGTTCCAAAGTCATCTACAAAATAAATCTATAATTTACCCTTTACAAGGCCCCCTAATTCCCTAATACACTTTAAGTCGAGTAGGCGTTCCGGGAACACACCGTTAAAACCTATCCCATACTGACGCCGCGCTTCCACGCGGCGTCAATAATCGTTGTCAACGTTTTGATTGGATACACTCTGCCTAATTGAAAATTCGTACGCACTGTTTGTTACGGAATTTGACTGAACGCCACTGGGTATGTCATTCCTTGGAGACAATGACGTTTTGTTGGATCCATAAATGGTTTCAACATCAAGCATGAGTTTTGCCACTGATTCCTTTAGAGTTTTAATTGACGAAAATGTTAGCGATATCCTTTTGTTGATATCTATAATTGAAGCGCTCACTCCTTCACGATTTGACTCAGAGTTTTGCAATTTGGACTCCATCTTTTGAACAGTTTCCCTCATATTAGTGAAATCTCTGTTAATAATATCCCTACCCTCTGATACATCTGAGCGTATTGATGCAATTGATTTAACCGTTGATTCTACAGTAGTTTTACGAATATTTTACGTTACAACTTGTCTCTGTTGCAGAAGCTACATGTCTGCCTGTAGACCACTAATCATACTTCTTAGTAATGGTATTTCTACGTTACAATGGCATTTTTGAATCGTAGATGGGCTGTCTGAGGCGTTCGACACTGAGATGTACTAATGATATCTTTAACCGAAATAAAATCATCAACTTCAATAACCAGCATCAATGGGTGTACACCATTCGCGAGTTTTACTGCGACAGACTCCCCATTCTTAGACCGAGTCATAAATCTGCGTTTCATTTCACAATGTTCACCAAATGGAGCAATGTTTAACAAAGCATGTATCTGGTATGTTCGAGTCGTTATTGTCAATACACAACAGTAAGGGGAAGTACATGTAACATTGCTTCCGAATTGTTCAGTTGGGTTTCTCGGGTTATGTGAACAAACGGATGTAAGACAGTGGTACAGAGGTAGAGTGTCGGTATCTCGTACTAAAGGTCCCGGGTTCGAGTCCCGTGGTGAGCGGGTTCTAATTAGGGATTTTTCCACCCAATACGGCGCGAGTACTGGTTAAGTCTCCAGGAAGCAGACATCGAACGTGATTAATATAAGGTGAAAGCTTGTTTGGCAATCTATGTAAAATAAATAAGTTTTAACGAAACGGATGTTCATTAGTGACGGTTTTGTAGTAAAACCTGATGTACGTCCATTTTAGCGCTTTCTGTCTTGATGTGCAGCTGATTCTGAAATACACAGGTGTTTTATTAACCCTTTCCCACCTGCAAAACAGGTAGCATGAAGACTCCGATCAGTCAGTAAATAAACGACCACATTGTCAATGTGTGAATACATTTAAACCGCCATAGAAGTAGCTTTTGATACTGCTGTTTCAACACATTATCTTGAGGACCCCAAGGTAGTGTAGTGGTGTCCTCCTTGGGGTCGGTGGTCGCAGGATCGAACCCCGACCAGATAATACCTCATACTTTAAACATGGTGGTAATGACTTTGCCTCCTTGTAGCTCAGGATGTGGGTTATGATTACGACTGACTCGCTGGTATTAAGATTAAACCAGTATTACCGGTAACTTGCCCGGGAAACGGCGTGCTATAACTGAAGACTTGTCGAGAGAGTAACGTAAAACGCATTACAACAAAAGTATATCGAGGGCTTAGCGTGAAACGGTTGTAAGTAAAATTGGTATTTTTTTTACCAAGGTTAATCACCTCGCCATAACGTCTTTAAAAGCGTTAAATCATTGTTCTTGGTAAACAATGGAACATTAGGTGCCATTGCTCGTTCTGAGCAATGGCACCTAAATTTGCATTGTTTACTAAGGGGTCAAAATTGCCCCTAAACCAGGGTTTTTAGAATATGTTTTTAGTTACAACCGTTTCACGCCAAGCCCTCGATGTGTTGCTGAAAGGAAGAGGCAACATTACTCATATTGACACAAAGCCACGCATACGTTTTATTTCAATACAGTAACCGCATTAACACTTTCACACAATCAACACATCTACAGCAGACGACTTTGCAAAAAAGTGAGGACATTTAGAAACACTACAAATGACAGTTTAATTTTTGAATAGAGTTGAAAACAGTGTGGCAAATGAATTTCTTTTTTTTTGACACAATGTGTTTTTATAGCCGTCTGCTGCAGAGGCGCCAGAAAGCGTCTGTTTTTGGGAAAGGGTTAATTAATCGATTAGAGATTTGCACATTTGCATATAGTAAATACCTCAATTAGCTTTTGTATACACACCTAGAGTGTTTACGTTATATATCCTAAGATAACATAGTCACAGCTTTATTGTATGAAAAAAGACAATATTAATGTATATTCCTACTAGAATAACTTTCATATGAATTGAAATGATTCCGACATGGAGACACGTATGTGATAAAAGCCATCCAATTCCACTTGTATATTTATCGTATATCACTATATTATTCAACCTTGGCAATCTCATTAAAACCAGAAATAAACTTAAGCGTTTGTTCAATGGACAATACTGAAGTGAAATGGCTTGAAGTCCAACTTTACTTAGAAAGTATACCCATCAATGTTGACCAAGGTTGATGAAGATTTGATATGGATTGTTCAAGTTGGCTAGTGGACTCACACCATTTGGCATGTTTGAATAATTAAGGAACAGAACATACTCTTTATTACACCCAAGTATACAATATGGGGTTATAAATACAATTAATATGCTTAAAAAATGATTCCGGTGTAATGTTAAATGAGTTAAATCTTCAGTTATAAACATGATTTTTTTTTTGTAGTATCCAAATGTCCAGTTCATTGCGTTGTGCGTTATGGGGGAAACGCTTGATTGTCGATACACAAACACTCAAATACTATAATCACAAAACTCAAAATGTTCAATGAGACACATTCCATAGTAAATAGCGTACTACATTGTGCTACGTCGTTGAATAGAGCACGTGCTAATCATGAGTACAGAAGGAACTCTGGACAGTTTGGGTTGATGAGCCCGATTATCATCGTACTTGTTAAAGATATTATGCCCGTAAAGAATGTGACTAAGTTTATTGAAGATTTGATACAAGTTTTTTTTTATATTTTAATTAAATATAATCTCAGTTCATGTAAACGGATTGTTCAAGTTAGAAATATTATGTCCGTAAAGAATGTGACTAAGTTTATTGAAGATTTGATACGGATTGTTCAAGTTAGAGATATTATGCCCGTAAAGAATGTGACTAAGTTTATTGAAGATTTGATACGGATTGTTCAAGTTAGAGATATTATGCCCGTAAAGAATGTGACTAAGTTTATTGAAGATTTGATACGGATTGTTCAAGTTAGAGATATTATGCCCGTAAAGAATGTGACTAAGTTTATTGAAGATTTGATACGGATTGTTCAAGTTAGAGATATTATGCCCGTAAAGAATGTGACTAAGTTTATTGAAGATTTGATACGGATTGTTCAAGTTAGAGATATTATGCCCGTAAAGAATGTGACTAAGTTTATTGAAGATTTGATACGGATTATTCAAGTTAGAGATATTATGCCGTAAAGAATGTGACTAAGTTTATTGAAGATTTGATACGGATTGTTCAAGTTAGAGAGCGGACAATTTATTTGGACGCCTACCGTGTTTCCACAATACACGCGGTCTAATTGTTTGATAATCTTGATTAAACTGAGTCAAACATATGTACTAATCAAACAAGCCTTGCGTTAACTGTAACAGTTTAGTAACTAATACGATTCGTACCGGTTCGTAATGTAAGTGAAAGAGCTGTTATTTGATTGCCGGAGTTGCTAATATTTGCTGCAATATCATTTTATTACACGCAGGGCTGGTTTCATAACTTATGCATGGAAGATGAATATGAGTTTTCTCCGTAATCTTCTACAAAAAAACCTCAAAATGTTACAAAAACAATTTAAACTTTAAATTCAAAGGCGCCGTAAGCCTAAAAGGTTTTAAATTGTTTTAACCCTTTCCCACATACAGCAATTTTTCAGAAGAAGACTTTGAAGCCATTTAGACAAAAATGTGAAAACATTCTTTAAATGAATATATAACTATTTAATACAGTTGAAAACATTGTGACAAACGGAGAAATTGCTCGTTTTGAGCAATTTCTCATTTTGTCACAATGTTCTCAAAGATGTCTGCTACAGAGGCGTCAGAAAGCGTCTGTATGTAGGAAAGGGTTAGAATATCCCCAAT
The DNA here is from genome assembly GCA_031761405.1 of Serripes groenlandicus. Classification (NCBI taxonomy): domain Eukaryota; kingdom Metazoa; phylum Mollusca; class Bivalvia; order Cardiida; family Cardiidae; genus Serripes; species Serripes groenlandicus. Next base: position 98,260,784 of record JASEVX010000004.1, read on the forward strand.
TTGAAATATGCACAGCAATAACGCGTTAAACTGCTCAGAAGTGGCATAAGCTATTTCTTGAAGCTCGTAAAGCTTCTTTTGTCACCCTCTAGGGACATGGTGTTTTGAAGTGGTTGATATTTGTTATTGATTCTTAACACTGTCATAACATCGCTCATTTAAAACTCATAAATATTAACACCCTTATTATTGTGTTTGTGACTTTAAGTGGCACTTGCATGTGCCGTTCTGTGAAACGTTATACTGCATTTCCGAACAATCTAGATCATGATCAGTCTGCACTTTTAGACTGCATTGTTCGTAAACATTTTGAAAACAGTGTGGAAATAGGTAGATTTCGACATGAAAACCAATTTTTGTTTTTCTCATAATGTCTTCAACAATCAAATTGTCCACATTTGACTAATTTATTCTAAGGTGATTTCCTAGAATCGACTCTAAAAGATCTAGCCAAGGAAACGCTTAACAACATCGTTCCTAAGAAGTGTTGCTCTTGAACAATGAATGGTTGTTTACAATGATCGTAGTTTCGGATTTTTCATTATTATTTGTAATAGGTTGATCGTTGAAAAAAACCTAGAAGTGCATTTTCCGGACTCGATTCTTTTCTAATTCGTGTGTTTAAATGGTGTTGTACACCGCCTTCAATAGAGTTTCAGTTATATCAAGTCGATTCTTTAAACATTTACAAGTACTGCTGGTAAGATTATCCAAACACCAGCGCACTGGTCCAGATGATATCCATACAACCGTGAGCGACTACTGACATTGTTAATGTCTTGGTATCGAACCCTAGTCTCCCACTCTCAAGGCGGACGGTCTTACCGATACACACCTGAGGCGGTCTCCCACCCTCAAGGCGGACGGTCTTACCGATACACCACCGAGGCGGTCTCCAACCCTCAAGGCGGACGGTCTTACCGATACACCACTGAGGCAGTCTCCCACTCTCAAGGTGGACGGTCTTACCGATACACCACTGAGGCGGTCTCCCACCCTCAAGGCGGACGGTCTCACCGATACACCACCGAGGCGGTCTCCCACTCTCAAGGCGGACGGTCTTACGATACACCACTGAGGCGGTCTTCCACTTTCAAGGCGGACGGTCTTACCGATACACCACTGAGGCGGTCTCCCACACTCAAGGCGGACGGTCTTACCGATACACCACTGAGGCGGTCTCCAACTCTCAAGGCGGACGGTCTTACCGATACACCACTGAGGCGGTCTCCAACTCTCAAGGCGGCCGGTCTTACCGATACACCACTAAGGCGGTCTCCCACCCTCAAGGCGGACGGTCTTACCTATACACTACCGAGGCGGTCTCCCACCCTCAAGGCGGACGGTTTTTACCGATACACCACTGAGGTGGTCTCCCACTCTCAAGGCGGACGGTCTTACCGATACACCACTGAGGCGGTCTCCCACCCTCAAGGTGGACGGTCTTACCGATACACCACTGAGGCGGTCTCCAACTCTCAAGGCGGACGGTCTTACCGAAACACCACTGAGGCGGTCTCCCACTCTCAAGGCGGACGGTTTTACCGATACACCACTGAGGCGGTCTCCCACCATCAAGGCGGACGGTCTTACCGATACACCACTAAGGCGGTCTCCCACCCTCAAGGCGGACGGTCTTACCTATACACTACCGAGGCGGTCTCCCACCCTCAAGGCGGACGGTCTTACCGATACACCACTGAGGCGGTCTCCCACTCTTAAGGCGGACGGTCTTACCGATACACCACTGAGGCGGTCTCCCACCCTCAAAGCGGACGGTCTTACCGATACACCACTGAGGCGGTCTCCCACTCTCAAGGCGGACGGTCTTACCGATACACCACTGAGGCGGTCTCCAACCCTCAAGGCGGACGGTCTTACCGATACACCACTGAGGCGGTCTCCCACCCTCAAGGCGGACGGTCTCACCGATACACCACTGAGGCGGTCTCCCACTCTTAAGGCGGACGGTCTTACGATACACCACTGAGGCGGTCTCCCACTCTCAAGGCGGACGGTTTTACCGATACACCACTGAGGCGGTCTCCCACACTCAAGGCGGACGGTCTTACCGATACACCACTGAGGCGGTCTCCCACTCTCAAGGCGGACGGTCTTACCGATACACCACTGAGGCGGTCTCCCACTCTCAAGGCGGACGGTCTTACCGATACACCACTGAGGCGGTCTCCCACTCTCAAGGCGGACGGTCTTACCGATACACCACCGAGGCGGTCTCTCACCCTCAAGGCGGACGGTCTTACCGCTACACCACTGAGGCGGTCTACCACGCTCAAGGCGGACGGTCTTACCGCTACACCACTGAGGCGGTCTCCCACCCTCAAGGCGGACGGTCTTACCGATACACCACTGAGGCGGTCTCCCACCCTCAAGGCGGGCGGTCTTACCGATACACCACTGAGGTGGTCTCCCACTCTCAAGGCGGACGGTCTTACCGCTACACCACAGAGGCGGTCTCCCACCCTCAAGGCGGACGGTCTTACCGATACACCACTGAGGCGGTCTCCCACTCTCAAGGCGGACGGTCTTACCGCTACACCACTGAGGCGGTCTCCCACCCTTAAGGCGGACGGTCTTACCGCTGCACCACTGAGGCGGTCTCCCACTCTCAAGGCAGACGGTCTTACCGCTACACCACTGAGGCGGTCTCCCACCCTCAAGGCGGACGGTCTTACCGATACACCACTGAGGCGGTCTCCCACCCTCAAGGCGGACGGTCTTACCGCTACACCACTGAGGCGGTCTCCCACCCTCAAGGCGGACGGTCTTACCGATACACCACTGAGGCGGTCTCCCACTCTCAAGGCGGACGGTCTTACCGATACACCACTGAGGCGGTCTACCACCCTCAAGGCGGACGGTCTTACCGCTGCGCCACTGAGGCGGTCTCCCACTCTCTAAGCGGACGGTCTTACCGATACACCACTGAGGCGGTCTCCCACCCTCAAGGCGGACGGTCTTACGATACACCACTGAGGTGGTCTCCCACTCTCAAGGCAGACGGTCTTACCGATACACCACTGAGGCGGTCTCCCACCCTCAAGTCGGACGGTCTTACCGATACACACCTGAGGCGGTCTCCCACTCTCAAGGCGGACGGCCTTACCGATACACCTATGAGGCGGTCTCCCACCCTCAAGGCGGACGGTCTTACGATACACTACTGAGGCGGTCTCCCACCATCAAGGCGGGCGGTCTTACCGATACACACCTGAGGCGGTCTCCCACCCTCAAGGCGGAGGTCTTACCGATAATACACTGAGGCGGTCTCCCACTCTCAAGGCGGACTGACTCCTACACCACTGAGGCGGTCTCCCACTCTCAAGGTGGACGGTCTTACCGCTACATCACTGAGGCGGTCTCCCACTCTCAAGGCGGACGGTCTTACCCATACACCACTGAGGCGGTCTCCCACCCTCAAGGCGGACGGTCTTACCCATACATCACTGAGGCAGTCTCCCACTCTCAAGGCGGACGGTCTTACGATACACCACTGAGGCGGTCTCCCACCCTCAAGGCGGACGGTCTTACGATACACCACCGAGGCGGTCTCCCACTCTCAAGGCGGACGGTCTTACCGATACACCACTGAGGCGGTCTCCAACTCTCAAGGCGGACGGTCTTACCGATACACCACTGAGGAGGTCTCCCATCCTCAAGGCGGACGGTCTTACGATACACCACTGAGGCGGTCTCCCACCCTCAAGGCGGACGGTCTTACCGCTACACCACTGAGGCGGTCTCCCACTCTCAAGGCGGCGGACGGTCTTACCGCTACACCACTGAGGCGGTCTCCCACTCTCAAGGCGGACGGTCTTACCGATACACCACTGAGGCGGTCTCTTCTTCTTTCTCCGAGAGCAAATAATACTTTATGAACCGTCCCGCGAGAAAACAAACATTATGGCCTCTATGTAATGTTTTCGATTCAAATCAGCCTTGCGCAGTCCGCGCAGATTGGTCCGGGGTCGACACATTCCGTAGCAGGGGGATAGATATATAGAGTAATGATTCCTGAAAAAAAAAATCCACAGGGGGCGAAAAGTGTCTATCCTTGCAAGCCTGTGCGGCATGCTTAGGCTGATCCGGGTCGATACTTTACGCAAAGTCCACAATGTTGATTTTCTCGCGGGACGGCTCTTATCAATGAATCAAACCACGCAACATTCTGATAAATGACAATTTGATTGATAGAACAGCGCTTCAGTAAACATATACTTTAGGGCGTTTGAACGACGAGTTTAGATACAGATTGCATTTAGCCATCCATGCCGTCTGATCTGAATTTGTTGTAGTCATTGTGGGAAGAGTTGATGTTTCTTGATTTCTTAGCAATTTTTCATATCTTTTCCAAAATAGTTTCCAATCCGTCCGCTGCAGAGGCGTCAGTTAACTATACCAGGGAAGTGATATACCATTGCATTACTTTACGTGACAAGCAGCATGGATGTTTGAAGTTAAAATACATAATATTATATATGTTTGATTCTGAAGTGTAATTCTACGCGTACAAAAGTGAACCGAAATCGCGATGAATTCTTTCAATCTGTATCATCACTCCTGTTTTCTTCTCCAGTCTTTACCAAGTCTTCGATACATATTTTGATAACGGATTAGCAAACAATATAGATTTAAAACCGACTGCACGAATATGTAGGCTCATCTTGGTCAACATTGTTCGAAATTGTAATTTTATGTCGTACATTATATTATTTATATCCGCAAATATTGTCTATAGTTGAGTACAGTAGCATAAGTATTCACTGGTACAAGTCAGAAATCCCCAGGAAGCACCGAGTCTAGAAAACAACTGTGGTACTTTTAACAAAATGCATGACGACCACGCGTGGGCTATGTTCAAAACGGTTGTAACTAAACATTTTTACTGTATTAAGTTACAACAAGTTTGCATTATGCCATTCCTAGGCGAAGGTTAACTTAGATACAAAAGTGACAATTTGATCATGATCAATACTATAACTCTTTTTGTATTCCGTTCTTGATATAGACAACATGTGACGCAGTCTTTCAGAGGACGCCTACGAAACACAGTGAGTGAGAAATAGAATAAAATGATCAAAACCTGCAAATTATCCTTTCCCAAAAAGTTTTCAAATGCACTTACACTATATTTCCAATTTCTATACATTCATGTTTTTACTTAGATGTTTTCGAAGCAGGCGATTCTGAAATGTCACATAAGGTAAACATTTGCCAATGTTGTGTACTGCAGGCATATATAGCTGTATCATGTATAGGGTTAAAATTACACACACACAAAAATAAACGAATCAGCAATTATCACATCTCTAATGAACCAATAATTCAATACAAACTACCAATTTAGAACACAGTGTCATTCCTAGAGGGGATTCATCTGGTGATTAATGTGTCGAATGTCCTAATTAAAACAGTTTGTGTCACTGTAAAACATAGAATACACGTAAGAGGACTTGGGGGGGGGGGGGGGGGGGGGGGGGGGGGGGGGGGGGGGGGTATCAATGCATCTACGTACATTAAAGACTTCAGTGACACTGTGTATGAGGACTTGGGGGGGGGGGGGGGGTATCAATGCATCTACGTACATTAAAGACTTCAGTGACACTGTGTATGAGGACTTGGGGGGGGGGGGGGGGGGGGGGGGGGTATTAATGCATCTACGTACATTGAAGACTTCAGTGACACTGTGTATGAGGACTTGGGGGGGGGGGGGGGGGGGGGGGGTATTAATGCATCTACGTACATTGAAGATTTCAGTGACACTGTGTATGAGGACTTGGGGGGTATTAATGCATCTAGTTACATTGAAGACTTCAGTGACACTGTGTATGAGGACTTGAAAGGGGGGGGGGGGGGGGGGGGGTATTATTGCATTTACGTACATTGAAGATTTCAGTGACACTGTGTATGAGGACTTGGGGGTATTAATGTATTAATGCATCTAGTTACGTTGAAGACCTCAGTGACACTGTGTATGAGGACTTGAAAGGGGGGGGGGGGGGGGGGGGGTATTATTGAATTTACGTACATTGAAGACTTCAGTGACACTGTGTATGAGGACTTGAATTGGGGGGGGGGGGGGGGGGGGTATTATTGCATTTACGTACATTGAAGACTTCAGTGACACTGTGTATGAGGACTTATGGGTATTAATGCATCTACGTACATTGAAGACTTCAGTGACACTGTGTATGAGGACTTGGGGGGTATTAATGCATCTAGTTACATTGAAGATTTCAGTGACACTGTGTATGAGGACTTGGGGGTATTAATGCATCTACGTACATTGAAGACTTCAGTGACACTGTGTATGAGGACTTAGGAGTATTGATGCATCTAGTTACATTGAAGATTTCAGTGACACTGTGTATGAGGACTTGGGGGTATTAATGCATCTAGTTACATTGAAGACTTCAGTGACACTGTGTATGAGGACTTGGGGGTATTAATGCATCTAGTTACATTGAAGACTTCAGTGACACTGTGTATGAGGACTTGGGGGTATTAATGCATATAGTTACATTGAAGACTTCAGTGACACTGTGTATGAGGACTTGGGGGTATTAATGCATCTAGTTACATTGAAGACTTCAGTGACCCTGTGCATGAGGACTTAGGGGTATTAATGCATCTACGTACATTGAAGACTTCAGTGACACTGTGTATGAGGACTTGGGGGTATTAATGCATCTAGTTACATTGAAGACTTCAGTGACACTGTGTATGAGGACTTGGGGGTATTAATGCATATAGTTACATTGAAGACTTCAGTGACACTGTGTATGAGGACTTGGGGGTATTAATGCATCTAGTTACATTGAAGACTTCATTGACCCTGTGTATGAGGACTTAGGGGTATTAATGCATCTACGTACATTGAAGACTTCAGTGACCCTGTGTATGAGGACTTGGGGGTATTAATGCATCTACGTACATTGAAGACTTCAGTGACCCTGTGTATGAGGACTTAGGGGTATTAATGCATCTACGTACATTGAAGACTTCAGTGACACTGTGTATGAGGACTTTGGGGTATTAATGCATATAGTTACATTGAAGACTTCAGTGACACTGTGTATGAGGACTTGGGAGTATTAATGCATCTAGTTACATTGAAGACTTCAGTGACCCTGTGTATGATGACTTAGGGGTATTAATGCATCTACGTACATTGAAGATTTCAGTGACACTGTGTATGAGGACTTGGGGGTATTAATGCATCTAGTTACATTGAAGACTTCAGTGACACTGTGTATGAGGACTTGGGGGTATTAATGCATATAGTTACATTGAAGACTTCAGTGACACTGTGTATGAGGACTTGGGGGTATTAATGCATCTAGTTACATTGAAGACTTCAGTGACCCTGTGTATGAGGACTTAGGGGTATTAATGCATCTACGTACATTGAAGACTTCAGTGACCCTGTGTATGAGGACTTCGGGGTATTAATGCATCTACGTACATTGAAGACTTCAGTGACACTGTGTATGAGGACTTGGGGGTATTAATGCATCTAGTTACATTGAAGACTTCAGTGACCCTGTGTATGAGGACTTAGGGGTATTAATGCATCTACGTACATTGAAGACTTCAGTGACACTGTGTATGAGGACTTGGGGGTATTAATGCATCTACGTACATTGAAGATTTCAGTGACACTGTGTATGAGGACTTGGGGGTATTAATGCATCTAGTTACATTGAAGACTTCAGTGACCCTGTGTATGAGGACTTAGGGGTATTAATGCATCTACGTACATTGAAGACTTCAGTGACACTGTGTATGAGGACTTGAAGGGGGGGGGGGGGGGGGGGGGTATTATTGCATCTACGTACATTGAAGACTTCAGTGACACTGTGTATGAGGACTTGGGGGTATTAATGCATCTAGTTACATTGAATACTTCAGTGTCCCTGTGTATGAGGACTTGGGGGGTTATTAATGCATCTACGTACATTGAAGACTTCAGTGACACTGTGTATGAGGACTTGAAGGGGGGGGGGGGGGGGTATTACTGCATCTACGTACATTGAAGACTTCAGTGACCCTGTGTATGAGGACTTAGGATTATTAATGCGTCTACGTACATTGGATACTTCAGTGATACTGTGTATGAGGACTTAGGGGTATTAATGCATATAGTTACATTGAAGAGTTCAGTGACACTGTGTATGAGGACTTGGGGGGGGGGGGGGGGGGGGGTATTATTGCATCTACGTACATTGAAGACTTCAGTGACCCTGTGTATGAGGACTTAGGAGTATTAATGCATCTACGTACATCGGATACTTCAGTGATACTGTGTATGAGGACTTAGGGGTATTAATGCATATAGTTACATTGAAGACTTCAGTAACCCTGTGTATGAGGACTTGGGGGGGTATTAATGCATTAAACGCCATTTCATTTATTACTACATTGTGCATTGACTAATACTAGGTATTGAAATGTGCAAGTTGTGATTCGTGCCATTTCTTTTATTGCTATATTGTGTATTGACTAACACTAGGTATTGAAATATGCAAGTTGTGATTCATGCTATTTCATTTATTGCTATATTGTGTATTGACTAACACTAGGTATTGAAATATGCAAGTTGTTATTCACGCCATTTCATTTATTACAACATTGTGCATTGACTAACACTAGGTATTGAAATATGCAAGTTGTGATTCACGCCATTTCATTTATTACTACATTGTGCATTGACTAACACTAGGTATTGAAATGTGCAAGTTGTGATTCATGCCATTTCATTTATTGCTACATTGTGTATTGACTAACACTTGGTATTGAAATATGCAAGTTGTGATTCACGCCATTTCATTTATTGCTACATTGTGTATTGACTAACACTAGGTATTGAAATATGCAAGTTGTGATTCACGCCATTGCATTTATTATTATATTGTGCATTGACTAACACTAGGTATTGAAATGTGCAAGTTGTGATTCATGCCATTTCATTTATTATAACATTGTGTATTGACTAACACTAGGTATTGAAATATGCAAGTTCTGATTCACACCATTTTATTTATTATTATATTGTGTATTGACTAACACTAGGTATTGAAATATGCAAATTGTGATTCATGCCATTTCATTTATTATTACATTGTGTATTGACTAACACTAGGTATTTAAATATGCAAGTTGTGATTCATGCCATTTCATTTATTGCTATATTGTGTATTGACTAACACTAGGTATTGAAATGTGCAAGTTGTGATTCATGCCATTGCATTTATTGCTATATTGTGCATTGACTAACACTAGGTATTGAAATGTGCAAGTTGTGATTCATGCCATTTCATTTATTGCTATATTGTGCATTGACTAACACTAGGTATTGAAATATGCAAGTTGTGATTCATGCCATTTCATTTATTATTATATTGTGCATTGACTAACACTAGATATTGAAATATGCAAGTTGTGATTCACGCCATTTCATTTATTGCTATATTGTGCATTGACTAACACTAGGTATTGAAATATGCAAGTTGTGATTCGTGCCATTTCATTTATTGCTATATTGTGCATTGACTTACACTAGGTATTGAATTATGCAACTTGTGAGTCATGCCATTTCATTTATTACTACATTGTGCATTGACTAACACTAGGTATTGATATATGCAAGTTGTGATTAATGCCATTTCATTTATTATTATATTGTGCATTGACTAACACTAGGTATTTAAATATGCAAGTTGTGATTCACGCCATTTCATTTATTGCTATATTGTGCATTGACTAACACTAGGTATTGAAATATGCAAGTTGTGATTCACGCCATTTCATTTATTGCTATATTGTGCATTGACTAACACTAGGTATTGAAATATGCAAGTTGTGATTAATGCCATTTCATTTATTATTATATTGTGTATTGACTAACACTAGGTATTGAAATATGCAAGCTGTGATTCACGCCATTTCATTTATTGCTATATTGTGCATTGACTAACACTAGGTATTGAAATATGCAAGTTGTGATTCATGCCATTTCATTTATTACTACATTGTGCATTGACTAACACTAGGTATTTAAATATGCAAGTTGTGATTCATGCCATTTCATTTATTGCTATATTGTGTATTGACTAACACTAGGTATTGAAATGTGCAAGTTGTGATTCATGTCATTTCATTTATTGCTATATTGTGCATTGACTAACACTAGGTATTGAAATGTGCAAGTTGTGGTTCATGCCATTGCATTTATTATTATATTGTGCATTGACTAACACTAGGTATTGAAATATGCAAGTTGTGATTCATGCCATTTCATTTATTGCTATATTGTGCATTGACTAACACTAGGTATTGAAATATGCAAGTTGTGATTCATGCCATTTCATTTATTATTATATTGTGCATTGACTAACACTAGGTATTGAAATATGCAAGTTGTGATTCACGCCATTTCATTTATTGCTATATTGTGCATTGACTAACACTAGGTATTGAAATATGCAAGTTGTGATTCGTGCCATTTCATTTATTGCTATATTGTGCATTGACTTACACTAGGTATTGAATTATGCAACTTGTGATTCATGCCATTTCATTTATTACTACATTGTGCATCGACTAACACTAGGTATTGATATATGCAAGTTGTGATTAATACCATTTCATTTATTATTATATTGTGTATTGACTAACACTAGGTATTGCAATGTGCAAGTTGTGATTCACGCCATTTCATTTATTATTATATTGTGTATTGACTAACACTAGGTATTGAAATGTGCAAGTTGTGATTCATGCTATTTCATTTATTGCTATATTGTGTATTGACTAACACTAGGTATTTAAATTTGCAAGTTGTGATTCACGACCTTTTCATTTATTACTATATTGTGTATTGAATCATTGATACAGTGCATGAGAAAAGGTACAAGGTGGCTTTTATGAACAGTATATATTCAGATCAGCCTGTGCATTCTCAGAATCTGATCAAGATCTTCACTTACACAAGCTCGTTAGAAATTTCCGTCAGTACTTTTAGATTATGATAGGACTTAACCAATTGACAGTCTGATATGAACATACGCTGATCAGCAATGCCAACTTAGACCTTATCCTATGTACTGACTAACACTTGTAAAGAAAAATCACAGGCAAACATTCCATTGAATAGTAAACCGTTTATTTATAAGCTTTACCCATCGTCAACGTTTGAAATAATTTGTCAACAGAAGTTAATCCTTCTTAACGAAACATGTTTTAAAACAGTTATAAAATTCAATATCCAAAATGTCCAGACGGAACCCGTTTTACAGATATACTTAAACCTCCCTTTCCCATCAAAAAACACATAGGCAGCAACAGACGGCTTTCAAAACATCATGTCGAAACTCTTTCTTATTAATGACAGTTTAATTATTGGAAAGAGTTGTAAACATTGTGGCAATATGGGAAAATGCTCATAACGAGCAAATTTCTTCTTTTTTCAAATGGTTTTAAAACTTCTGCTGCAGAGGCATCACAACGCGTCTGCAGCTGGGCGAGGGTTAAATCAGATCAGACTAACGAATGAGTAAATGTTGATGACTGTCGCGATAACATACATAAGCTTCAGGATTTCTATGGCAACTGGACATTGTGAATAAAGAAATGAATGGTCAGAATTAATTGGAAAGGAGACAGGCTAATCTCAGATATTCAGAAGTTATTATTTCGCTCAGCACATTTACATTATATGATATGATGATATAATAACAACAGGTTTTGTTGACAAAAAATAAACCAAACTGTTGTAACTAAAAACCTATTTTGAAAACCTTGGTTTAGGGACAATTTTGGCCCTTTTGTAAACAATGCAAATTTAGGTTCAGAACGAGCAATGGCACCTAAATTTCCATTGTTTACCAAGAAAAATTATTTAACGCTTATAAAGACTTTATGGCGAGGTAATTCACCTTGGTAAAAAAATACCAATTTTAGTTACAACCGTTTCACGCCAAGCCCTCGAAATAGTGTAGTCATGTACACAGACTTTTGATAAAAGTGGTTTTAGAATTAAAGTTACGCTGAATAAATTGTGAGGTTCCAGCCCCGTTCGTAAGAACTAATTTCAAAGCATAACTATCATATCGTGAAAACGGCTTACGTCGACCTGACGTTACAACAATTTGGAGACATAGTTCACTACTCATTATAGCGGACAAAAATAAGGCAAACTAATCGTTCAGAGAGAAAGTAAATTATACTTAATTTGTGCTAATCACACCAATTTACTATTAGAAGTACTCGTAATTACTGTAATTACTACCACTGAGTTAGCTGTTTGGCATTTTAGATAACATATGGTTGTGAAGTATTGCATCTTGCCTGGAAAATAAATAATTTTCCTTACGACAATAAACTTACACATTTTATCCTCTAAAAATGTTGGAATTGTCAACATTTTCTAGAAGTTTTTACCAACAAGAAAATCGGTATTCTTTGGCTTTGCCATTTATGATTGTCAACCGATATCTCTTACGGTTTAACACTACACCGTCTGCTTTGCATGCATATCTAGTAAGCAATATTAAATGAAAATAACTTACATTTTTGAAGAAAACAAATGCATATACTATGTATACTATTTGATTATTGCATCTGGATCTAAATGCATTAACATCCTCAATATTTGCCTTACAGCATAAGTGCGATAAGTGTTTTAAAGTGTTTGGGCCATAACATTATTTGAACCGGACTTTAAATAGCTTCCAAATGCATACGCGGTAGGCGATTTTTGAAAACTTTGTGGGAAAAAGGAGAAATTTATTCATGCTGAGCAAGTTCTCCATTCGCCAAAACGTTTCCAACTAAATTCAATAATCACACTTTCGTTTATTAAGACAACAGAAGTTGATGTGTTTACCTATTAGCAGCACTGTTTCCCTGTATTTTGTGGGCACATATAGCCGGACACGTGGCACCAGTGACGTCACACCAGGCGGCGTTTTTCTCTGAATTTTCGAATTCTATAGCACTGCCCTGGTATTGTATCAATCTGTAAACAATAGAAACGGACAAGCTAAAACATACTTGTGTATCAACCTACTCATGCCATAAGGGCAACTTCAGCCCCCGGTTTAACGAACTACTTAAGTATATACTCAGCTGAGTGTATTGTATTCAGGTCTAGATAATAAGACAATTTCTTATTAATTGGTGAGAAATTTAAGTAATGCAATCGTGCTTAGAACTTATTTAAATTAAACAAAACGGTCTGTTGATTAAGACGAACGGGATTAACAATAATTACTATGCTAGAAGTACGACCAGCTCGTTACATGATCAACTTAATACATACTTAACCCTCATATAGACGCTTTCTGACGCCTCTGCAGCAGACGGCTTTTTGAAAACATAGTGACAAAAGAAGAAATTGCACAAAACGTGCAATTTCTTCTTTTGCCACAATGTTTTCCAATTGTGTTCATAGGTTATCCAATCAATTATGGAGCTTTTCTATGTTTTGACAAAATACGTTCAAAGTCGTCTGCTGCAGAATTGTCGTATGATGGAAAGGGTTAAGTGGGGTCAGATATCAGAAAACTAATAACGACTACATCGTTCGTCCATTAGTGTTACAGAAATATGAATTGTTGTTCGTTGTCAAGTACTTGATTATATTCCAAAATGGTACTGTATGATTAACTCCACTCGAAACAGCACCGGACTCAATAACGGCCATTTTTATTGTTTAAATCAGATTTTAGGAAAAGAAGGATTAATCCGTCTTCTGTATGTGTTCTTAAAGCGACTGAAATCCAGATGGCACGAAAAAAAAAAAAAAAAAAAAAATCGAACTCGCCCTAAATGTTATTCTTTATGTTATCCAATTAAAACCAGGGTAGAAAATGTATCGTTTTTTATCAATAAAGTGAACTTGAGTCGTTTTCAATTGTCCCGATGAAGGGGTTTCCTATTTAAAAATACTTACACCGTTACTGACAGGGTAGAATTTGCGATGGAAAAAGTATCGAAAACAAGAAAATCTCACCGATTATAGGGGTATGTAATATGTCAGTTATCATATTTTAATGCACCAAATACAAAAATAACACTTATTTTTCTTAAAACTTGGACAGTTGGGTATCTGGAGTTCAGTCGCTTTAAAATGACAGGTGGGAAAAAACAATTTAGGGTTTGATGTATATATCAATAGAAAGCTTTTGATATTTGACAATCTGATGGTAATATAATATTTAACCAAATCATATCTTCGTAGATTTTCCAATAGTGACCTTCCCCTACCGTTACACAATCGGGTCAAGCAATTGTAATGACGGCGCCCTCTGGACATGGTGGAGCAAGCAAAAGGTTATAATGGCCGCCTTTGTACATAGTTTGCTTCATTATTAATGTATTGATTCCAAACATCATTCCAAACGCTGCATTGGTACTTTGTCAAGTCTACGATAATCAATTATATATTTTCTAAATTATTACTAATGCGATTACGATATGTAAGGGGAGGTGGGATATCTAGTCGCAACTGTTGGCTAATGCCATACGTACTAATTAACTAGAGTAGGCCGAGTACCAGACGAGTCTGGCATAAACAAGATGATGTTGGAATTAACCCTTTCCATCATATAGACGCTTTCTGACGCCTCTGAAGCAGATGGCTTTTTGGAAACATAGTGACAAAAGAAGAAATTGCTAAAAACGAGCAATTTCTCCTTTTGCCACAATGTTTTCCACTTTTAGTCATAGGTTATCCATTCAATTACAGGGATTTTCCATTTTTTGACAAAATATTTTCAAAGTCGTCTGCTGCAGAATTGTCGTATGATGAAAAGGGTTAATACATAAATAATAAAGAAAACTTCGTTCAGTCTTTGAAAGGTTAAACGGTTGGTCCTCAAATGTTTTGTCTCTATAGCCTTTTTCTTATTTCCAAGAGGCGGCGCCATTATTGGTGTATGCCTGACCGTATCATGTTATGATAAGGGCAGGCTACTCCAGATTACTGTCAGACGTACTGATTTACTATTGTATGCCGGGTACCAGACAAATACCAGACGTAGTAATTTACCAAAATATGCCATGTACTAGACTTATTTCAATGGTACTAATTTACACTATTATGCCGGGTACCAGACTACTGTCAGACGTATTCATTTACTTTAGTATGTCGTGTACCAGACTACTGTCAGACGTATTCATTTACTTTAGTATGTCGGGTACCAGACTAAAGTCAGACGTACTAATTTAATATAGTATGCCAGGAACTAATACCAGATGTACTAATTTACTTAAGTATGCCGGGTACCGGACTAATGACAATGGTACTAATTGACTTTAGTATGCGATGTACCAGATTAAAGTCAGACAGGACTAATTTAATCTGGTTTGTCGTGTACCAGACTACAGTCAGACATACTTATTATCCCCAGTCGCGGCACTACGGTCATGGTGGAGTGCCCTTGGGCAAGGCACATTTTCTAGCCTAGTACTGGTTTGTTTACACAGGGATCATGAATAATTAAATTTAATTGCGCGCTAAATGACCTTAGCTGTCGATGCGCCATAAAACAATATACATTCATTCATTCGTACTAATTAACTATAGTATGCCAGGAATTAGTCTGCATATACATTCTACCATGACTGTACTTATTAAAGACCAGACTACTACAATACCATGAGACAATGTGACGCTTCAGATGTTGTGCTTGATTTATACCTTTTGAAGTCTTTTGTCATATTCCGTGTTATTTTTGTATCCAGCGTTCCAACAATTTGCTCTTGTGTCTTGCCCACAGGGTATTGGTCTGAGCTATGCAAGGTCGCAAAATTCTCGCACGCAGAAGATGCAAGTGGTTCTGAAACAAAATTATTGGGAATGCAGTATTTTATATAAGATGTATGACATTTTGTCATTTATGTGCTTCGGTGGCTTCTATATTGTGAAGAAGGAAGGTTCTGATTAGACTGCACGAATACGTAGCTTGAGCTAGTCTACGGTTGCCGCCAAGCACATATGTAGGTCTTTTGCATGCCATTCCAGCTCTATTTTTAATCTAACACCTAGCGAATTTTACACAAATAAAAATGCTAATTGTGAAGGTAGTGCTCTGCGAAAACCAACAATAAGGTGTTTGCGACTAGTGTATACCCAGAACGATCAGCTCACCGGTGTTTGCAATGTCGTCTGTTGCAGATGTGTTGGTTGTGGGAAAATGGTAAAACATCATCTGCAGCGGACGACTTTGAAATTTAACGTATAAATAAAAGAATAAATTTAAAACAGAACAGCAAAATGAGAAGATGCTCATGGTGAATAATTTCTCCTTTTACCACAGTGGTTTTTCCGATGTCGTCTATTGCACAACGCAGCAGCTAAGTCAAATTACAAATCCACGTTGAATGGAGATACTAATTAGATCTTACCTAGACCTTCGTTTATTTTGCCCTCGACCCATAACTCATCGTACCCGTCTGTGGTGTATCTGGGCCCCGGACCGTCCGACTCCGACATGTAGAAATGAACGCTGTTCGCCTTCATTACGAGGCCCAAGTCTCGAAGTTCGCGCTGAAAATAATGAAGTGTTCTTCAGAGGTTGCTTGAAGAACAAAGTCGCAACTACTAAAAATACAGGTATTACTTAAAATTACCGCTTAAACTCTCAGCTACTATATGATCAGTCCCGCGTTCGGTGAAACTGTCTGGTAGCTCGTGCTTGTGAATCCACCATTCAAATTACAGCTACTATATAGTTGCTGTTATTTGATTGGTTGATTGACAATCGTGAGCTACCAAATTATTTCACTGGACGCACAACTGATCACATCGACGTTCCTTGTTAGCTCAATGCAGACCTTGGATATCGGTAGTGAATTAACCCAAACTATGGACAATCAACCGGGTCCCGGTATGCGATGAGATCCCAATGCCACGGCGGATTTTATACGAAGCAACCGGTATATCTTCCAATAATTAACCCTTTCCCTCATACGACAATTCTGCAGCAGACGACTTTTACCGTTTTTTGTTAAAACATAGAAAAGCTCCATAATTGAATGGATAACCTATGACCAAAATTGGAAAACATTGTGGCAAAAGGAGAAATTGCACGTTTTGTGCAAAACTTCTTTTGTCACTATGTTTTCAAAAAGCTGTCTGCTGCAAAGGCGTCAGAACGCGTCTATATGAGGGAAAGGGTTAAGTGTTGACGAGTCTTCATTTCCACGATCAATTTCCATGAATAGTGGGATCAGTATTCTTATCAAGAAATTCAAGTGTGCTATAAGACATTCTCTAACTTCATGTTTGAAGTGGGAATAAAACGTGTACATATAAGAGTAATGTCAGTATTGTCTTATAATGTACTGGCCATATAAATACGTGTCATTATACTAAATAAGAGTTTAAGTCCTGCAGTCCCATACTTCCTCTTTATATTCATCCTTAAAGTAGTTTTATGTCAATGACAGCTGGTTTTATTTTACCTTGTGCTATTGTACTAGAAAGTAGATTACTTGGGTTTCGCCGTTAATGTAAACAACGGGAACATTATAATGATTGATTCAAATTCCGATGTAGATGTATTTATCAAACGATTCAGAACTGTTACATGAGCCGTCCTGCGATAAAACCAACATTGACTCTGCGTAAAGTATCGAACCGGATCAGCCTAGGTATGCCGCGCAGGCTTACCCGGATAAACACTTTTCGCCTTCTGTGACTTTTCTGTTTCAGGAATCACTACTCTATACATCTATCCCCCCTAAGACGGAATGTGTCGGCCGGATCAGTCTGCGCGGACAGCGCAGGCTGATCTGGTCGATACATTACGCAGATGTCTATCGCCGCAGCTGCATTTTGGACTCTGCGTAAAGTATCGAACCGGATCAGCCTAGGTATGCCGCGCAGGCTTACCCGGATAGACACTTCTCGCCTCCCGTGGATTTTCTGTTTCATGAATCATTATTCTATACCTATATCCCCCTGAGATGGTATGTGTCGGTCCGGATCAGTCTGTGCGGACTGCGCAGGCAGATCTGGGTCGATACATTATGCAGATGCCATAATGTTTGTTTTCTCGCGGAACGGCTAAAATGTTTCTTACCGTCATGTTTTACAATTTAATCTAGTCTCAATAAGCATAACAATACGTCATGCTTAAATTATTTGGATGCTTTGAAAACATTTTAGGAAATTTTTGTTGCACAAAGCTGGAAGCACAATTCTAAGACATGTAGACATTAATTGGGACGAGGAAAAATGTGTTTGTTTTGTAAAATCTACTGATCAGATACAGTGTTCAAGTGAGATATATGTATATCAGAGCAGTGTTCAAGTGAGATATATGTATACCAGAGACAGTGTTCAAGTGAGATATATGTATATCAGAGACAGTGTTCAAGTGAGATATATGCAGAACCGAGTAATTGAGATATTTAGTATATATTTCTGGACGAGATTTAGAAACATTATATTTTGTAGGTGTACTTTCCTTTTTCTACGCTGTTTTCGAAAGTCATCAGCGTCAATGTAACCAAAAGCGTTTCTCTGTCACAGAAAAAGTGAAGAAATACTAACCTCTAGAATAGCTGGGCAAACTTTAAGGACAGCTCCTGCGATATCTTCAATATTACCATTTTCTCCCACAATTCCAAGCTCAATAGCACTTCCGCTCTGGTGGTATTCATCTAATATTGTATTTCCGGTTGATTCGATGGAAGTTATATAGCCTTTTCGAATTTCCACCTGGAACACATACATTAATCGTTAACTTATACCTTGGTTAAAACAATTAAACAAAGAATAATAGTCGGTGTAAGATACATTTTCACTGAAAGAGGACGTAGATGTATTATGAGAATTTAAGGATTGGCTATGCCACGAGCGAATACCGTTTTGTAGGTGTCGTGAAATGGACTTCCATCTTAGAATAAACAATACATAGTTCCCATAACTACAATAAGTATCTCCATTGTCGGCCATTTTGATAGGCATTAATAGAGAATATTTAAAACAAAATGTAATAATTAGGTTTGAGTTTGACAACCATTTGTCGACGCCTTTGTATGGTGTGATTATTTAGACTTCTTGATTTAATTATTTGTGCACAGTCTAGTATTGATAAGCGCTGTTCGCCAAGTATTCATTGAGGTTTCAAGAAACCTCTTTAACCCTTTCCCTCATACAACAATTCTGCAGCAGACGACTTTGAATGTATTTTGTCAGATGGATAACCTGTGACTAAAAGTGGAAAACATTGTGACAAAAGGAGAAATTGCACGTTCTGTGCAATTTCTTCTTTTGTCACTATGTTTTCAAAACGCCGTCTGCTTTAACCCTTTCCCTCATACGACAATTCTGCAGCAGACGACTTTGAATGTATTTTGTCAAAACATAGAAAATCTCCATAATTGAATGGATAACCTATGAGAAAAAGTGGAAAACATTGTGACAAAAGGAGAAATTGCACGTTTTGTGCAATTTCTTCTTTTGTCACTATGTTTTCAAATATCCGTCTGCTGCAGAGACGTCAGAAAGCGTCTATATGAGGGAAAGGGTTAACGCAGTTTCTATTTAGAAACCTTCGTTTGGTTCCACAGGCAGGTCTTTTTCCACCCGTGTAATAATTGCGCTAAGGTTGGTTTCGCTAGAGCAACGCCCATTTAATGTTTGTTTTTACTGATGACATAAAGACAAGAATAAAATGTTTTGTTTTGTTTGGGTTTTACGCCGTTTTCAACATTATTTCAGTTATATCAGGGCGACAGTTCACTTAGTCATGATCCCTGGGTAAACTAGGCTACGAATGTGCCATGCCCAAGGTCACTCCACCATGACCACAGCGCCGTAACTGGGGATCGAACACGAGACGACCGGTTCCAAATCACAGATGCTAACCACTAGACAAGGCGGATTCCAGAGTAAAATGTGTAAAGGATCAATTAGTCTCGATTGAAACCCTTAACGTCATTTTTACACATGTTCACAACCTGTATATTCATGCTAAACTATCCAAATAGATATTACTTCACAAATGAAACATTCTATGACTTTGTTGGCGAATAGTGCAGAGCCTGGTCAGATTTCGCGGATGCTTAAGCTGATCTGGATCTACACTGGTAGCAAATGCCTAACGGTTGATTTGATCAGCTCGCCGTTCAATTGATAACACTCTCGCACAGTGAGTTGACCAGTATATCTTTCGGTCCTCAATTATACTCTAAAAAGATGGTATGTTAGTTTCATTTAGAGTTTTATAACATGGATATTATGTAGGGTATTCCAACGTTTTTACTGGAGGAAAATATCTTATTGTATCATAAAAGAAGAATAACAGGAAATGCCAAAAGAAACAACATTACTGCAAATAAAAACAGATTTTGAGTTTCGACACAAAATGTAACCGCCGGAACGTTTTGGATGATGTAATGTCTGTCTCGGTCAGCAAGACTAATAAACGCTATTCAAGGAAAAGCATCATTAGGCATTTCTTGTAAGTGTATTTCAGATCAGCATGCATCCCTGCATAGGCTAATCCGGTAATGCAGTGATTGCAAGACCGTCACATTAATACATTAACGGTACATTCGAAAAGACGAATTAATTTTAATTCAGAGTACATGGGTTAACACTTGATGGTTTTGCGTGTAACGTCATTTTCAACGGTAACAGGCTATTCAGCGGAAATAGTAAATGACCGATCCAGGGTTCGACCTCACGTCCCCTGGGTTGAAAGCACTCGTCCTTACCTATTGTTTGTTACCATGGATACGTAAACATATGTGTATGCGTTCGTGTCACAAATTAGCTAAAATTAGTCAGTTTAATCATTTCTTATAAGCAAACACTTTTGTGCGCATCTGTAGCAGACGACTATTGAACACATTGAGGCAAAAAGAGCAACTTCTCTCCCTGTGTCACAATGTTTTCAGCTATGTTCAATATTCATACTTTTATTCATAGAGATGTTCAAGTCTCTGCTGCAGATGTGTTGTATGTGGGGACAATTAAACACAAAGTACCGTGGGGATCTGACCAAATACCTGTTTCCTAACCCGAAAGGAGACGATTATACAACGGCCGCGTGTACTTACATTCTGGCAATATGGCAACTACATGTCTCCGACTGTATTGTATGTTTACGGCTGTTAATTTTGAAATTAACAGACGTACATTAATGTTAATTTAAGACTTTTTATTAGGGGGAAAGTAGCAATTGTACTTTATCATAATCCGGAAGTACAATACTAGGTGATCGAGGAGCATTGTATGATATATGTGTCTGTAATTCGTACGTCTCTGATATATGTGTCTGTAATTCGTACGTCTCTCATTGATTTGTGTTCTTGAATATGTAAGCGGTTCCCTTTGAAAAATCAACCGTTACGCTATATGTGTGGGAAAGAAACCTGCCTGGGTACCCATGTAAGTTAATGCTTTGCTGAAGTTTCTTTAAACCTTATATGACTTATTGGCGATCCATTGAAAAAGATATAAATGACGGGTTTTACATACGTTATTTAAAACCTTCTATCATTATTGACGAACAGGTACGAGCCATACGAGCCGTCCCGCGAGAAAACCAACATTATGGCCTCTGCTGAAGTTTCTTTAAACCTTATATGACTTATTGGCGATCCATTGAAAAAGATATAAATGACGGGTTTTACATACGTTATTTAAAACCTTCTATCATTATTGACGAACAGGTACGAGCCATACGAGCCGTCCCGCGAGAAAACCAACATTATGGCCTCTGCGTAATGTATCGACCTAGAGCAGCCATCGCAGGTCGCGCAGACTGATTAGAGTCGACAAATTCCTCCTCCGGGGGATACAGGTATAGAGTAATGATTGATGAAACAGAAAATCCACAGGAGGCGAAAAGTGTCTTGTCCGGGTAAGCCTGCGTGGCATGCTTAGGTTGATGCGGGTCGAGAGTTCACAATGTTGGTTTTCTCGCGGACGGCACATATCAGAATGACGGATGCGCTCTCTGATTTAGATCAACACTGGTAGTTTACGCCTAAGGGTTGGTTTTCGCTCATTTATTGAGAAATCTTAACTCATAATAATTCATTTTATAATAAAACATCAGCGAACAATGTAGACCAATTTATAGTCTACATTGTCTATAAGTCTACGCTTATATGCTTATATGTATGCGGATCTTGGTCTTTATTGATCGCAAACGTTGTTTCAAGTCGCATAGATTAGTAAGTGATGCACACACGCTGCTCAAACCCGCGTATAGCAGGATTGTGGTTAAGATGCCTGAGGGCCAAGCCATACGTACCACTATATCACTTTTCATGAGTTTTAAAACGGTCTGTTCGGCACATTTTATAAAAACGGGGTGGGCTCTAAAATACTTGGCTTCTCCGGATTTGAACTTTGCTATCTGTATGTTCAAGCCCAGCTTTTTCGTAAGTGTAGTTAGTGTCGCCTCCGAATCGTAAAGCAAACTTCCTGGAAAGGGAAAATGAAGAGGTGATAAAACCCAAACATACATACGATTTGTATATAGTGTTTTCATGGTTAAAACAAACATACACTCGTTTGACATAAAGTGTATGCATGGTAAATTACAAGCTTACAAAGTTTTGTATGGGATTGCATGTCTGGTAAAACAAACAATTGTTTTGCATAAAGTGTGTTAATACATAACACACATATACGCAATTCTGCATAAGGTGTATGCATGATACCACACACACATTCATAGTTTTGCATAAAGTGTAAGCATGGAGGAACAGACACATATACTTTTGAGCATAACATGTATGGATGATAAAACAAAAACATACAGAGCTTTGCATAAAGTGTGTCTATGGTAACACATAAATATACAAAGTTTTGAATAACGTGAATGTATTGTACAATATAAAGAACGTGTATGTATGGTAAAACATTAACATACAAATATTTTTATAAAGTGTATGTATGATAAAACACAATCATACACAGTTTTGCATAAAGTGTATGTATGGTGAAACACAAACATACACAGTTTTGCATCAAGTGTATGTATGGTAAAACACAAACATACACCGTTTTGCATAAAACATCCTGATCATGAGAAATTTCACCTTTTGTCACAATGTTACAAGCTTTATTCAACAATTAATATTTCAATTATAGAGTTCCTATGGTTTTGACAGAATGTTTCTAAAGTCATCTGCTGCAGAGTTGTTGTATGTGGGATATCTAATATTGATATATAAACTGAGAGGTACTGAGAGCGTGCGCGACTTCATCGGGACGCTAAAAAGAAGTATAATAAGACGGTTGCTTAATAAAATCAAAGCACTGAAAGTGCTTACAGCAAGGGGTTAACTGCAGATAGCATTTGGACATGGATTTACCGATCCCAAAAGTCTAACTGGAACACTTTACACTAGCTCTTTGTTAGTTAGCACTTTATATCTATATATTAAATGATAAAGGAGTAAAGCAAAATACTGTACACACAGTATGATGGTCTATCGATGTACTAAAAGTTGGCATACACATGTGCATCTGCTATCTGGATAGTTTCTGCTTAGCACACCTCCTGGTTTACAATGGATTTTTAGCCGTGTTTTTTTTTTAATGCAATTAACACATATACATTTAATATCAAAACCACAATAACCTAACAATGATAATTATATTGGGAGTCCAATTTTACTTTCAAAGCAGAAATAAAATCCTGTGTTATCTACATTTGTTAAAAGCGACGTAAAACATCATACACACGATTTAATCATTTCTTAGTTTCACAACGCATAGGTGAATAGTTTTAAATGCATTGCTTTTAAATTCATTTTAAATCCCAAAATTTTGAAAGAGTTTATTGCAGCGGTGTTAAATGACAATTGAACCACTGATATCGGTAATTTATAAGACAAAAAATATTATATTTTCTTATAAAAAAAAAATGATCTGCCCAAAGCGGGAATCGAACTCTAGTTTCCCGCTTCACGGCCGACATGCAAACCGCTACGTTACGCGGCCACTTCTATTCGGAGGATTTGATATATAACATAATTATAAACCGATACACGAGTTAGCGAATTATTTAGTATTGAAGCGTTTTATCTTGATAATAACAAATGTCATTTAAATCATTTGTTTTATAACTGGGACTTGACTATCTTATTCCGTCTGCTGGGGTTGTTCAGGTTAATTTTGGTTGAGAATTTGATGTATTTACGCAGGAATCTAAAATGAAATACTCTAGTACTTTGATTCCTGATTAACGTTACCGCTGAAAATACATTTTAATCGAAAGGATTTTTGGAAATTCCGACGCCTAGGCTCACTTGCACATTTACCGTATATGTTATATTTTGTCAACTATTTATTTTATTATCATTCAAATAATTTGAATGTTTGAGTATATATGTTATCATTGGGACTCGATTATCTGAATTTGTTTTTGAGTCGGAATCGAAAAGTTGCCTTTACTCCATTCGATTTACAATATTTAGGAATTACCAATGAACTTTACGCGCGATCAAGTATGTTGAAAGCGTAGAAATACATTTTAATTATTAATCATGTAATTCATATATTTTAACATAAAAATTCTTTCGAGTTATTTCTTTTGGGTAAGTGATGTCGAATCAAATCAATTTTCGGCTTCATATGTCAACAAGTTACCACATTTTGATTTTTAGACAGGAACTATTGGCGGTACCAGATGACCAACATGGGTATTAGCTGGCAACAGTCATTTCATTTTTAACAACATATTCCACAATTGACATTATGTACGATATGCAACCACCAATACATCTATATGAAGTCGAGATGGTGTTCAGAAACGGAGAGCTGATGTAAAAAGACAGATGTGAAGTAATTCAATGCCGATATCGTAAAACGCCTGTCTAGATTCCAGTCTCAAAATGATGCGTCGTTTCGAAAATCACCTACTATAGCAATTGGCTCTAACGAGCCCCTTGCTAAAAACTGTTTCAACATTTTCCCTCATACACATAAAAGCCCATCATCGGACACCCGCTGTTGTTGACTGCGCTATGCTCCAACATTACCCGTGGAACCTTTCACTGTCGTTTCGCCGTTTTGACTGAACAGAATAGAAAACACAAAATCCAATCGAAATGACGCTCACATTTCCGAAATAGCTGCGGCCACGAATCGTAAATGTGCGTTCTGTGTATCGTCTTTTAACTTTAAACATATCTATATGTGTGCTTCCTAAACCAATAGAGGTCAAATACTCACACTGTTTTTAAAGTGAAGCTATAATAGTTTTATTAAGAGGAATCTAATTGGCTGGTTTGCGCAGTATAACATTGCACTGCATCCTATCGGGAACAATATTGACTATCTGTCAAACGGCGAAACGACAGTATATCCTAATTAGGACTTAATATCTCCTAATAAGGACTTAATATCTCCTAATTAGGAGATAGTATCTCCTAATTAGGAGATAATTTATCTCACAAATATTACAGACTGTGGCACTAGGACGCTTCCGTACTATGTCCCAAACTAAGAAAGATAAAAAATAACA
Organism: Serripes groenlandicus; assembly: GCA_031761405.1. NCBI lineage: Eukaryota > Metazoa > Mollusca > Bivalvia > Cardiida > Cardiidae > Serripes > Serripes groenlandicus. The sequence continues at coordinate 98,286,310 of JASEVX010000004.1, forward strand.
AAAAACATAATAAGACTTTTTAACATTTAAGTGACCTTTTAAAATATTTCAAAGTATTGTAGGAAAAGGGGATATATGTTTTTGATATGCAATTTCCCAATGTTCATGTTATGTTCGAACTCTCAAATGTATATTAGTCACGCAGCTATACGAGAAGTGTTTTATATTAGCTGTAACGGTCATGTTTTTATGACGCATTTATATTGTTATGGTACTTAAATACCAATTAAGGTTTCTCTTTAATCTCTATTGGCCACCTCAACTTCAAAATAAATATTGACAGAGAGAGAAGGGGAGAGTGGGAGAGTATCGCATTGTTATATGATCTTTTGAATTCCTGACTAAAGGGGCTACGCTTCATCTTATTTTCAAAAGATGCATTTTGTCTATACAGCATATATGCATAGAATGACGGCTCTCGTTAGAGTAACTATACGGGTATAAGTTAAGGTAAAACAAGTGTTGTCGAATAACAGCATATCTCGTCGGGTGGGAATTGGGTTGTACATCAAAACTTAATAATTGAAAATTGTTCAAAGGAACTGCGTAAGGCTAGTTTTGATTGGCTAAAACCCAACAATGTGACCTAAAACTATTGCGTTTATTTTCCGAAAATAGAAATTAATCACATATCAAGGAATTCCCTTCGTTAAAAGGATTTGAGAATCCTCTACGCAGCAATGATTTATGCTTTGCCCGTTTTACGCAAGTATGAATGCTATTTATGACGATTCACGGCCCAATAAATGATGTACTGAATGATATAGCATCAAGTGATTTCCCCATGTTTATAGTGATGTCATACGAAGTGACGTCTTACAATAACATACGAAATAACTGTAATGTGTGGGTCATGGAACCAGTAGGATGTGAACCGTTTCTTTGTCTCGTTGAAAGTTTCAGCTCACGTTTTTGTTCTCTAGATACACAGGCTTGAAGCAATCATTGTTAACAGTGTGTTTAGAATATTGGAAAATCTAACAACTAGTTGGACTGAGAGCTTCTTGAAAATGTCTCTTCGTTCATTCATTCGTGTAATTGATATACACACTTGATATAAGCGTTAACGCTATAATTTTTTCGATTAATAACTGTAAAGAATACTCTTCATACTTATATAACTAACATAATATGCAGTATCTATAGATTTACGAAGTTGATTGAATCGTGGAATTTTGTCTGCCCTTTCAACATACATTTGTCGGAACTCGAGAAATACGGCATTATATCACCAGTAAATGGTTCCGATCTAGTAAATCCAGAAAAGTATTTTCACGCGAATATCGACATTGTAATTTACAGCTGAAATTGTTAAACGAGAAAAAAAGGACTCAAAGACAAAACATCCTAATGAATCAGGACTGGAGTCAAAAACAAATAGTCCCATAATTTTCCAATCAAATTTATAATGGTTTATTGTATGGTCTTCAATCCTACGCCGCTGACACAATGCCATTCGGGCAATATTTGCTAAGTACTTTGGCAATTGCGTGTTAACTTTAACTCAACAAAACATACATTTAACCCTTAAATAACCACATTAGAAATTTGTTCAGGTTTTGTTGTAAAACCACCGTTTATTTCAATTTTAACAATACATATTTTTAACAAAACGTACATATATTGAAATAACAATGTAACTGAAAAACCGTTGCTGCACTGCCTGACCGTCATCGCCGCTGCTGAAGGCAGGGTGACAACAGAAGCTGCCTGACCGCCATCGCCGCTGCTGAAGGCAGGGTGACAACAGAAGCTGCCTGACAGTTTTGTAGTTGAATACACATGTAATTGTTATGATTGTAAATGTATAGAAATAGATAATTTCATATTATGGTCCCCTAGGATTAAGAATTATTAGCCCTTTACCACAACTTTTGAAAATGTTGTGGCCAAAGGAAAAAATGCTCATTATTATGTTTTCAACTCTGTGCTTCGCTTATATAAATGTTCATATATTTGCCTTAATATTTTTGTATGCTGCAACTTTTTTGCACATTGGAAAGGGTTAAACAAAAGAATGACAATAAGACGTGTCTCATAAAACATGTAACAGGTAGCGGAGGAGAGTATGAGATCAATGTATCAAGTGTCATTTTTAATTAACCCTTCTCTGTAAGGGCCCATAGAACTTAATCAATCCGTGTGTTTGTTGGTGTTTGATCATAGTCATATTACCGATTCATTTCGCGTGTGCAGACTCTCGGATATATGTAACAGTCTAAATCTAGATTAGACTGTATTTTAATACATGCTGATCTCCGACTTCATGCCAATCCATTTCCGGTTAAAACAATGTGGTGCAAAGAAAGATATTGATATTTTCACGTCATCAAAAACTCGAATCCATATTTCCACTTTCCCCTAGTCTCCAATAGACGTGTCGCTAAATACGAGGTTAGTTCGCTGGCGGATTAATTCGGCGTAAGTAATACTTTTATAACCTAGTTCGCTTGATTTCAATTCCAAGAACAAGGATAAGAATTAGGAATATATAAATAAAACATTTCGGAAAGTATGTTTTACATCTTAGTCGGATTAATATACCTTTTAAGTTCAAAAGATGATAATGCTATTATCAAAATGAATATGCCTTCAATCACTCATCTTGGAAAGAATTATTGCTAACGAAGTTTGTATAAATAACCACTAAACATTACCATTCGTTAACATTATTAATTTTATTTAAAAAAAAAAATGAATTGATAAATTAACGAAATATAAAATACTCAAAAACGTTTTACAGGACATTTTCTGACGATTTTTATCATCACTATATGTTTTATTGTTCTTTCTATTTCTTTTCTTATTTTATTTTATAATAAAAAATGTCGCTGTTTTCCATATGACTTTTAATTACTCCCTAGCAATAATTAGATTGGTTGAATGACTACAAATAACTTTGATAAAATCAGACAACTGATGCAATGCTGGTGTGTTTTCAGATGTACAAGTGTTTTTCTTATGTTCTTAAACATCTACAGAAAATTACAATTGAAAGTCAGGAAAAGCAATGTTTCATAAAACGAATGTTCACGAATCTGCAGCAGACGACTTTTAAAAACAATAAATGTGACATTGCTCATAATGAGCAATTTCCCCTTTTGCCACACTGATTTCTACTCTTTTCAATACCTTCTCTTTTGTTCATGGACTTTCCCCATTTTTTTTCACAGATGATTTCAAGATCGTCATCTGTATATCTGTTATATTACGGAAAAGGTTTAAGCTGGTTTAGTATCACCAATGACAAATAAAGGTAAACGATTCTACTAGTTATGTTACGCGTCTATAATACTTTCTGCCAGAAGCTGAGTCCTAGTTCTATGTGGTCTCGAGGTGAACGGTGAAGGCTGTCCCAGATTTGGGCATTGTCTTTCACGCAGATGGCTAATTTCTCATGAGCAAAGTCATACGAAAACAGACGCCAATGACCCTGTTTAAATTAAATATGTGTTCCCCGATTGTTAGTGTGAGAAGGATGGTTATAATGAAGCCAGTATAGGGTATGCTGGCGTGAATATGACCTGACCTGTGGCCCTATGATTTCGATTCGATTTACGGATTGGTTCAATACTATCAAACTACATACAAATATGCATTTTTTTTATGTAGTTCTATATATACTATATACTAACATATTATGTATAATCAAAAGTATCCACCGACTATTGTACTTTACTGTTGTATGTCTTTGCCCTGTTGTTATTATGTAACCTGGTTGGGAAATAAAGAATCTGTCTGTCTGTCTGTCTGTGAGCAGGAAGGACCTCTGTGTAGTCTGATAAGGGTTAACTATGTTCACCATTTAGTCTAGATGGATCCTGAAAATCCTTCGACGTCGGTTATAACCACAAAGTAACTAAACAGGTACGCGATTAGATCGTCTATGAAAATTATTTCAGAATCAATCCATCTATAAAAAATCCGAATGCCGGCTTCTGATTGACGCGCTCTAAAGGATTTAACCCTTTCCAACATACAACAAATCTGCAGCAGACGACTTTGAAAACATGGTGACAAAAACCTGAAAAATCTCCATAAAAGATAGCTTAATTGTTAAATAAAGTTGAAATCATTTTGGCCAAATGTTTTCAACGGTTGTCTGCTGCTACTGCGTCAAAATGCGTCTGTATGTGGGGAAGGGTTAAACTATTTTTGCTCGTTCTTGGGGAAAGAAATACAAGTTCACTTTTGTGAACAGTGTAACACAGATCAGCATGTGTTTACCTAAGCTTGTTATATACTAATCTTTCTACAAGCAAAATCCATCATAAGATTGCGCATAAGGAGAGAGTCATTGGAGTCACTTTTATGTAAATACCAACTCATGCCTTTTCCAACGGATAAGCTTATTTAAATCCATTTCAACAATTCTTAAATGAGAATGGAAAACCTGGACATTTAACGTTGTTCTATGGATAAAAGAAGAAACCATTGTTCGAAAGCGAAAAACGATGTAGTACTCATTATCGGCATTTATCGGTTTTTACAGAACCGTTGCCGTCCCTATGCATAGTGTCCGCTGTCGGGTTGGGTGACAGGCTCGATCCCCGGTCGGGTCATACTAAATACTGTTAATATGGAAGAAATGCCTTCCATACTTGGCGAAGAGAGCGGGGTGGCATTTCGACTGACGTATTGATTCCAGAATAAATAATACCGGAAATACTAGTAAAATACCCAAGAAACGCCGTGATTATAACTGAAATATTGTTGAAAACGATGTAAACACCATTCAAACAAATCTTTTATTTTTTGTGGCGCGCCGCTATCCACATGTGTAAGTTACCAGGAATACTGGTCCATGTATCCAAACAACATCGCGTCACTTGTAATGCTAACCTCACACTATTGAGAGCTAAGGAGCGCCATTACTACCATTTTTAAAGTCTGCAAAGCGTTTGAAAGAGAAAGGGTTATATAGCGGGTAAACCAATAAGTTCTATGTTTCGGTTAACAAGGTCCAGTTCACATGTACAATACCATGTTTGACCCTGTTAGTATTCTGTCCACTGAATGGTAAATAAGCTTAACTATCTTAGGTAATAGTAAACACATACACCTCTCGGGAATTCAATTGCTATATTGCTTTTCAACAAATGTGTACAATATAATTATTATAATGATTATTAATAGAAGAACAACAACCGTTTTTTGCACAAGATATAAATAATGGTTTGTTATCCAGCATTGTTCATAGAAACAAGCAACTATTTCGTTAACATAGGGAATTTTGGAACATAAAAAAAGGTAATTTAGACTTATATAGTTAAGTTTATGTGCTATTTGTTTCTATACTTTTAAATAATTTCTTTTTATTCTTAATACTTTGATATATCGTTATGATTTGTTTTAACCTTTTGCTTGATATAATGTCTTAAGGTCGTCTGATCTAAAAGCACATCAGTGAAACACATGGTGAAAAGTGTAGGTTTGGTACAGAGTTATAAACCTTGTGGGAATATAGACTCAATGAATACTTAACCCTTTCCCTCATATGATAATTCTGCAGCAGACGACTTTGAACATATTTTGTCAAAAAATAGAAAATCTCTATAATTGAATGGATAACCTATGACTTAAAGTGGAAAACATTGTCGCAAAAGGAGAAATTGCTCGTTTCGAGCAATTTCTTCTTTTGTCACTATGTTTACAAAAAGCCGTCTGCTGAGGAGGCGTCAAAAAGCGTCTATATGAGGGAAAGGGTTAAGGATTCGGTTTAAAAATCAAATTCTGAGGTGTAATTAACCCTTTCCAAAAGATATCAAATATATATTAAAACGTGAAGGCGACACCATAGGAAGCTTCTATGAATGAGAGTTCGGTTATCATACGACAAGAAAACTGCGTGACAAACACGGAAATTGCTTATTTTGAGAGATTTCACCTTTTGCCACAATGCTTTCACAAGTTGTCTAGTGCATGTGCGACTAAATGCGTCTGCATCTTAAAAAGGTTAAACATCTTCAGATTTGTAAGTAAGATGTTGACACAGAGATGAAACCAAAATGAATACGACATTGAAGCATGGCGGTAATAGCGAGATTTACGTTATAAACCTGTGACCAGATAATACCATCATGGTCGACATAATAGGATTATCATTCGTTATTCATGACAAACACTGTCACTGAATGTCTAGATATAGACGAGTTATGATACGTCTGTTGCATATGAGATATAAAAAGAAGCCGCTGAAAGGAGAACTTGCTCAAAGAACTATTCTTTCCCGCACAATGTTTTCAACATGTGTTACCAGGGCGGACCGTTTACCTACCAATGTTTTTCTAGCTCTTAACCCTTTCCCTCATATAGACGCTTTCTGACGCCTCTGCAGCAGACGGCTTTTTGAAAACATAATGACAAAAGAAGAAATTGCTCAAAACGAGCAATTTCTCCTTTTGCCACAATGTTTTCCACTTTTAGTCATAGGTTATCCATTTAATTATAGAGATTTTCTATTTTTTGACAAAATATGTTGAAAGTCGTCTGCTGCAGAATTGTCGTATGTGTGAAAGTGTTAAACACCACTTCTCCAATAAAGTGTCTTTCCGAGCAACTTCTTGTGGCTTTTTCACGTAGACTGTTAGCCCATTTGGTGGGAAACGAATAACGCTCGTCACATTATCTTGTGTTAAACGTCGAAATTAATGTTGGCCGAGCTAGGGTTTGAACTCATAACCCCTTGATTGACAGCACGTGTCGCCAGGGCTGTCGCCACCGACTTATGTTTTCAACGATGTTTCATAAACATACATCAAACTTACTTCCATGTTGATCCAATATTTCCCTTGTTTGTTTTCAAAGCAGTCGAATATGAAAATATTATGTGAAGTAAATGTTTTAAAATACTCTCATCTAATCATTTAACTCTCGTCCTGTGAAATGGCAGACGCATTTGACAAATATGAAGCCGACGACTGTTGAAAACATTTTCAGCTGTACTCCATGTTGAGAGATTTTACAAATTTGTGCAAAAGCTTTTTAGCCCAAACTCGTCTGCTGCAGTTGTGTTGCATGTGGGAAAGAGTGAATGCCAATTGGATTATACTTTGATCAGGTGTAACTTTAACATAGTGGAAGACATCGATCATGTTGAAACTAGGAATTATTATTGACTGACCTCAGTCCTTTTATTTTCTTTGTAGTCATATTTATTCGAACTAATGTATATCTACAATGGACAGCTGTCACACAATGAACGATAGTAGCCTATTATATTAAATATAACAATGTAGCAGCTTTTGTGTCGGCATTTTAAAAATGGTGCATTTCGAAAAATAATTCGGATGTTTTACACCGCTTTCAATCTTTTCCCATTATATCACGGCGTTTCCTGGTTAAGTTACCAGTAATATCCATTTCGAATAGTTTGCACAACATCACGTAGGTTGTTTCTATCGTTACTCATTTTTTCAAAATGTTTCAAAATAATGTCTGCTGCAGTAAATCTATTGTAAAGATTAATTCTTTCCCGCGTACATAACATCCGCAGCAAACGAATTTGAAAATATCTGGGAAAAAAACATCTCTATAGATGATAGTGTAGTTCTTGAATATAGGTGAAATCATAACGAGTAATTTTGTTGCTATAATAATTTCAAATGTCGTCTGCTGCATATGCAATAATTTGTTCTGTTTAAAATGCGTTTTACACCGTTTTCAACGTAATCTTAGACTTATCACGGCGACAGTTCATTTAATCATGTTCCCCGGGTAAACAAACCAACAATAGGCTAGGAAATGTGCACTGTCACAGGGAACTCCACTTCACCGGCATGAGTTGGGATCGAACCCGGGACGCCTGGTTTTTCCAAATCCCCACGCAAACCACACGGTCAATCCGGATTCCGTGACAACAATTTGAACACACGTTGAAGAAGCCGTACCCAACTTGATGGTACTTGTGATTACTGTATTAAAGATCTACACATGTACTTTATAACCCGTGCATTATTATCCAAATCTATGTTGTATATCAGAGGCTTCTTGTATATCAGCGACCAGTAGAGATACAGATCAGAATGCGTGTACAAATGCCCTTTAATTGGTATTCCCGAAGAGCCATTCAATTTCTCGTATCACATCAGATATGGTAGTTTTATATGCAAATTTTTTCCCCTAAATTGTTCGTTAATTATTCATTTATTACTTTCAGTTTGAGTTAACATCAAGACTGACGTCATGGCCATTTACAGAAATAAGCAAATTCGTCTGGCATTCTGGTAGGTGTAAAACGTATATGAGCTGTTCCACGAACCAACATTGTGGACTTATAACAAAATCGTGTTCATCAAAATACACTTAACCCTTTCCCTCATATAGACGCTTTCTGACGCCTCTGCAGCAGACGGCTTTTTGAAAACATAGTGACAAAAGAAGAAATTGCACAAAACGTGCAATTTCTCCTTTTGCCACAATGTTTTCCACTTTTTGTCATAGGTTATCCATTCAATTATGGAGATTTTCTATTTTTTGACAAAATACGTTCAAAGTCGTCTGCTGCAGAATTGTCGTATGAGGGAAAGGGTTAAGCCGCGTCTTGCGATTTGGTGTCTTATTATGCGTGCGTACAGTGATTACTCGGGTCAGTCTGTGTATTTACAGAGTTTGACCAGAGTCTTTCCCATCCACACACATGTTTTATATATATGAGCCGTTCCACGAGAATACAACATCGTGGACTTTGCGTAAAGTATCGACCCGGATCAGCATAAGCATGCCGCTTAGGTTAATCCGGGCAGACACGTTAAAGAGATGTTGCTGTTCAGAGGTTTCTCCTTTCCATCTAATGGTTTCCATTCGATCTCAAAACTAATCTTATATAGACCAAATTGTCCAACTATTATTCACCAAAACAAGGGAAGAGTTATCAGGATTTTCCTGTAGCCAAGTTGCGATATAGGAACTCCGTGTTTTGTTTGAATATCCATCGTGATCTCCGACCAACCGTCCGTATAAAACTTTCGAACAAAACAACCTTTTTCTTTTATATATACAATACCAATTCAGTTTTAGATCTTAACTCATTAAGAAAAGGAAACCAATTCGGTGTTATAAGTATTAAAAAAAAAGAACAGAAACAGTCACTTGCAATAACCAGTGTCCTTGCTTCCCAACTGCTATACGGTCGTTTGACGGGAACCTCACTCTTACGTAACGAAAGCTGGGTTTCCGCCATGTGTTCGCAAGCATTGCAGTTACGAAGCCAGGATACAGTTTAATGTTCTCAGGCAGTCGATCGATGTTGACGGCCTGTAGAATCTATATGGATCCAGGTTAACAAGAATTATTATAAATAGGCCATTTAAAACGGCAGAAGTCGTTGGCGTTGGAAAGCTTCAGGTGTATATAATTGATTTTCACCACTATAGAGAAAATAGACAAGAATGCTATTAAATAAATGTAGAATCACACTCCGGTGGGAAAATCTATATAATTATATGAGCCCGTCCGTGGGAAAAGGTACACGTTGGCTATTCTGACCTGTCCATCTGCTCCGTCTTATCACAATCTACTAAGTTGACTAAAACCTTTATAAAGCATTTGAAAAGAAATATGTGATCTTTATCAGACTGTTTGGAATCGGATCTGGGTCTACACTGTCCATAACAGTCAATATTTACCTTTTCCCATGGACGGGCTCATATTGTAAAAGCACCCTCCGGGAAAATCTATATAATAATGTTTCTATTACCTTTGTCATCGTTGCTTGTGCTTCTAGCTATGTTGCCATGGACATTGTGGTGGCGACCTCATATTGAGACGTAACGTTCTCGTAAAACAAAATGTAGTTCTTTCAGATTGGAATCAACCATTTCTCCAATAAAGATGATATTTGACGCTTTAGCAGCAGACAATGTTTGAAAATATTGTGGAATATCGAGAATATTATTAATTTTCAGAACAATATTTTAAATCAAGTATCTACCCTCAGATTCAAAGCAGACGACTCTAAATAGAATGGATTCGAACATGTGAAAATTCGAATATATCGTTTAACTCGTACTATTTCCTTAAAACGGATATGCTTCTTGAAAAACAGCGTACAGCAGTTCTGATTGCTAACACGAGCAACCAGAACTGCTGTTGCGCTGTTTTCTTCACATGCTTTCATCACTGGTTTGTATTTCATAATAACACATCTTGAGTATACATCAATTCTGAAGCTGACAGTGTATAATTAAATTAAGCATAACATGTCGATAATTGATCAGTGGGGGCAGCAGATGTTATTATGTTTTCCCCAAAGTTATACTGTAACGTCATTGCAGTCATTGCAGCAAGTTCACCAACCCATGTCCTGACTTTTCGACTCAACACATATAATAACAAGATTTTTATTTTATTTTGAAGCATGACTTAAAGGAAGCAGATACAGTCCGGTACATTGAAAGAAAACCTGTGCAAACAGACAAGATGTAAATTTTCGAACAAGAAGTCTAAATGTCCCTTTATTTAAAACAAGAAGGCCAATATGTGCCTATAAGCACACCTGGCTACCATAGCCTATATACAAAGGTTACCATGAGCAGAAAGGGTCCATATTATGCTACGATCTATGTGATATTTAGCATAGGAAGTTTAGTCGTGAAATGACAAGTTTAATCCTGAAACCATTTGGTTTACAGTTTGCTTAACAATCACTGCAACTATAATGTGTCACACAAGCGGAAGTTTAAATTGTTTTAAATCCTCTAACTAGATCAATTAGATAAAAGAAAGGTGCTTAAATATTAACCTATATTAAGGTTTATTGTCTCTAGTTATAAGTTTAGTATGACACAAGCTTTGGAAGAAGAGGAGGAAGTCTATTCTCCTTCCAGTTTAGCAGAAGTATGATAGCAAAAACGGGAGTATACAAACCAAAAATACGAAATAATTTTTAAAAAAAATAAAGATATTTATAATCAAGATTGACCATTATGAAGGTTCACATGTATAGTCAACATATAGCAAGAATTATTAAGTCTGTTTTAATTGTTTGTAATGTCACTTTAATCGTTCTGAACATGCCAGTAGAAAACTGAAAAATAAACAAAAGAAAATGGTCAAGTCAGTTCCCTAAGAGAAAAGAGCGAAAACGAGTTGGTACGAATCGTTCATCTCGAACGAAACATGTAAAACCGAGTACGAATCCAATGAATTTTAGAAATCGGATGAAATTGTGAAAACAGCGAAGTATTCATAGCGGACGGAAGCAGAGACAACTTAATTACTCTATGGGAACCGATGACACCTTGTCGTCTATTAAATAAGAATGACCAAAATCGCCAAGCGATGACATGCTGCATTTACAAATAATAGATCACGATACGGCCCTGCCCATTGCATAGTTGGGTTAACGTTGTTTTTACAGTTTCTAGAATTATACTGTAATATGTAGTAATTAAAATCAATCATCATTTACTTTTTAAAGATTACCCATTTATTTAAAAATCTCAATATTGTAAACAGGCAAAAACATCGCCAGAATCTTTTTTCCGAGCTTTGATGAATCGTTTCGTAAACCAAACTATATAAAAAAAAGACGTAGCCTAGGAAGTTGGGGGAAAGTTATTAGATACCCATTAAATGTGTCTAAAGTTTTGTAATAATGATAGAAGACAAACGTATTTTGTATCTTGCTGTTCTTAAATTATTTTATACAATTAATTTATTCATAAAGGTGTTTTTTTTCAAACATATAACAGAGTTTTTCTTAACAATAATAATGTTGGTTGCTCCATTTTCGATTACGTCACCCCATGGTACAAAATTAAAACCTATCCCATACTGACGCCTCGCTTCCACTCGGCGTCAATAATTAAATTAATGACTTATTGAAATATCCTCTATAAAATCCTACCAAAGGGGAATCTGCGACCAGTGCAGATCAAGCTCAATCTGTGTCTATGTGTAGTTTGACCTGACTCTCCACTGTTCGTCAAATTGTTACAAAAGAGTTTCGAAATCAGATCGTTATCACCACTTGTCACGAATATGCTAAGGTTACCTCGAGGCAAGATTCACATCTTGTTACTTTAGTGTTGACACTTTCACACACATATATGAGCCGTCCCGCAAGAAACCCAACATTATGGCCTCTGCGTATTGTATCGACCTAAATCCGGGTCGACACATTCCGTCTCAGGGGGATAGATGTATAGAGTAATGTTTTCTGAAACACAAAATCCACAGGAGGCGAAAAGTGTCTGTCCGGGTAAGTCTGCGCGGCAGGCTTATGCTGATATTTTACGCTTAGTCCACAATGTTGGTTTTCTCGCGGGACGGCTCATATATACGCTTTACTTAGGCATCTACAGCAGACGGCATTTGAAAACAGCGTGACAAAAGAAGAAATTGCTCATGATGAGCAATTCCTTCATTTGCCTCACTGTTTTCGACTCTGTGTTAACTTAACTTTTATTAATACATATTTTCAATAAAGAGCTGAAAACGTTGTGGCATTCTGAACACTTTCTCCTTTTGCAACATTGTTTTAAAAAGTCGTGGACTGGAGTTGCGGCAAAATGCGTCTGCAGGTGAAATATGGTTTAAAAAGAAGGTAAATAGTAACGCCAATGTTACAATACACTTCTAAACCAATAAGTGCATGAATCAGAATTACAGGAATCACAAACTGCTATTATACACAATACTCCTGAGGACTGAACCCTTTCCAATATACAACAAATCTGAAGCAGACAACATTGAAAGTAAACAGGCACAACTATGGAAAAATCTCTTTAAATAAAATGTAAATAATTAGATCGAGTTGCAATAATTGTGGCAAAATGAAAAATTGGTAAGAAAACGAGAACCCAGAAAGCGAGTGCCCAAAAAGCGTGTGTATGTGAGAAAGGGTAAAGGTACCAATACAGGTGTTTGTCTGGCTCCTGAGGTCTTAACATGCAACTGTGTTGTGAACTGAATCTTTACTGGTTGTTTAGCATAAACAGAGCATAATACCTTTTTCTCCATAATGGTTTCACATGGTGTTTGCCTTTTAATCGTTAACAATGGTTTATAAGGCAAAAGCTAACTATTGGTTGTTACTTATTTATAATTAATATATTTAACTATATTGTTTCCTTTTCTCCTCTTATAGGGTTGTCCTTGCATTGACGTCCGTTACAACAGTCATTTACATCAATGATAAAGTCATACAACAACGAGTGCAGTTAAGACTTGATAACCTAGAGCCTTCATCGTCTAATCTGTTCAAGAAGCACCTGATGAGCTTACCGGACAGCCCCATCAAACATCCGCCGAGGACCCACTTAGGATTTCTAAAAGTTCACAAAGCAGCCAGTACAACGACGCAAGCAATTTTCCTGAGATTTGGTTGGACAAGAAACATGACCTTTATTCTTCCCCCAGAATATAACGCATTCGGATACCCAAATATTATAAGTACAAACGAGTCTATTACTAAATATAATACAGTCCCACCTCCATCCGGAAAACACTTTGATATCTTATGCCATCACGTGGTATATGGCAAAGCATCATGGGATGAATTTTTACCACGGGACTCCGCAATTGTTGGGACAGTAAGACAACCGTATACATTCTTTAAATCATCTTTGAATTATTTCAATCCTCTTTATATTGATCGAATCAATGGTGAGGACAAAGTTGGAGAATTTCTTGCTAACAGTCACATCTACGAACAAAATATAAGACGCTCATTCCTGAACAATAGACAAGCATTCGAATATGGCGTCGAGCCGGATATCATAGAATCACGTGACTTCCAGAGATTTGACAGGTATTTGAACGACGTTCTCGACAAGGTATTTGATGTCGTCATCGTCGCTGAAAAGTTCGACGAATCTCTAGTTCTCATGAAACGCAAGCTTAATTGGTCCTTATATGACATTATGTACGCCGTCAAAAACGTGAGAAACGTCAAAAAGGCTAGTAAATGGCTTCACAAACCCGAACACGAACCCCTCCATCTTAATTATTCCAGGTTTGATTATTTATTGTACGACTTCTTTTCAAAGAAATTGGATCAAGATATCGCCGACGAGGGGGCTTCATTTGACGAAGAGTTGAAGTACTTTAAAGATACTCGAGCGTACGTTGAGAACTTTTGTCATGAAGTGCCTAAGCAAGTGAACGGTGTAGTGATATCCGCTAGTCAATGGAATGAAATGTTCGATGTTACGAGAGAGGATTGTCAATTGATGCATATGGGAGAAATCGAATTTACGCAGAATATACGAAAATCCCAGTATGGGATAGCCACGTGGACCTTCGGAAAGAAAGCCAAACCAGTTCAACCAGCTAAACAAAATATAGAATACATAAAAGGGGTTATAAAGCAACGCAAGCAATAGTGAATGCTAAATGACATTTATGATTGTTTATGTGTCATCCTTGTGAAGCAGTGGTTAACAGAAAGATACTCTAGATTATTCAATCCCAGGTGAATGCGGTGACGATTTAAGACCGTTGTAAGGATCGAGCTGGACCACTGTGCACGTGCTAACAGCCTTAAAGTCTAGTCTTGAGTAACCTGCCCCTACCATTACATTATTGGGTCAGGCATACACCAATAATGGTAGTCTGGAGTTACCTTACCAATTTAGTCGCCATTCTTGATTCAATTTAGAATCCTAACATACTTAAGTCGTACAAGGAGAAACGTGATAATTATAGTGATGTCGCGATAACTCGAAGTCAGACATATCCAACAATCTGTCTTCTCCGGTTTCACTCAATAACTTTTATCGATATTTCACCTAATCCATCGCCGGAGTTTCTTATCTTTCGGCAGTTTACGAAGATCACCGACGCAATTCGTAGGGGTCATAAATCATAAATCATCAGGGTAATTCAAACGGATTTAGCAGTTTTAATCTTGGTAGGTTAACGGTTTTATTATAGGGATATGCTATATTTAAAAAAGCATAGAAAATTTGTGTTTTACGTTTTAATATAAAATCAAGTTTAAAATTGATTTTTCATAAAAAAATAACCATTCATTTTAATTTAAAAAAAAGCCGAAGCATGAATTTATAATAAAGTGTTTAATTAAAAAGTATAATCCGAGCAGTTTTACTTATTATTTACTGGTCATTAAAAAACAAAGAGATTCACTTAGGGCTGACTTCAACCACCAATATAAAACTGAAAGTCGCTATATATATATATACAAAAAAAAAAAATCAAAAATGATAATGTAAGATTTTTAACTTCTCAGCTTAATATGCAAATTTTAGCTATTTTGTATACGAAGATCAGAACCCATACTTCATAAGTTCAAATTATATTTGGATTTGCTTTGAAAATAAAATCAATCCAACCTGTATCAAAATAAACAATACAGAAAATCCATTATTTAGAAATGATATTAATTATTTTCATGAAGCTGATAACAATAATAATAAATATTATGTCGTAACTTTTAATTTAACACAAGTACATCTATATTAAGTCACGCTGATAATAACAAATGGCAGAATATGTCAATCCTGGTTTTTATAACCCAATTAACTTATAAAACGCCCGAGGCAGTGTCTATTAGAACATTACAGATTAACCTGAATACACACATTTGACACTTATAATAATACATTAAAATTGAGATGATGTTTTGAAAAACAGCATCAAAATTACAAAAACGGTATCCATTGAGAGTTGTCATAAACAGTATTAAAAAACAAAAGGGTTATCTTAATAACACAAATTGTGTTTCCTTAATTCTTTTCACATTTTATATAAAAATTACAAGAAGCTGGCATATTTTTATTGCAAAAAGGTAGCAATTAAAATGTTTTTATTTGTATATTATGAAAACAGTTTTTATAATATCAGGAATAGTGTATATCGCATTTCCGTTTGCACAGAAATATTGTCAACATACATTAACACTTTGTGAACAATAAAGTGTATTAATCTAAGATGATTTTTAGTAAAGTTAATAACATTTGTGTAGATTACATGATTTTTTTTTGATTTTTTTTTATTACGCATCAAATGTATGTATTTAACAGTTTTTGGTCAGTATTATTTCCATAACCAACATCGGATAATCAATCCTAGTGAGATTGACAACGTATCATGTATACTTTTTTTTCGCTTATACTCAAATTGAATTATTATTCCTATTCTTTTAACCCATTTAAATATGACAAATACATAATTGGCCTTAATTTACAGATAATATTTATGTCAACGGCGGGCTATTATTTAATAATATTCCTATTGTTATTGCGCGAGGATAAAGAATATTTGATTTAAATTTAACTCTTAATTCAATTCTTAATTATCCAGATATTTAAAACCTGCCCTGAAGGAGTAAGATTTTATTGCCCTGCAATAAAACATCGAAGTCATAAAACCAGTAGCGGTGAAATCCGATTAACTTCGTAAGTTTCCGCTACTGTTTGACGGACTCCACCGAACACAAAAAATACTTACATGTTGTTTGACAAAAGCATTAATTCCCCCGCCTAAATTTTTCTTAATTTCATAAAAATTGATATCCTTCTTTAAACAAATGAATATACTTTACGAATGTGAATGCGAACTTATAAAAAGTTTAAAGGAAAACAAGTTATAACTAATTAACCAACGAAATTTGATTGCAATTTCTGTGTAATTATCAAAAATCATATGTAATTCAATAGGAATATAGGGTCACCTAATGTTTATATAAATTCCCCCACCTAAATTTTATTTCTAATTAAAACAAATTACATATTTGAAATCGAGAGATTTTGTTCTTCCCAAATATGAATGCGAACTTAAAATATAATAAACATTAAGAAAGTTATGCCCACATTTGTTACACTGCCCTTCTTATTTCTATATAGCCGATTATCGATTTTTGATTGATCGGTAGAAGACAAATTGTTGCATATGTGAAACCCAGAACTTACCTCGAGTTGTGTACGTGTTCGAGTGATCGATGAATGTATACTCAATTCATTTATTTATTGTTTATTATGAAGTACCTCGATATTTCATCGTTTATTTCGAAACAGAAGACAGTGGTACAATAATATCAGTAACACAGGACTGCTGCTTCATTGTTTACAAAGAACAGGTCCGTTGTCGGAAATATATGGAGGTTTAATCCAACATACATGCGCTTTTTTAGGCCTCTGCAGCAGACCACGTTTGAAAATTGTGTGGCAAAAGGAGAAAATGCTCTTATTGAGGAAGTTCTCCTTTTGCTACAAAATCACAATAACGTGTATGTGTTACAGAACAAGAGGGCTACACAACTAGCTTTCTTTTAAATCATTCACACCTGCATACTCCTGTTGATTCATTTGCAGCGGAAGACTTTGAAGACAATGTGGAATAATGAGGAATTTATCAACTTTTCCATTTCATACAATATCTTTGATTCTTTTCGATTCATCGAGATTTTCTACAATTTTGCTTAGATATTTCCAAAGTCGTCTGCTGCGGATTTATTGCATGGCGGTAAAAGGAGTACAGGAAAATTACGTTTGTGTGAGTATTTTATCTAGATGAAAGACAAAGACTCGAATGCGGCTGCGTATGTACATTCTCGCCGAGAAAACCAACATTATAGACTCTGCGTAATGTATCGATCCAGATGTATCCGCACAGCCTAATCCGGGCAATCACAATCCGTCTCAGTGTGATAGAGGTATAGAGTAATGATTCCTGAAACAGAAAATCCACAGAAGGCGAAAAGTATCTGTCCGGGTTAGCCTGCGCGCCATGCTTAGGCTGATCCGGGTCGATACTTAACGCATAGTCCACAATGTTGGTTTTCTCGTGGAACGGCCCATATATAATATGTATGTGGACGGTGAAGACTCTGGTCGAACTCTACAAATACATAGACTGACCTAAGTCATCACTGTTTCAAAGTTTCAAGTGTCAAAGTTTATTGTATTGTTAGGCCACCGACACATATACATACAACCTACATACATGTATTTACATTTGTGGCTTATCACAATGATATATATTATTTAAGGCTGTATTTCTTATCCTAAAGGAAAAGTGAATAAACATAAACAAATTTCTTAGAGTTTTTGCCATCAGCATATGAAATTTGCTCATATTTGGATAAAGATAAAACTTGTTTGAACACGCTTTGTTATGAGTGCAGGTCATAAAATATTGATATTATAAATTGTTTAAGATAAAATTTTACAAAACCTTATAATTTACAATGTTGACCCAATAGAAGTCAAGTACTTTGTTCCTTGCCTGCACATTTTAGGGTTTTAGTACGGTACATTTGTACTTTTCATACCCGTGAAACGAACTGTTTGATACATTTTTGCAACTACTAACTATGTCGACTCATTGCACACAAATGCAACCATACACAACTACTAACCATGTCGACTCAGTGCACACATACGCAACCACACACAACTACTAACTATGTCGACTCAATTGCATACGTACGCAACCACACACAATTACTAACTATATAGACTCATTGCACACATACGCAACCACACACAACTACTAACCATGTAGACTCATTGCATACATACGCAACCACACACAACTAGTAAACATGTAGACTCATTGCACACATACGTGACCACACACAACTACTAACCATGTAGACTCATTGCATACATACGCAACCACACACAACTAGTAAACATGTAGACTCAATTTGCATACATACGAAACCACACACAACTACTAACCATGTAGACTCATTGCACACATACGTGACCACACACAACTACTAACTATGTCGACTCAATTTGCATACATACGAAACCACACACAACTACTAACCATGTAGACTCATTGCACACATACGCAACCACACACAACTACTAACCGTGTAGACTCAATTTGCATACATACGAAACCACACACAACTACTAACCATGTAGACTCATTGCACACATACGTGACCACACACAACTACTAACCATGTAGACTCAATTGCGTACATACGCAACCACACACAACTACTAACCATGTAGACTCATTGCATACATACGCAACCACACACAACTACTAACTATGTAGACTCATTGCACACATACGCAACCACACACAGCTACTAACCATGAAGACTCAATTTGCATACATACGAAACCACACACAACTACTAACCATGTAGACTCATTGCACACATACGTGACCACACACAACTACTAACTATGTCGACTCAATTTGCATACATACGAAACCACACACAACTACTAACCATGTAGACTCATTGCACACATACGCAACCACACACAACTACTAACCGTGTAGACTCAATTTGCATACATACGAAACCACACAC
Source organism: Serripes groenlandicus (assembly GCA_031761405.1). Taxonomy (NCBI): domain Eukaryota; kingdom Metazoa; phylum Mollusca; class Bivalvia; order Cardiida; family Cardiidae; genus Serripes; species Serripes groenlandicus. The sequence goes on from JASEVX010000004.1 coordinate 98,305,556, forward strand.
AACTACTAACCATGTAGACTCATTGCACACATACGTGACCACACACAACTACTAACCATGTAGACTCAATTGCGTACATACGCAACCACACACAACTACTAACCATGTAGACTCAATTTGCATACATACGAAACCACACACAACTACTAACCATGTAGACTCATTGCACACATACGTGACCACACACAACTACTAACTATGTCGACTCAATTTGCATACATACGAAACCACACACAACTACTAACCATGTAGACTCATTGCACACATACGCAACCACACACAACTACTAACCATGTAGACTCAATTGCGTACATACGTGACCACACACAACTACTAACCATGTAGACTCAATTGCGTACATACGAAACCACACACAACTACTAACCATGTAGACTCATTGCACACATACGTGACCACACACAACTACTAACCATGTAGACTCAATTGCGTACATACGCAACCACACACAACTACTAACCATGTAGACTCATTGCACACATACGTGACCACACACAACTACTAACCATGTAAACTCAATTGCGTACATACGTGACCACACACAACTACTAACTATGTCGACTCAATTGCACACATACGTGACCACACACAACTACTAACTATGTCGACTCAATTTGCATACATACGAAACCACACACAACTACTAACCATGTAGACTCAATTGCGTACATACGTGACCACACACAACTACTAACCATGTAGACTCAATTGCGTACATACGAAACCACACACAACTACTAACTATGTCGACTCAATTTGCATACATACGAAACCACACACAACTACTAACCATGTAGACTCAATTGCGTACATACGTGACCACACACAACTACTAACCATGTAGACTCAATTGCGTACATACGAAACCACACACAACTACTAACCATGTAGACTCATTGCACACATACGCAACCACACACAACTACTAACCATGTAGACTCAATTGCGTACATACGTGACCACACACAACTACTAACCATGTAGACTCATTGCACACATACGTGACCACACACAACTACTAACCATGTAGACTCAATTGCGTACATACGTTACCACACACAACTACTAACCATGTAGACTCAATTGCGTACATACGAAACCACACACAACTACTAACCATGTAGACTCATTGCACACATACGTGACCACACACAACTAGTAAACATGTAGACTCAGTGCACACATACGTGACCACACACAACTACTAACCATGTAGACTCATTGCACACATACGTGACCACACACAACTACTAACCATGTAGACTCAATTGCGTACATACGCAACCACACACAACTACTAACCATGTAGACTCATTGCACACATACGTGACCACACACAACTACTAACCATGTAGATTCAATTGCGTACATACGCAACCACACACAACTACTAACCATGTAGACTCATTGCACACATACGTGACCACACACAACTACTAACCATGTAGACTCAATTGCATACATACGCAACCACACACAACTACTAACCATGTAGACTCATTGCACACATACGAAACCACACACAACTACTAACCATGTAGACTCAATTGCGTACATACGCAACCACACACAACTACTAACCATGTAGACTCATTGCACACATACGTGACCACACACAACTACTAACTATGTCGACTCAATTTGCATACATACGAAACCACACACAACTACTAACCATGTAGACTCATTGCACACATACGCAACCACACACAACTACTAACCATGTAGACTCAATTGCGTACATACGCAACCACACACAACTACTCACCATGTAGACTCAATTGCGTACATACGTGACCACGCACAACTACTAACCATGTAGACTCATTGCATACATACGCAACCAAGCCGCCACTGTCTGGATACATTATGACCGTTTCCCACATATAACAAATGTGCAGGAGACGATATTGAAAACATCTACTATTACACATAAACAGTTTCTAAAAAAATTACAGTAACATTTTGTAATAGTGTTGAAGACATTTTGGCACAAGAAGAAGTTGTTCATTATGTCAAAATAGCCTTTAGCCAATATATTTTCAAATGTCATCTGCTACAGAAAACATCTTTGTATGGGAAAAGGTTAAACAGTCCTGGATAGCTATTCTGACTTTACTCTTTGATGGTCTGTAACCTTTGTTTGCCACAATGTGTTTAACCCTATTCAATAATTATGCTTTCATATGAAGAGATGTTTCATAATTTTACCGAGATGTTATCAAAGTTGTCTGTGTCATATGTGTTAAATGTGGGAATATATTAAAGCAAAGTGGATATTTAATATTCATGACCAGAGGTAGACATAAAACAATACTAAAGAAACTAGAATGCCTTGTGTGATTGTCGGTTATTATTCATATGTCGTTTTCACACACAACAATTGAATATTTATGGTATTCTTTCTATGAATGTTGACATTAAGAAGAATGATCCTTGTCATTTAAAAACAAGTCTGATATAATTTTTAACAAACGTGTTTTCTACACGTCTGATATAACTATGACGAACAGTAGATTCATTAACAAACAAATGTACAACATGTATTATATAATTACATGTATAATGTAAAACAAACTTGTCTGCAACAAGTCTGATACAATTTCATAATTGCGAATTGCAGATGTATTAACAAAAGTGTTTACAACAAGTCTGATATAACTATATTTAGCGAAGAATAGATTTATTAACAAAAGTGTTTACAACAAGTCTGATATAACTATAAAGCGAAGAATAGATTTATTAACAGACGTGTCTATCTGTCCGGTAACCAAAAGCTCCATGTGTTAATATTAGCCAATCTCGAGGTTCCCTGCTTCAGTGTGCGAATAGTATGTCCTGTGCGAGTGTAAGAACTCTCAACACTTTCCCACATACATTGTACAGTCAGTTCTCCGGACTCGAACATTGGAAAACTCGAACTCGTCTCTCAGTCCCGACATAAACCATATTATAATTCGATTAGAGAACTAAGGCATACATTTCTTTAATCATTCTTTTGTTATTGGCCTTCTATGCAAACAATTAATACATTAGTGTCATCAAATTCAATAACATGAATTAACAGGTTAGCTAGATTGATCTATCTGCCTTATAAGGCAAAATACACTGTATTATAGACATACATTTAACCTATGATATAAAATATGTTTATGTGTTCTTCTGGTCAATAATTCATATCAATACCACGTTGTATAAGTTTGTATAAATATCGTTAATGTTTAATGTTAAAGGAGAACTGAGCAATCTCACCTTTTGCGGCAATTTTTTCAACGATTTTCAATGATTATATTTTATAGAATGTTTCCATATTTTCGACTTAATGTTTTCCAAGCTATATATGAAGCAAATTCGTTTATGTGAGGTGTAAAATGGTTAATATATGCTACTTGAAAATCGAGTAGTACATTTTTCTTTAATACAATGATATCACCCATATTAAAAACAAGGGAGTTAACTCTTAACTCAAACGATCAAATGGGAAGTCAAAATAAGTTAACTCCCTTTGTTATAATCGTCTCTTTTAAACTATAAGTATGTTATTTATGATATTGTTATACAATTAAATTATTTATTTTCAGCATTATTATCTTAAACAACTGCAACTGTGACTTAATCTCAAACTTACAAAAATAAACCATTTGAAGGCTATTTATGACTTCTCTGACGTATGTTACTTCAGTACATGAACCGTTCCACGAGAAAACCAACAGTATTGACTATGCGTAATGTATCGACCCAGATCAGCCTGCGCAGTTCGCGCAGGCTAATCCGGACCGACACATTCCGTCCCAGGGGGATAGAGGTAAAGAGTAATAATTCCTGAATTCACAGGAGGCGAAAAGTGTCTGTTCGGGTTAGCCTGCGCGGCATGCTTAAGCTGATCCGGGTCTATACTTTACGCAGAGTCCATACTGTTCATTTCTCATGGAAAGGCTCACATGTAGATATTTTGGAGTATATCTGTTTAATTACATTCTATCTTGTTCAACCAAATTCTTAGATATATTTCTACAAATATGTTCATATATCGTCTGCTGCAAGACGTCATAAATCGTCATTAGCAGGGGAATATGTACGACTGTAAACTTTCATAAAAGGACGACACGTGTCGATGTGGGAAGCCTTTGTTTGCTTGTTTATATGGTGTTTAACGCTGCTTTCAACACTTTTTCAGTTATATTACGACGTTTCCTGGGTAAGTTACCAGCACTACTGGTCCATTAATCCTGACACCGGCGACTCAGTCGTTATGCTAACATGAGCTCAAAAGAGGGAAAGATGTTACTACAATTGTAACCCTTTCCCTCATATAGACGCTTTCTGACGCCTGTGCAGCAGACGGGTTTTTGAAAACATAGTGACAAAAGAAGAAATTGCACAAAACGTGCAATTTCTCCTTTTGCCACAATGTTTTCCACTTTTTGTCATAGGTTATCCATTTAATTATGGAGATTTTCTATTTTTTGACAAAATACGTTCAAAGTCGTCTGCTGCAGAATTGCAGTATGAGGGAAAGGGTTAAAAGACTTTAGTATGTCCAGGCACGGGATTGAACCCGTGACCTCTTGCACCCGCGGAAGACACTCTACTGTTTCACCTTCGATATGGGAAGACATTGAGTCGCCTGGCACGAATGTGCTGTAAGCGACTAGAAGAGTTACAAGTAAACCAAACTTCGGGCCAATGTCGCGTCATGTCATACGAAAACCGACCCAATGTACTTTATGACAAATATTGCCAAAAGGTTTCCAACTCTTTTCAGTAAGTATTGTTAAGAATAGGAAATCAGCTAAACGGTTTAAACATACTGAATTGGCCAACGTGTCGTAGCGACTAAAACCTTTCCAACGTACACACACATCTGCAGCAGATGACTTTGAAGAAATATAGGCTTAAGTATGGAAAATATATATTAACTCTTTCAGCGCCGAATTGTTTAACGTAGACTCTTCCAAGTACAAAAGCGGGCGTCTCCATTTCTCATATAATAAGAGTCTTGGCATATTTTGATAACTTAAAGGCAAACAATGCTGATTTCAGGTGAGACAGCTCGTTACGAGCTGGCTCACCTGAATCAGCATTGTTTGCAAAAATGTCAATATTGCCTTTGGCGCTGAAAGAGTTAAAGTATAATTAGTTGATAGGGTTGGTCAACATTGTGACAAAAGGAGAAATTGTTCATAATGAGCAATTTCCCCTTTTGCCACAATGTTTTCAAATGTCGTAAAATGCAAATGCGGTCGCAAGTCGTAAAGGGCTCATAACAGTGAATCGGCAGTTCCAAAAGCGTTCACGCTATTCAAATGTATGTCTGGACACATTTGAAGTTCCTTGATAAAAGCCATTTTACATTGATACCTCCATGACATTGAATTTTGAAAACATTGCGGAAAAAGAAGAAAATGCTCAACATGAGTATTTTCTACTTTAGCCACATTATTTAACTATGTATTAAACATAATCTTTTCTTCAAGCTTTCTATATTTGACGTACGGTACGTTTAAACTCCGATATGTCCAAAAAACTCTACAAATAGCATTCAAGGGCAAAGGTTTAAACACCTGAAATCTAACACTGCTTCAAACGAAATCATAATTGAGTTGAATACGATGAGCAATATCTCAATTTGCCACAATGTTTGCAAAGGTCGTCTGCTACAATTGTGGCAAAATGAGTGCATGTCTGCAGCAGACGACTTTTGAAAATATTGTGACACTTGGAGAAAGTGCTCATAATGAAAAAGTTCTCCTTTTGCTACAATGTTATCAGCTGTATTGAATTATTATACGGTTAATACTAGAGATTTTCCATATTCTTGTCGAGATGCTTTCAAAATCGTCTGCTGCAGATTTGTTGTATTTGAGAAAGGGTTACTAGTACTACAATGTCAATTTAGAGCCTCGTAAACATGATGTCGTCTGACACGCTGTAGTGGACAGGTACTGTTAAATATACCACGTCATAGGAACGCCAACCTGTGGTAGGGGTAGGATGACATTAATCATGTGACCAACTGATATCAAAGTCACGTGGGTTTTTTGTCTTGTGACGTGACTCAAAGAAAAGAAAGAAATCGATTTCTGAAATATAACTCCCCTTTGAAACGTTGTCAATATTATAAAATAGGATAATGCAAATGATCCTTCGCTCTCATGTTGATAATAAAAGAAACAGCTAACTTAACTTCGACAACCTAAGTTTATTTGAGATAATTAATCAAAGAGATGAGAGTAACTATATATATAATGAAACAGTAAGAAATTACTAGGCAAATATGTCTATACTTATACGCAACAATATTGTCAAACACCATATATACATTATAGAAACTCCATTTACACCATGTGGAAAAGCAGCCAGTTGCTTGGGAAGATTGTTGTGTGGAGTACTGGTGTGAGAAAACCAGGAAATGCATGAGTATGTGAACTGGCCGCCGTGATATAACTGTGAAATAGTTAAAAACGGCGTTAAGCCCCAATCAACCAATCAATCAATCAATCATTTACACCAACTTACTCTCCTATATATTAACTCATAGTACACTTTAAACTTTAATAATGATTACCATATAAAGGAAAGAGTGAACATCTAAGAAGAAGAAATATAGATATAATAGTACAATTGAGGAATAAAACTATCGTCGAAAAAAATACACTGCTCACCATAAAACAGTGTTCTCATTTTTTTTAACTATTTCGTATATCGGCCAAAGAGTTGAGGTAAACGGATATGTATAACGATAAGGGCCAAGTCGGGAAAATATAATGAAGGGGAAAATAAATCATAGAGGTTTGTGTAAATGATCGAAATTCGATCGTACCATCAATAAATTACATCGCAGCAGTGAAGTTATATATTAAGTAAAAATCCCTTTTCTTTCTTAAGTATTTGTTTTGTAAAAGTTAACATTCTTCTCTTGCGAATAATCAGCAGACGGGATTTGAAAACACCGGAATGATGACAGACCAGGGTTGTAGTATGATATACATGCCAGAGTTAGTTACTAGGTTATAGTTATATAAAATGTTTGTAACTGGTGGATTCGTAACTGTCCGGCTAACAACCTACACTACTCTGAACAATGTTTTATTTATTCAGTATCGGATGTGTATGAATAGTGAAGATTCAGATTAGACTACTACACAGGCTGATTTATACGGATTACGAAATCAATATAGTTTGATTTAGGGCTATATAGCCCGGTTTTTATATTGATACCCCACAACGCTAATAGGAAATAAATTAACAAATCGTAAAATATAACGGCTCTACGAATCTCTGAATTTAGATGTCTCTGGTAAAATCAATTTTCTATGATGCATGCTTTCGCATTTAGGAAGAGAAACAGTTTTAAATTGAAATGTATAATTATACTCATTTGAATAAAGGTTTTAAATAATCATTTGAATATAGATTAAAGCAATTTTCTATTACATAATTAGTCGAAGTTAGGACGATCAAAACAGAAAAACAAATTTAAAAAAGGTCCGACTATATTAACCCCCTCTATGATGTAGTGGTTAGACCGTCCACATCCGGAACGTGAGACAAGGGTTCGATCCCATGTCGGGTCAAATCAACACTGTTAGTAATGCTATCCCTCAAGCCGTAATGGCAATTTACCTAAGGAACGAGGTTATGTGACTAAAATACTGTTTAAAGTGGCGTTAACCCCTAAAGCAAACAGCTAAACTATTGCTTACCATTAAGTCTGTACTCAAATAGGTTAATTAGCCAAAATAGCATTTCCTGTAGCCAGAGTTTGTATTGCCGGTCAGAGAGTGGTCAATCTATTGTAATTGTGTTCGTGTAGTTTGTATGGCCGGTCAGAGAGTGGTCAATATTTTGTAATTGGTTACGTATAGTTTGTATTGCCGGTCAAAGAGTGGTCAATCTATTGTAGTTGTGTACGTGTAGTTTGTTTGGCCGGAAAGAGAGTGGTCAATATTTTGTAATTGTTAACGTGTAGTTTGTATGGCCGGTCAGAGAGTGGTCAATCTATTGTAATTGATTTAGTGTAGTTTGTATGGCCGGACATAGAGTGGTCAATCTATAATAATTGTTTTCGTGTAGTTTGTATGGCCGGACATAGAGTGGTCAATCTATTGTAATTGTTTTCGTTTAGTTTGTATTGCCGGTCAGAGAGTGGTCAATCTATTGTAATTGTTTACGTCTATTTGGTATGGCCAACCAGAATGAGGATCATTTATTGTTTTATTTTACGAGCATTTCGTATAGCCGACCAGAATGTGGACCATCTATTGTAATTGTTTACGTGTATTTTTTTTTGTGGCCGACCATTTTGTGGACCAGCTATTTTAATCGTTTACGTGTATTTCGTTTAGCCAATCATAATGTGGACTATCTATTGTTTACGTGTATTGTGTATGGCCGGTCAAAGAGTGGACCATCTATTGTTATTGTTTATGTCTATTGTGTATGCCGGACCAGAATGTGGATCATTTATTGTTATTGTTAACGAGTTCTTCGTATAGCCGACCAAAATAAGGACCATCTATTGTAATTGTTAACTTGTATTTCGTATGACTGACTAGAGTTCTAGTTCTGCAGTGCATTCGCTATCGTAGATGTAACTTTTCAAAAACTCTCTGCTACAGAATTATTCTGGTGCCTTTTCTTTATCAG
>JASEVX010000004.1:98314422-98334422 GCA_031761405.1 Serripes groenlandicus
CGCACTAAGACCTCTTCTCATGTATTTAAGAAAACCAAATAGCCGTGGTAATTGACGTGACAGTGCTTTTTAAAAGTTCTGCGCAGTTTCGCTTTCGATGAATTGAAATGGGAAAAGAAAAAGAATAGAATAAAAGTTAAACCAAATATAACTCACTCTCAGCTTCAATGAGCCATGCACCTCCAATGAAAAACAAAAGTATATAGTTGACCGACATTGTTTTTACATATTACATATCACTCTATGAAACAACCGTTACTAGTGTGTATGTTAAGTCAAAGCAATTAAACTTCCCCTATTCAACGAGTTGGAATAATACAAGGTAGACGTGGCCTTTAGAAAAAAATATATAAAGCGGTATATTTATATCCCGATATAAGACGCTTTTGATTTGTAGATATATATATTTTGTATACATGCATTTAAACATTCGTAAACTTCCCAGTCTAACGAAGTAGAGTCGGTAAAGCTCGGTAATTGTCGTTTATTATTAACGAAACTACTAGCACGTGTGTCAATTTCGTTTTGAATGGGTTATTTCAGTTTTATCCGGCACGGGCGTTTCTTTGTAAAATTATGAAAAAGTAACTATCCAAGCCGAATCTAGGCTCGGCGATTTTGACTTTCCAAATGAGACAAATTCCCCTGCCATCAAACATATTTAATATTAAGTACTTACACGAGAAGAGAACCAGATTTCAATATAAACTTGTGTCTGAATGATGGTACGATAATGCCATGAACTGGTAAATGTAACTAGCTGCCCTGGTATGACTGAAATAGTGTTGAAAATACAATTAACTACACTGGCTTCCTAACACAGGTGTGTTAACGCCCTGCAGTATAATCAAGCCATTTGAAGCACATTGGGAAACTGTGAACGTGTTAAACAAGGCTTTCAATCCGAGATTAAAAGTATACTTTCATTTTCCCTTATGTATTTAAAGCAGATAACCCTTTTAAGCCTTTATCACATATAGACGCTTTCTGACATCTCTGAAGTAGACGATTTATAAAAACATTCTGACAAAAGGAGAAATTGCGGCTCAAAACGATAAATTTCTCCTTTTTCCATAATGTTTTCAACCTTTTTCAGTGATTATACCTACATTTTTAGTGATTTTCTGTGTTCTTGCCTAGATAATTTCAAAGTCTTCTGCTGCAGATTTGTTGTACTCGTATGTGGGAAAGGGTTAAATGTACCAAAGGGAAATAGTACAGGTACGAACTGGAAGCACAGGTACCTCCAAAGTTGTGTTTGACATCAAGTTCGACAACTTACAACTGACAAATTATGTTAATACTTACCAACATACAACAAATCAGCAGCAGACGACTTTGAAAACATGTAGGCAAATATACGGAAAATCTAGATACATGAAAGTATTAAAAGTGATTAGCGTTGAAAACATTGTGATAAAGGGAGAAGTTGCTAAATGATGAGCAAATTCTCCGTTTTGTCACACAATGTGTTTAAAGGTCGCCTGCTGTAGATGTGTCAAAATGTGTCTGCAATTGGGAAAAGGTTAAACACTTTCGATATATGTTACCTATATACTCCAACAGGGATTCAGATTGTCCTTACACTCCAGTCCGAGCGCTCAGTACGTTAATGCACTCTTTATAAAGCAACGAGTGTGTACTCCAGTCCGAGCGCTCGGTACGTTAAGGCACTCTGAATACAGCACCGAGAGCTCGGTACGTTGAGGCACTCTGAATACAGCACCGATCGCTCAGTACGTTAAGTCACTCTGAATACAGCACCGAGCGCTAGGTACATTAAGGCACTCTGAATACAGCACCGAGCGCTCGGTACTTTAAGGCACTCTGAATACAGCACCGAGCGCTCGGTACTTTTAGGCACTCTGAATACAGCACCGAGCGCTCGGTACGTTAAGGCACTCTGAATACAGCACCGAGCGCTCGGTACGTTAAGGCACTCTGAATACAGCACCGAGTGCTCGGTACGTTAAGTCACTCTGAATTCAGCTCCGAGCGCTCGGTACGTTAAGGCATTCTGAATACAGCACCGAGCGCTCGGTACTTTAAGGCACTCTGAATACAGCACCGAGCGCTCGGTACTTTAAGGCATTCTGAATACAGCACCGAGCGCTCGGTACGTTAAGTCACTCTGAATACAGCACCGAGCGCTCGGTACGTTAAGGCACTCTGAATACAGCACTGAGCAATCGGTACGTTAAGGCACTCTGTATACAGCACCGAGTGTGTACTCCAGTTCGAGTGCTCAGTACGTTAAGGCACTCTGAATACAGCACCGAGTATGTACTCCAGTTTGAGCGCTCAGTACGTTAAGGCACTCAGTACAGCACCGAGTGTGTGTAGATATTAACTTTGAACCTTTCTGAACCCGATCCCGAAACCTTGAATCATTGTGTCGGCACTGTACATTTAAGCCGCTGTTATACTTGAGACGGATTTAGGGTATTGACGCATGGGTTGAATGGAGGTGAATAAGCGTGTGGGGTTACACTTCTATATGTTTGTCAAACGATACATCCTAGATTACAGTATATATAGATGGATAGTGATTGTTCTCGTGAAATTCTGCGGAGGAATATGTTCGCCCGATAACTCACTACATAAATTGGAAGCCGAAATTGCTAGATGCGGCTGGTATAAAGATAAAAAGTGGATTATTAACAGCGTACGATACGCATTTCCTCAAGCAATCCGGCGTGGTCGAGTGGTTACCGTCGGGGATTTGGAACCGGACGTCCTGTGCTCGATCAGCATTCGCGACGATCATAGTGCCCTTGGGCGAGGTACACGTCCTAGCATTGTGCGTGTTTGATTACACTGTGTTCACGAATAAGTGAATTGTCGCCGTGATATAACTGAACTAATGTTGAAAATGGCGTAAATCCCCAATAAAACCAAACACACAAAGCACTTTCTAAGCAAAAGGCCCCCACTCGTTTATTTCCAAAAAAGATATCTAAATTTACGAGTTCAGTCAAAGAATTTCGACCGATTTCCAGGAGTAAGACCCTTCTATGTAAATAGCGTGCCGTGTGCGAGTTGTTAGCATCGTGGATTTGGAACCTACAGTACTGGTTTGTCAGCCAGGGGATTATAAATAAGTGCTCTGTCGCCGTGATGTTACTGAAATATCATTGTAAACGTCGTAAAATCCCAATAAACCAAACAAACGAAGGCTTCAGTGTTTTGTTTAGACAGCTATCGGTAGCATATCCACCAATCAAATTAGTGCTACTGTGCAGTCAGTGTTATTTGATTGGTGGATTGATTGCCTACCGCTAGGTAACATCAAGTTTCACTGAAGGCATTGCTAATTTCACTTTGTTACATATCGGTTATAATTGTACAATGTTTTGATTGGTTAGGGTATTGGGTCGTTTTTAACCATATTTCAGTTTTATAACAACCGTCAGTAAACCAATGTATTATCCGGATTTCTCGCTTTACACAACAGTCTTCTCATACAACCATAGACAGTTAAGCCCATTGGTAGTGAACGAATGGCTCCAGCCTTATCAAGCTAACTGAATCCATTATATTCTTATATGGCTAAGAATACTCCTTAATGAACAATTGTTACATCGTGCACCTGACAGGGTCATTTAGCTAGTATTATTAAACATTTCCCACATACAACAGATCCAAAGCAGACTCCGTTGAAAATATCCAGGAATCATAACTGAATATATCTATAAATGAAAGCATTATACTTGAATAGAGTTGATATTATTGTGACAAAGGTCGATTCTTTAATGTTGATTGATTACAGACGCGTTTACAGTGTAATTTTTTTTTTCAGGACTCCTTTCCGAGAACACGCATTGGGTCCCATTGCTATGACGGAAAAGCGGACTTTGTATTGCAATTTTGAACAGTGATATTAAACCATCTTGTTCCAGTTCCACAACCTTACTTGGCGCAGAGTAATACTTAACCCTTTCCCTCATATAGACGCTTTCTGACGCATCTGCAGCAGATGGCTTTTTGAAGACAAGAGAAGAAATTGCACAAAACGTGCAATTTCTCCTTTTGACACAATGTTTTCCACTTTTTGTCATAGGTTATCCATTCAATTATGGAGATTTTTTATTGTTGACAAAATACTTTCAAAGTCGTCTGCTGCATAATTGTCGTATGAGGGAAAGGGTTAAATACCTAAGAGCGTGTTTCACCGTTTTTGTTTTCGTAATAAGAATGCCAAAAAAGTTCATTTTGTGACAAGTAATATTGGTCAGTAACTAGTTATGTGACAGTCATTCACTATTGTAGAATACAATTGAGTTAAGTTGATTTGAGTTGTGAAACATGAATGCTGGGATATCATCTATCGTTACTTAACCATTTCCCTCATATAGACGCTTTCTGACGCCTCTGCAGCAGACGGCTTTATGAAACCATAGTGACAAAAGAAGAAATTGCTCAAAATGAGCAATTTCTCCTTTTGCCATTATGTTTTCCACTTTAAGTCATAGGTTATCCATTCAATTCTAGAGATTTTCTATTTTTTTTACAAAATATGTTCAAAGTCGTCTGCTGCAGAATTGTCGTATGAGGGAAAGGGTTAAGAGTTTAAGTATTGCATAGCGCTCAGTATGGTTGGTGGAAATTCGAGCATGGTATGGATTTTCAAGAGACCTAAAGCTAGAAGGAAACAATGCGCAATGAATTTTATTTGCTGAACCTTTGGACTGCTGGAACCGACTTTGTGAACTCTACTCCCCCAGTATAAGGACTGACAAGCCGGCGTATCCGCACACTCCGACTAGGATCTATACTGTTACGTGTATGCATAGGGTTTTTGATCTTGATAATCCTAGAAGTTTCAGAATTGAGAGGGTTAAACAGGGACACTATATTACATAGATAGTGTCCCTGGTTTATGTAGTGACAGTGTACCTCTTAACAAGCTCATCGAAATAATTTCATACTTTTTTCTCTTCTTGTAATGGTTTTGTCATCAACTTCAAATATAACAGAAATCCACCGTGGCCAAGTGGTTAGCGTCGGGGATTTGGATCCGGGCGTCCCGGGTTCGATCTCAAGTCGAAACCGCGACGGACAGGGTTGAGATCCCGTGGCCAAGGCACATTTCTTAGCCTAGTACTGGTGTGTTAACCTAGTGGTCAGGAATAAGTGAACTGTCGCCGTGATAAAACTGAAATCATGTTGGAAACGGCGTAAAATCCCAATAAAACAAATTGTATAAATTCTCATTTCATGTGAATAGTGGTTAAATGCTGTCCACATACGGTCTAATTTTCTTCTGTATTTGTATTAATATAAAACACATATTGTTCGCCTAGGCCCCAAGACCCGAAATCATATTACGCGGAATTTGAGCGGTGCTCCATTAAATCCAATTGTAATGTTATTATTACACGTTTAGATAAAGAACTGCCTGCGATTCGAATGTTTATAGCTGACCCATCCTCGTTACCCAGGCTATTCATAAATATATCATATATTTTATGAATAGCCTGGGTACCGAGGATGTACCTGACAAGAAGTCCATTGAAACATTCTGTAACTAGCTGGCGAACAGTAAGGATCCACATCAGCCAGCGCATCTCCATTTGTCGCAATTGTTTACGGGTTATTTTAGTGCGCCATTCAATTATAACAACCATTACCCTCCATACAGAAATTCACATACCTTGTTTTTTTCGAATTGAGATATGTATATCTTAGGTGAGGATCTAGTTCGCTAATTGATAATAAATAATAAATCGTCTTCAAACACGTCTCTGTCGTGTTTGTAAATTAACAACATTTAAGGAAAAACAATTACCATAATTTGTGTATTAGCAATCTCCGCGCAGTCGTTTGTCGCAGATCATAATTGAAACTGCTTAGAAATGCCAGGCAATATATTCTTTATTTGCTTTTTACTCTGTTTCATCACTAAAACAAATGAAGATAGTTTTGGAGATTATATTTATTTGTTGTTGCGAGATGGTCGTATTTTGGACGGACAGCCTTTTTGGGAAAGTAAAACTAGATCTAATGAAGTGACAGAATGCGCACAAATATGTGTTAGAATGAAAAAATGTAAATCATTAGTCGCCGGGCAGAAGCCCGCGACTTCTATTTTTAATAGCTTTTCGGAAATCACATGGGAGGGCGGCTTATTATTAGAAAGAAACAAATCTAGATGATTTGAACATATTACAATTGTGGTTGTTTACGAAAACTAATAAATGACACATCTAAAATGAAATAAATATTCCGATTTTTTAATGTTTGCATTTTTTTTTATTTCACTCGCATTTAAGTTTTTTGTCTTATTTACGAAGACAAAAGTGGTCCCTTCAAGACGTGAACCAACACCCCCTAATGCAGACTCTTATGTGTCATCATTGAGGTCAATTTCGGATTCTCCTTTTAATAGCAATTTTAACTTACTAAATGTTGTTTTCATGTTCAAAGAGATGTCTTGATTTGTGTAGAATTCATTTAATAATGTTATCCATGAATATCTAAAGTAGGAACTGTTTCTAAGCTAAATATAGACCCTATTCTGTTGTGTAGTTTCGTGACCTTTAACATCGATTTTCGCGCATGCGCATTTCGATATGAAAAAGCGAGTGATATTATTTTATTTTAGACAACTACAAGACGAAAGAGAAGCCGCAATATTTCGTTGTACATGTAGAAATAAGAAAAAAATAACATTTTTAAATCCACAAACAATAGAACAATTTAAACTGTAGACGGTAATGCTGATATATTTCTCCTTTTGAAGACTTTTGTTTCTTCAAATTACCTCCCTTTAAAGCAATACCAGGATATTTACCTTGTGATTCGAATAAGATTGACAAACATTGAAATTATATGAATGAATACTATTATTTAAATAAGTAACAAAAGCAAAATTAAATTTAAGCCAGATAAATGTGTACACATTTCGTTAATTTTTTATAGATACCCTAATGTATAGGTATGTATATAAAATTTATAAGCAAATGTTTTCATTACTACGTTCCTAATGTTTGAATAGACTAAGAAAAGTCAAGAATACATAAATAAATCAATGCAGTCTTTTCCGGCGACATTGATGCCTTGCATCAACTTTCTCTTGTTTAACTTTGATAACACAACCGACATGTGTCAAGTGAACTCAGACATCGGCACACACGTGCACTCGGAGAGAAACGTCGTGAATTCCGATATTTCTGACTGGCCGAGTCAGGTAGGTTATATCTTATTATCTGTCTGAGCCGTCCCACGAGAAAACCAACAATGTGGACTCTGCGTAATGTATCGACTCGGATCAGCCTAAACATGCAGTGCAGGCTAATCCGGACAGACACTTTTCGCCTCCTGTGGATTTTGTGTTTCAGGAATCATTACTCTATACCGCTATCTCCCTGAGACGGAATGTGTTGACCCGGCTGATCTGTGTCGATACATTTCGCTGAGACAATAATGTTGGTTTTCTCGTGGAAAAGCTCATCTATTAATGAGCGGTACTCAAGACAAACCAATCTAAACGTAATTATTACAGGAAAGAACTTACCCAAGGATTCATGATAAGGATCGAAATGGATATTGCTTAACAGACGATTCTTAACCCTTTCAGCACCGAATTGCTTAAAATAGACTCTTCCATGTTCAAACTCGGACGACTCTATTTTCATGTTATAGGATTTTTGGAATATTTCTATAACTCACAGCCAAACAATGCAGATTTTAGGTGAGACAGCTCGTTACGAGCTGACTCACCTGAATCTGTATTGTTTGCAAAAAGTTTAATATTGCCTTTGGCGCTGAAAGAGTTAAAGCCTTCTATTACTAATTGGGGAACAGTGCAGAAACAGGTCAGACTACGCTGATGTACTGTATGATGAACATCTACACTGGTCGCAACTGCCTTAATGTCTATATGAGTAATACTCTTTTGCGGGGTTTCTAGTATTATTCTTTTAATTACGACAGAGCTTTAAGGGAGAAAAGGGTGTTTTTGCAACGGTTCTAAAAACCTTATTTGCAACTGAGCCGATTGGTTTGAGGACCTACAACATAGGGTTTGGTTGATTAATAAGAGAGATAATAGGATGGGGAACGGGGGGCGGGGGGGGGGGGGGGGGAAATAATAATTTACGCCCCCTTATCCGGAGTCCTCTGGAATGAATGGTACCGACCGCCAAATGCTAATACCGCCATTATCAATCCCCGTACAAATCACACGGTTATTATCCCTTTCCTACCTATAACAAATATGCACTAGACGACTTTGAAAACGTCTTGACAAAGTGTGAAACGTCCCAATAAATGAGAGTAGGATTATCAAATAAAGTTAAAAACATTGTGGCAAAAATAGAAATTGCTAGTTATGAGCTAATTATGTCTTTTGCCATAGTGTTTTTAAAAGTCGTCTGTTGCAGAGTCGTCAGAAAGCGTCTATATGATGGAATGGGTTAACTAGAATTGTTCTTTCCGCCATTTAAGACATCGCCGAGTCAATATATTTAAAAAACTGGCAAATATGTTTTCCGCAACTGTTAAGTACAATACAATACCTGAATATGATATCATATCGTTCCTTCTCTACAGAAAACGTCTTAAACTGCATGAAATTACAAGTACGATCGAATTTCATTTTTAATAGCCGGAATTTAATGCTAACCTTTTTGCGAAAGCTTATATCAATAGGCTTTGTTCGACGTTTAGTCGAACAGGGAATATCTTGATTTGATTGCACATAGACGCACGATGATCTTAATCTCCGCTGGCCGTAATGTTACCAATATATTATATATATTATATAAACTTAGTACTATCACACAGTTCACCTTTAAGGAAACGGACTTGATTCTCTGCTTCAGAACGATCAAGAAAAACAATATCTGAACTTTTTGATGAGCGGTAATGTAAAGATGGCTAGAATAATTAGTCGCCGGGCAGAAGCCCGCGACTTCTATTTTTAATAGGTTTTCGGAAATGGCATGGGAGGGGGAATTATTATTAGAAAGAAACACATTTAGATGTCTTGAACATATTACAATTGTGTTTGTTTAAAAACACTAAGTAATGACACATCTAAAATGAAATAAATATTCCGATGTTTTAGGTATTTTCAGTTTCTTTATTTTGACTCGCATTTATGTTTCTTTGTTTTATTTACGAAGACAAAACAGTCCCTATTAGCTAGACTGGTATACTTTATTTTACACTATATACTACATGTAATCAAAAGTCGATAACTACAACCTTTACATCGCACAGTCTAATTTGTTTACATACGCGCACCTGCTTGCAGCAGACTATTTGTTATGTGTAAATATCGAGATGAAAATGACGTTGAATATTCTCCTTTTAATGGCAATTTTAACTTACTGAATGTTATTTTCATGTTCAAAGAGATGTCTTGATTTGTGAAGAAGGCATTGTATAATGTTTATCCATGTATATCTAAAATATGAACTGTTTCTTAGCTAAAACTGTTGATCGCGTGACTCGCGAATACCAACTGCGTAGATCAATCTCCTTTGCAGAGAGCCGCTCTTTACACTCACTTACAAATAGTAAATCATAGGTGATTTAAAATGTTTATTTGGTTCGAAACAAATGAAGAAAAGAACAAACCCAGATACAACTGGTTTTAATAGAAAGATTACTTTGAACGAACACTCTCTGCCTATAAAGAGAGTTTCAAGAACGACAGCTCTGCGAATAAGAAAGAATCGGGTCTTTCGTACAAAATTATTTCGTCCTTAACAATTTTAAATGTGTTATTTAATTCCCTAAAGGCATATTGCTTCCGATCTGTATATTGTTATGCATCATTGACACAAGGGCGCAAATCATAATATAATTTTAAAACATGAGTAGTTTGTTATTTTCATTATAAAAAAGGAAGGAAAGAATTAAAATAAATTAACATGTTGTAGGGCTCAGTTTATGTTCGAAATTAAGTTTAAATTATACAACAATTTCAATGAGATTTAACTGTTTAGTTGATATTATATTTCGAAGGTGGTCTAATTTATAAATATTGGACTACATTTCAACATTTGTTAAAGTATGATATAATTAGGATGCCAAGCTAATATCATTTTGAGAAAAAGAGAAAACTCATGTCTTCAGCGATTTAACCCTTATCTCATTGTTTTAAAAGTAAATTGCTGCAAAGGTGTCCACTGTTGACTTTAATAGAGGAAAGATAAAATGACGTGCTATTGCATGCAAATCCTAAATTGTCTGTTTTGTGGTTTTATTGAAAAAGAATAAGATTAAAATATTCTGACAAACATCTTGAAAAGTGTATGTGGAATTCACAAATCTTATAATTATTCCTTAATGAAAGCACTGTATACATACTAAGACTAATGATTGGCAAGATTACTCATTTCCATTACTGTTTATGATCAATAATCAGTTGCTTGTGTGTATGGTCAACCTACTTTGGAATGGAGATTGATCATAAACAATGAAAGGCTTCAATTATCATTCACTTCGTTGACAAAACAATGCAAGTTATGATACATTTTCACTTGAGCCCACCCCTGATGTTCCAATATGCCCCTCAGTTGATAACTGTTTATTCAACTACTATAATGTTAGTGTTATGCATAACTACACTATGGATATCCGGCGACATTGATGCGTTGCATCAACTTTCTCTTGTAAGTACTCATAAAAAAAAAACATTCGTATTTGCAACCAGTGCAGATCAAAATACAACTGCGCATAAGTTAGTCAAATAAATGTAAGACCTTCCGACAAATTCTGTGGATTTGGATCCGTTTGCACGGACGCGCAGGCAGATTTTTTATCTACAAGTGAGCCGTTCTACGAGAAAACCATCATATTGGCCTCTGCGTAATGTATCGACCTAGATCAGCCTGCGCAGTCCGCGCAGGCTAATCTGGGCCGACACATTCCGTCTCAGGGGGATAGAGGTATAGAGTAATGATTCATGAAACAGAAAATCCACAGGAGGCGAAAAGTGTCTGTCCGTTTTAGCCTGCGCTGTTTGCTTTATGTCCGGGTCGATACTTTACGCAGAGTCCACACTGTTGGTTTTCTCGTTATTCGGCTCTTATGTCCTAAACATGCTAATGTTAGTTTTCAGGAACACAACGTATTTACGGCCGTGTGAGCCTTGTTGTTTTTGCGTGCAGCAAATGACTCAGGTGAGACTGGGCATATGCACAGTCTCACCAAAGCCCTCACCCAGTGTCCGCATATATGTTATATAGACCTAAATGCATTAGTTGACGAACAACTGATTTCAAAGTAGGGATCCAATAAAACCGTGAATCGCCCGGTGATGCTTATATTTCAAAGATTAGCAATCCTAATTTCTCCGCTATTTCAAAGATTAGCAATCTTAATTCCTTCGCTATTTCAAAGATTAGGAATCCTAATTCCTCCGCTATTTCAATGATTAGCAATCCTAATTCCTTCGCTATTTCAAAGATTAGCAATCCTAATTCCTCCGCTATTTCAATGATTAGCAATCCTAATTCCTCCGCTATTTCAATGATTAGCAATCCTAATTCCTCCGCTATTTCAAAGATTAGCAATCCTAATTCCTCCGCTATTTCAAAGATTAGCAATCCTAATTCCTCCGCTATTTCAAAGATTAGCAATCTTAATTCCTTCGCTATTTCAAAGATTAGCAATCCTATTTCCTTCGCTATTTCAAAGATTAGCAATCCCTTCGCTATTTCAATGTAAATTTACAAATTTAAACCCTGAATTGCCACACCTTTTGCAATGCTTAAAGGTAGAACATCCTATATCAATGAAAATAGTTATCTCTCAATTTTAAAATAATGAATAAACTGTAGGTCATGTATTATGCAAAAAATAATTTACTACGCGAAGATGATTACTGTCATTTTGAAAACCATCGGACAGGGCTAAAACCAGTTTTTCACATACTCTAGTTTCACTATCAGAAAAGGTCAAAATACCAAAAAGTATCAGTCAAATATTAAATGAGCTGTCCCATGAGAAAACCAACATTTAGGCCTCTGCGTATTGTATCGATCCAGATAACCCTGCGCAGTCCGAGCAGACTCATCCGGGCTGACACATTCCGTCTCAGGGGGATAGAGGTATAGAGTAATGATTTCTGAAACAGAAAACCCAAAAGAGGCGAAAAGTGTCTATTTGGGTTCGCATGCGCAGCATAC
The DNA here is from genome assembly GCA_031761405.1 of Serripes groenlandicus. NCBI lineage: Eukaryota > Metazoa > Mollusca > Bivalvia > Cardiida > Cardiidae > Serripes > Serripes groenlandicus. The sequence goes on from JASEVX010000004.1 coordinate 98,326,566, forward strand.
TTAGTCTGATCTGGGTCGATACTTTACGCAGAGTCAACAATATTGGTTTTCTCGCAGGACGGCTCAAATGCAGTTTGGTAAAGATATACAATAACTTATAGACATACAGAAGTTTTAGGAACTACTTGGCTGTAGATCAGCGTGGCCCGCGGATGTATTTGGTATACTTTGACCTACATGCTTCGTTTTGTTCATTATATTGATCCATGTTGTTACAACCGACCATGTGGTGCAGATGAAATTTGTATTCCCGGGAAACTGGCAGGGGCTCAAACCTGTTCGCACTCTTGCTTTATAACCAGTGAGTACAGCCATTTTCACAAACATACAGTGTCAGAGCCTTAGATAGAAAGAGTATTTCACATTCCTAAATCCTTATCTTACCCGTAAGCCTTGAGTTGTATGTACTCGAAAGAATCGTCCCATTGATACGATTACATTGAGTATTCACAACATAGGGATTGAATGAGACATACGAGAGATAGTGTTCTGAGAAGATTAGAGTACTCATCCTTACCTAGTCATCTGCACACTGATTACAAACAATAAGAATGTAGCATTATAAAATGAATGTTTGGAATTTAATTTGAAAACATTGTGTGTAAGTTGCCCGGATGATATGAAATGACACCAATACTGTTAAATACGAATCATGTTTGTGCTAGTATATATACTATGAGCCGTCCCGCGAGAAAACCAACAGTGTGGACTCTGCGTAAAGTATCGATCCGGATCAGCCTTAGCATGCCGCGCAGGCTTACCCGGATAAACACTTTTCGCTTTCTGTGGATATTCTGTTTCAGGAATAACTACTCTATACATCTATCCCCCCTAAGACGGAATGTGTCGGCCGGATCAGTCTGCGCGGACAGCGCAGGCTGATCTGGTCGATACATTACGCAGATGATATGAGCCGTACCGCGAGAAAACCAACATTGTGGACTCTGCGTAAAGTATCGACTCGGATCAGCCTAAGCATGCCACACATGCCTATCCGGACATACACTTTTCGCTTCCTATGGATTTTCTGTTTCAGGAATCACTACTCTATACATCTATCCCCCTAAGACGGAATGTGTCGGCCGGATCAGTCTGCGCGGACAGCGCAGGCTGATCTGGTCGATACATTACGCAGATGTCTAAGCATGTCGCGCAGGCTTACCAGAATAAATACTGTTCGCCTCCTGTAGATTTTCTGTTTCAGGAATCTATACTCTATATCTCTTTCCCCCAGAGACGGAGTGCCCGGATATATTACGCAGATGTCATAATGTTGGTTTTCTCGCGGGACGGCTCATATTACATAACTTATCTGCAAGTATACGTTTGATACTAGTTGAAAGATATTCATACATCATAAGCATAAGAACGTTGAAATCATTAATTGCAATTTATTTTACGTTACAAAAAGTGCTTCAATATCGATATTTAATTCCTCCATTTGAAGCTTGAGAGATATGTCCACTGATTGGGCACAAAAACTGCTATTTTCTCGAGTGTCTATGCCAAGAGTAAAACAATGTCGTTTGGTGTTCGTGATCGGAGGAATAGGGTTATCTTGATCTTACATCTAAACTAACAACTAAGAGAAGACGTGTATATTCAGATCAGACAGGTTATCCGTGTGGTCTGATCTGGCTCTGCACTATTCGCCAATTTGTCATAGAAGGCTTTAACTCTTTCAGCGCCGAATTGTTTAAAGTAGACTCTTCCATGTTCAAAGTCGGGCGACTCTATTGTATATGCTTTAATAGTTTTGGAATATTTGAATAACCATAAGGCAAACAATGCTGATTTCAGGTGAGACAGCTCGTTACGAGCTGACTCACCTGAATCAGTATTGTTTGCAAAAAGCTCAATATTGCCTTTGGCGCTGAAAGAGTTAAGGTAACGTCTATAAAGTGATATCAATTTTGATATCGCAGGAAAGACTGTTTCCATGAGTATAATACATACTTTAAAGTTGCTTTTAGCAGAGCACCGCTCATCTACGCTTGTAATAACTACGTATACTCTTTTCCATATATAGTCGCATTTTGACAAATTTTTGAAAACATTGTGACAAATAGAGAAATTGCTCATTTCTCCTTTATCCACAATGTTTTCAACTCTTTTAAATTATTATACGTACTTTCATTTACAAAGAATTTCTGTATTTTTGCCATATCGTTTAAAAAATCCTCTTTTACATATTTGCTGTATGTTGGAAAGGGTTAAGGTTTGTTTTCGCAGCGCACCGGTCAAGTCATACGTACCGACTACCGGCAAGTTAGTCTCAATATATCGCCGTTACATATTGCATTGTAGGATGCGAACATTCAAAATATAAACTCGCATTCCTAGTACAGAAACCTGGACTACTGGCAAGTATAAGTGGGTTTAAAACAGTGAGTCAATTACTCATGATATAGTTACCTGGTTGTATAGTCAATAACAAGCACTAATTTCAATTTACATATTCATTTCTTTTTTAGAATTATTCATTGTTTTCGCGTACAAAATACTGATAATATACATTAGGTTAAGTTGGATTTTTCTATAATTCAAGATGTGTGCTTTCCCAAATTGTCTGTTAAATTATAGATAAGCCTTCAATATTTATAGTTTTCAATTTCCAATACGTTTGCAAATTTACCTGTCATTTTTCGTTCGAAGCACGTAACTGCCCTAAACCAGGAGGGACATTGTCCAATCAGCCTCGGACAGTTGGATCGATCTACACACATGTATGTGGCCGCGGGTTTGTGGGCGGGGACAGTGCCCTCTGTCTCTCAACTGGAGAATGGAACAAGACCTTAGACACCGCTTGTTCACGTAAGAAATATTTGTAATGGATATGAGACGTCCTACGAGAAAACCAACTTTATGGTATCTGAGTTTTGAACATTATGCGAAAAAGGAGAAATTGCTCAAAATGAAAGAAGTTATGCACGGCAAACACATATCTGTTCAGTCTGTGGTTGACTCTCTACCAAGCATTAACCCTTTCCATAAAAGACCTATAAACGAAATGGTCGCCTCTGCAAAAACAGTGTGGAAAGGAAGTATTTGCTTAAATGGCGAAATTTTGATTTTTCTCTGATTTATTTTTTAACTCAGTATCAATTATTATTTCAATTTTCCAAACAATACACTATGTCGTTCAGTTTTTCGTAAAGAAGACCTGGATTAAGAACCCTTTAATACTTAGCGGATTTGGGACTGGGCCTCCCAGGTTCGATCTTTAAAAACGGCGGTCATGGGAGTGTCCTTAGGCAAGGCATATTTCCTAGCCTACTTCTAGTTTGTTTACCCAGGGATCACGCATAAGTGAATTGTCGACGTGAAGTAATTGAGATAACGTTGAAATTGGCGTAAAACCCTTATAAAACAAACAAAACAAAATATAAGAAATAGCATATACTATATTTAAAACGCAGTGGGCTCAAACCGAAAATATGTGACTAAATGTTCAAATTCGTCACTTAAAGGGACTGCTATTATTCCCGAAATATATATTTAGAAATAACCCAATTATGTTTTCAATGTGAATTGACTCAATGAGTGTCGTATAATTCTTTTATTTAGCCCTATATGGTTTAAAGTGTGAAACAGACGCGGATTGTTTGCCTATACAAGGGAGTTGCATTGACCACGCATGTAGCTGTACAACCGGAAGAGAATACGACATATCGGAAGTGACGTGTGTCGAAGGTACCGTGGAAGGTAGGATTGTGTGAAGTATTCTAAAAATAAATATTTAAAAACATAAATAAAGACGGTTTGATTTTATTTAATTTATCGCTGTAGAATATTTTTACAATATATACTTGAGATTTTGAAGGTCAAATAGACAATACACGGCTTAAAAACAAGGACTTTGAAATTATCATATGCCTACTTTGTTTTAACCTTTCCTACATATGATAACTCTACTGCAGACGACGTGGAACTAATCTAGGAAAAATGTTAAAATCCATTGATTCATCCGTTTCCGTTAACAGTTTCGTTTAGCAATGAATCAAAGACAAAACAGATGTTAAAACGTGGACCACCTTTCTTTTCCCACGGAAGTATATTCATGAACCTTAAAGGAGTGTACGTAAAGATCGTTTTAAACCCAAGTCGTATTGCGCAGACAATTACAAATCGCATTCAACAAGAAGTACGCTGCGCATGTGTAAATGTGTCAAATGCTAAATACTAGATAACAATTTTCTAAACAAACTAAAGCATATTTCATTTTTTTTAACTGTTTCAGGTTGCGAAAATGATTGGATTCATTTTGAAAGAAAATGCTACTTTTTCGGTAAAGAAGAAATGAGTAATTTTGACGCAAGGGTTAGTATAATTCCTCAAATTCCAATGAGCAGCTTCAGATGACTTGGTTGCACACACGTTCAATTATATATGCAAGTTAGCTATCCATACGTACAACATTCTTCAATGTCTGTTTACATGTAATGTATTCCTTTATTGTATACTTTGATAGTTTTCCTTCTTTTTTCCATTTGTAACAAGGATGCAGTATCCGTCGATATTGCATAGGTTGATATTGCACGCATTGATATTGCACTCAGATCTATTTCACGTGCTGCTAAGGACGGAACTATTTCCATACTGTAACGTTACAGAGCGCTCCCATCCAAACTATGATGAGTTTAGAGACCAGCTAACAATGTTTGGTAAATCCTACGGTGTCCTGTTGGGGCCAGCGTGTTTTTCTGTGGACGGCCTCTTATCGTGGGCAAAACAAAAATGCGCGGATTTAAGTTAAATCCGCGCGGTTTTTTTAAAGGCTGTTTATATAGGATTCTATAGAGAATCCAGCAGAATTTGTCGAAAAAAGATGCGAAATTTTACAAATAAATCCGCGCATCTTTTTTTCATGGTTGCCAAAACATCAAACTGAAAAAAAAAGTGCGCGGATTTAACTTAAATCCGCGTACTTTTTTTTCTCGGTTACAAACGGAGGAAACATTACGGAGTGAAACTTCCCTCGACACCGTTGGCCATATTCTAGGTTTTACACCACTAATCCATTGCACTACAAAACGAGTATCCTGAGCTGTGTGTGTATCTTGTCTCATTCATGAATGTTATTGATTAGAGCTTCAAATAATTAAATGATTTCCCTCGTATTTACGCTTATTGGAAGCAGAGACAGAGACAGAGACAGAGAAAGATAGAGACAGAGAGAGATGAGAGAAAGAGATAGAAAGAGAGAGAGACAGAGAGACACAGAGACAGAGAGACAGAGAGAATGAGACAGAGACATAGATAGATAGAGAGACACACACAGACAGAGACAGAGACAGATACAGAGAGATAGAGACAGGAGACAGAGACAGAGAGGAGACAGAGAGAGAGACAAAGACAGAGACATAGACAGAGAGAGATAGACACACACACACACACACAGACAGAGGGGAGAGAGAGAGACATAGAGAGACAGAGAGAGAGAGAGAGACAGACAGAGACAGACAGAGGACAGACAGAGAGAGAGAGAGAGAGAGAGAGAGAGAGAGAGTCAGAGACATAAGAGAGAGAGAGAGAGAGAGAGAGAGAGAGGGAGAGAGAGGAGAGAGAGAGAGAGAGGAGAGAGAGAGAGAGAAGAGAGAGAGAGAGAGAGAGAGAGAGAGAGAGATTCACTGATAATAAGAGTCTGAACATCTCTCCACATCACTGTGGGGGACATCGCTGAAACCTTCTTTTTCACGAAAAATGTCCCCACAGAGAGACAGAGACAGAGAGACAGAGAGACAGAGACAGAGACATAGATACATAAACAGAGAGAGAGAGACAGAGACATAGAGACACAGAGACAGAGACAGAGACAGAGAGACAGAGAGAGACAGAGAGAGAGACAGGACAAGAGAGAGAGAGAGAGAGAGGAAGGAGAAAGAGAGAGAAAGAGAGGAGGACAGAGAAAGAGAGAGAGAGAGAGAGACAGAGACAGAGACAGAGACAGAGACAGCTGAAACCTTCCTTTTTCACGAAAATGTCCCCACAGAGAGGACAGAGGACAGGAGAAGAGACAGAGAGACAGAGGACAGGAGACATAGATACATAAACAGAGAGGAGAGACAGAGACATAGAGACACAGAGACAGAGACAGAGACAGAGAGACAGAGAGAGACAGAGAGAGAGACAGACAAGGAGAGGAGAGAGAGAGAGGACAGAGAAAGAGAGAGAAAAAGAGAGAGAGAGGAGACAGAGAAAGAGAGAGAGAGAGACAGAGACAGAGACAGAGACAGAGACAGAGACAGAGACAGAGACCATAGAGCCATAGAGACATAGAGAGAGAGAGGCAGAGAGAGAGACAGAGAGAGAGAGAGAGAAAGAAAGAGAGAGAAAGAGAGAGAGACAGAGAGAGACAGAGACAGAGAGAGACAGAGACAGAGAGAGGACATAGAGAGAGACCACACACAGATATAGACAGAGAGATAGAGAGAGACAGAGACAGATAGGCAGAGAGGCATATAGACATAGAGAGACAGAGACAGAGACAGAGAGACATAGAGAAAGAGAGAGAAAGAGAGAGAAATAGAGACAATAGAGAGAGAGACAGAGACAGAGAAGGCCATTTTTAGACACCTCCCCTAAGTCAAGGGATCTTTCGCCCGCAATTGATAATTGGCTAATAATAAGATCTAGACCCAGTAGACATACTGGATCTATCACCCATTGTTCCTAGGCCTATATCTCGCACGATTATCTGCGGCCATATATCACTAGTGGATAATGGTGAAATGCCCATTTTCAGACGACTCTCCTGTGACCCCAGACCATTCGAGGCAATTAATAATTGGCCACTGGTACGCTTTATACCCCGTGTCCATACTTCAAACATAGCCATGAGTGACATGTTTATTTCTCCCCCAATTCCCCTGCGGCCATATGTCACTTATTGCATATTTGACGGGCAGTTCTATGCGGCCATAAATCACTCACGGAATACCGCCGGAAGGCCCATTTTTATACACCTCCCCTAAGTCAATGGATCTTTCATCGCAATTGATAATTGGCGAATGACAAGATCTACACCCAGTAGACATACCGGAACTATCACCATTGTTCCTAGGCCTATATCTCGCACGATTATCTGCGGCCATAAGTCACTAGTGGTTATTGGTGAAATTACCCATTTTCAGGACGCCTCTCCTGTGACCCCAGATCATTCGAGGCAATTGATAATTGACCACTGGTAGGCTTTACATCCCGTATCCATACTTCAAACATAGCCATGGGTGACAGGTTCATTTTCTCCGTCCAATTCCCTGCGGCCATATGTCACTTATTGCATATTTGACGGGCAGTTCTATGCGGCCATAAATCACTCACGGATACCGCCGGAAGGCCCCATTTCTATACACCTCCCCTAAGTTCCAAGGGATCTTTCTTCGCAATTGATAATTGGCTAATGACAAGATCTAGACCCAGTAGACATACTGGAACTATCACCATTGTTCCTAGGCCTATATCTCGCACGATTATCTGCGGCCATATATCACTAGTGGATATTGGTGAAAAGCCCATTTTCAGACGACTCTTCTGTGTTCCCAGATCATTCGAGGCATTTTTATAATTGGCCAATGGTAGGCTTTATACCCCGTGTCCATACTTCAAAACATAGCCATGGGTGACAAGTTCATTTCTCCGCCCAATTTCCCCTGCGGCCATATGTCACTTATTGTATATTTGACGGGCAGTTCTATGCGGCCATAAACCACTCACGAATACCGCCGGAAGGCCCATTTTTATACACCTCCCCTAAGTCAAGGGATCTTTCGTCCGCAATTGATAATTGGCTAATGACAAGTACTAGACCCAGTAGACATACTGGAACTATCACCATTGTTTCCTAGGCCTATATCT
>JASEVX010000004.1:98339422-98340890 GCA_031761405.1 Serripes groenlandicus
TACATAGGTTTTATAATAACCCTGCTGTAGACACGTCATTTGTCGGGGGACTATATCAAGGTAAGGGGTAACCCAATCCTACACACAGGACGCTCTCTGACGCCCTCTGCATTAAGACGAGACTTTTGAACAATAGATGATCAATATCTCCTTTTGTCCAATTTGTTTTAAACTCTATAAACAATGTATACTATTATAAAAACAGGAGTGGTCCCATATTTTGCCTAGATGTTGCATAGTCTTCTGCTGTAATTTCGGTTGTGTGTGGGATAGGGGATAAATTACACTCAATCTGTCCAAGGGATACATCATGTTAACCCAGTGTCTATGTTATTTAGTCTATCTTATATGGCTCTGGCTTTCTTAAATGCAGGACGTAGTTTAGGCATCTGTAGCAGTCGGACTTTTGATGAACATGTTGGATTTTTTTAAAAATAATCATGACCAGGGAAACGGACACGGAGAGTGACACATATCAGCATTCTAAGAAAATGACCATTACTAGAACATTATCTCGGTTTTAACCCTTTTCTACATACAAACACTTTTCTGACGGCATTTGCAGCAGGGACGACAATTGAAAACAATCGTGGCAAAAGATGAAATTTGCTCAAAACGCGCAAGTTCTCCTTTTCCCACAATATTTCAACTTGAATAGGTAAGCAACGTTTCATTTACAGACATTGTTCCACCCCATCTGCTGTAGGGGACACGTCAGTTGTGGACAGTATAATGGAAAGGGACAAACAGCACCTGCCTGCCAAGGACATAAACACATCCTGTAACCCCAATCTCTATGTATATTTCATCTATCTGTTGTTGCCCGAATTTTCACGGGGGCTAAACACATGTGCACCGTTGTCTAGCAAATGTTGGATCTTAATGCATCTGCACTATTTCTCATCAGTTAACTCCACTTTTGGCCAGATGTGACATAGACATTAAACCTTTTCCACATACAACACATCTTGTAGTGAGCAATTTTCTCCTTTTGTAAAAACAACTTTTCAAAAAGTCATTTGCTGAAGAGGCTTCAGATTAATCGGAAGATTGATTTCACGGTCGTTTTGTCAATATGCCGCAAGTCGCCTGAAGCGCGGGTCATATAAGAGTAGAAATAGACTGCGGTGCCTAGACAGGGTAAAATCTGTTATAAATATATTATTAAAACTGTGTCGTTTGGTAATCAGGGATCAACCCACCCCCCGTAGAAACAATCTGGAAATATAGCGGAAAAAGGTCCGCCAATTGTCTGTTTTTGGAAATGTGAACTGTCGATCGATAACTGAAGCGTCTTCACAAGCTGATCGGAAACTTGGTTGAGGATCGATGTGTATTTGTTAGGATGGAATCTTTTGAAGGTGTACATAATTTTGCGGTATTAAACCCTGTATCATCATTCGTAAAAACTGGTACTTGTTTTCGTAGAAGACGCATATGTTAAAGTAGATCCTTTGAAAAGAAAAAT
>JASEVX010000004.1:98341090-98346090 GCA_031761405.1 Serripes groenlandicus
AACTTATCCCAACATACATGAAACCTACGACAGATGACGTCGACCATATCTGGCTTACAGTATGATAAACCTAAGGCAAAGAACGTATACATGTTGAATAGAGTTGAAAACATTGTGACAAACATTGCGCAGTTTGAGCTATTTTCTCCATTTGCCACATCACTTTTAAAAGTAATCTGCTGCAGAGGTGCCATGAAGGGTCTATGTGTGATAAAGGGTAAATTAAATGCAGAATGGCGTTGTTTGTTGAGCAGCTTTCACATCATTCGTAAATACATCTTAGGCTAAAACCTGTACTTAGTAGCTGCTAATCGAGAAAAAAAGCCTTAGGCTATATTTTAGAAATCACAAGAGCAATATTGAACACAATCATCACCAGGGAAAGGAGAGTGATTCATATCGGCGTATTAATTGTCACCACATTTCAGCTCAACTTCTGTCAGGACTGAAGTTTATAAAGAAGACTATTTCATGTTAAATATCGGACGATAGTATGTTTAATGTATCAACAGTTTAAAACCTTTTTCATAACTTTAATCTAAGAAAATGGACTCGTTCTCCATATATTATTACAACGGCTTTAATTCGGGATGAAAAAAAAGGTATTTTAATGTTTGGTAACTCAATAAACACCTTAGTTAAAACTGAATGTTATTATCTGGATGCATTGAAAACGTGTTTTTTTGTACATACGTTAACCGTCGTTTAATTGGGGTTATATGCCGTTTTCAACATTATTCCAGTTATATCGAGGCGACAGTTCACATATTCCTAATCCCTGATCAGGCAAAAAAGCATTCCGCTAAGAAATGTGCCTTACCCAAAGCACTCCGACGGTCCCCGACGCTCAACCAGAAGGCAACGGCGGATTACTTATAAACATATAAGGCAAAACTGAATGTTAGTATCTGGACGCATTGAAGACGTGCTTTTATACAGACGTGAAACCATCATGGATTAAGGAGAACTTTTATATCTAGAGCACTATCTCTTGTTTTCCCGTACATAGGTTTTATAATAACGCCTGCTGTAGACACGTCATTTGTCGACTATATCAAGGTAAGGGTAACCCTATCCTACACACAGACGCTCTCTGACGCCTCTGCATTAGACGACTTTTGAAAACAATAGATGATCAATATCTCCTTTTGTCAGATTGTTTTAAACTCTATTAAACAATTATACTATTATAAAAACAGAGTGTCCATATTTTTGCCTAGATGTTTGCATAGTCTTCTGCTGTAAATTCGTTGTGTGTGGGAAAGGGATAAATTACACTCATCTGTCAAGGATACATCATGTAACCCAGTGTCTATGTTATTTAGTCTATCTTATATGGCTCTGGCTTTCTTAAATGCAGACGTAGTTTAGGCATCTGTAGCAGTCGGACTTTTGAAACATGTTGGATTTTTTTAAAAATAATCATGACCAGGAAACGGACACGAGAGTGACACATATCAGCATTCTAAGAAAATGACCATTACTAGAACATTATCTCGGTTTTAACCCTTTTCTACATACAAACACTTTCTGACGCATTTGCAGCAGACGACAATTGAAAACAATGTGTCAAAAGATGAAATTGCTCAAAACGCGCAAGTTCTCCTTTTCCCACAATATTTCAACTTGAATAGGTAACAACGTTTCATTTACAGACATTGTTCACACCCATCTGCTGTAGACACGTCAGTTGTGGACAGTATAATGGAAAGGGACAAACAGCACCTGCCTGCCAAGGACATAAACACATCCTGTAACCCAATCTCTATGTAATTTCATCTATCTGTTGTTGCCGAATTTTCACGGGGCTAAACACATGTGCACCGTGTCTAGCAATGTTGGATCTTAATGCATCTGCACAATCTCATCAGTTAACTCACTTTTGGCCAAGATGTGACATAGACATTAAACCTTTTCCACATACAACACATCTGTAGTGAGCAATTTCTCCTTTTGTAAAAACAACTTTTCAAAAGTCATTTGCTGAAGAGGCTTCAGATTAATCGGAAGATTGATTTCACGTCGTATTGTCAATAAGGCCGCAAGTCGCCTGACGCGGTTCATATTAGAGTAGAAATAGACTGCGTGTGCCTAGACAGGGTAAAATCTGTTATAAATTATTATTATAACTGTGTCGTTTGGTAATCAGGATCAACCGTAGAAACATCTCGTAAATATAGCGAAAAGTCCGCCAATTGTCTGTTTTGAATGTGAACTGTCTGATCGATAACTGAGCGTCTTCACAAGCTGATCTGAAACTTGGTTGAGGATCGATGTGTATTTGTTAGGATGGAATCTTTTGAAGGTGTACATAATTTTGCGTATTAAACCTGTATCATCATTCGTAAAAACTGTACTTGTTTTCGTAGAAGACGCATATTTAAAGTAGATCCTTTGAAAAGAAAAATATGCGTTTCAGAAACATGAGAATGCAAATAATGAAATATGAACTGTCTGATCGTAATTGTGCGTCGACACGTATCTAAGCCTTTGTGAAGCACCGAGATGTTTTCGATGGGTTGGCATTTGGGGCATATTAAACCTGTATCATTATAGGTATTAACTTGAGTTATCTTTGTAGAAAACGCTTATTTAAGGTAGGGTCATTGAAAAGAAAATAGTCATTTCCGAAACATGAGATAAAGTCGTTCTTTTTATACGGTATTCATTGGTTTACGTACCTTTCGTCTTACTTATCACGTAGCTGAGCCCCGGTAGCTCAGTCGGTAGCGACGCGGGTTGTTAATCCAGGGGTTTTGAGTTCGAACCCCAGCTCGGCCAACATTCTTTCCGACGTTTGAGAAAAAAGACACTGTGACAAGCGTCATTCGTCTTTCACCAATGGGCTAACAGTCTATGTGGAAAAGCAGCCAGTTGCTGGGTGACTATGCTGTGTGTGGGTACTGGTGTGAGAAAACTAGGAAACATATGAGTAGGTGAACTGGCCGCCGTGATACAACTGAAACAATGCTGAAAACAGCGTTTAACCCCAATCAATTAGTATTTATCACATAGGACTGATTTATCTTTTTAAGTTTGGGAAACAGTTGGAAATCGGGGAGAGAGGAGATATTACTTGTATTGAACATTTCCTCCATTTACAAAAGTGTTTTCACCAAACGTAAAAAACGTGTTTCTTTACGACAATATTCTCTATAATGTATCATTAAGAAGTTTCAGACGTGTCAAACGTTCATCATTCTAAATTTGAACAACTCAGCAATCAAGCACCAGATTCCTAGAAAACCCTACTTGATACAAATCTCGCGATATGCTTTGCACGTTTTGTGCAAATACTTAACAATTGAAAATATTTAAACTTTTTCCCACTTACAACTAATCAGCAGCAGACGAATTTGAAACCCTAATGGCAAAATGTATGTAATTAAAAACAAAACAAAGACAACCCCCTAATTGATTATAATTGAAAAAATAGTGGCAAAAGAAGAAAGTGTTCATCATGAGCATTCTCCTTTCTGCAGAGGCGTCATCATACGTCTAAAAGTAAAGAATGTATTGATCACACACTTTTTTTTACCTGAAACTGTTTACTGCCAGAGTCATATTTTGTTCAAGGCATCGCGCAGATAGGCTTTTGGTACCATTATGTAAGTAGCCGGCGGCTACCTGCCACTCCCGAATCGAATGTCTTTACCAGTAGGCTATTGCATCGGACGAAGGGAAAGGGTTAAGTGAAACAAGTTTACAACTGGAGGTGACATGATAGTGGATATTACTAATCTCTTTTCAGCCCACCGATTTCCGAACGTCCTTGACATTCTACAATTGGTGTAACCACTATGTTAATATATTTATAATTTTACACATAACTGACAATTCGTAAATGATATATTTTAAGAATTGAGTAATTAAATTTGCTTCTGACATTTGAGCCCGTTTGTGCGAAAGGTATACGTTCGCATTCCTGACCAGTATAGATCCAGATCAAATTGTTTAATCAGCTTGATTTCGTAAAGTTTCAAAAGAGCCTTAAGGGTGTACTGATCGGAGAAGTAGATTTTTTTTATGATAGTTTTTTTGTTTGTAACATTGTTTTTTTAAAGTTAGATGTATGGATAATAAAAAAAAAGCACAAGAAAATTGGTATGTGGCTGTGCTTAATTTTATGCTAGATTCATTTATGAAAGCCTTATGATATGCTTATTTGTTTGCTATTTCAGCACATGATATGCTAATTTCTTGTCTTTTTGTGGTATAAATCGCATTCATGAGTTATTTTATCCATATCGTTTGAGGTTCACATGCTATGTTGTAATTAAACATCACAAATATACGCTATTTTGCCCTGATGAGAACCAATATCTGTCAGGTGTAAGAACAGACAGGTTCAAAACTTTGAAATAAGGAAAAAACATATTTATAATATTTAACTTTTTCTAAAACTTCTTCAGATTATTGAAATATCTATCATTTATCGATATTTGAAAAAAAAGTATAAATCTTTGAGTTTTTCTTGTCTGAATACATGTCTAAAATTGTTAAATATGAACTTATATATATTTATTTTTCAAACATTTCTTCAATTATAATAAAAGTATTCCAATGTTTTCTTCTCATTTTCAAAAGCATATGATAATATTAACGTTCTAGATTAAAACTTATATACATGGATTTTTTAAAATATGTCTTTTTTACCCAGCTAATTTATATAATAAAACATAACGTCTGGACAGCGCTTGGAAGGTTCACGAAGGATATTTTGCCCTTTATCGCAAACAAGTTTAATCCACTCTGTTTGAAACTTTGAAGCATTATAAAAAGGCATATTGACTAAACATGTTTTAATTTACAACTAAATCAGAAGAGTTCATAATAATGTTACAGACAAATAAATATATATAAAAATCCACTTCTCAATTCAGTACATCCCTAAATGTCAGTCTACATATTATTTAGTCATATGTGCATAATTTGACAAGTTTTTATTCGCAAATCGGCATCTTGCCTTTGGACCATTTACAAATGGTATAACTGATGAT